>CM035129.1:14170525-14603025 GCA_020205605.1 Panax ginseng
CGTTCCTGATCGCGGAGAAGGGCTTCATCCTCCCAAATCAAATCAGAGGTTTTTCTCCTCCCTAATCGCGGAGAAGGGCTTCATCCTCCCAAATCAGAAAGCGAAGAAACCTTAAACGAAGAACCCTAGGTTTAGCCATGTCAGTGCGAAGAAGATGAATACGAAGAAGAATTTAATGGTCCAGGTTGGAGCTGGATTGTGTGTCGGATCCTCAAAACCTGTATTGCCTATTCGAGTGGAGTCACCACTGCAATTCCTTTCTGATCTCTCTCAGGTCCGTACAATTGATTGATTTCTGTGTTTTATTTCTGTTTTTGTTTAATTTTGTTGCTTTTGTTATTTTTGTTACCATATTTTATGTATAGGCTTGGGAGATGTTGTAACAAGTTAATTGCAAATGGGTTGATTTAGTTTGTTAAAATAAGAAATGGGTTTGGTTTAATTTGAAAGATTTGTTCTTTTCCTGTGATGGGTCAATTTGTATGAATTTAGAGGGTAATGGGGCTAATTTTGAGACTTGTATCTAGGGTTTTGGGTTCTAGTTAATACGAATTGGTTCAATTTTTAAACCTAAGAAAGGGGTTATTTTCACAAGGATTCAATCATATACATAGTTATGCTCTATGTTTTTCTTGACAATAGTTTGAATCATATTTGTTTTTCTTGACTATCATTAAACAGATGTGGAGATGGTTGAGGGCAGTCAAAACTTGAGATCCTTAAAACCAGTTGGTGGTATAGGGAAAAAGTTGAAAAAGAAAATCAAGCATGGTAAAAGGATATGCTTGGGGGAAATCAGGAGGAAGCGCAATGTTTAAAATTTTTGGTAGATGAATTTTGTGATAATTCTATGTGCAAGAGCGACACTCTCGTTGTGTTTTCACAATCTCATTCATGTTAACTTGTGTTATGTTTTTGTAATTCTTTGAAAAGATTTGAGAAAATCATATTAGTAATGGAAGTTGAATGTTATAACAAAATTCTGAATCACAAATTAGTCTTTTGATTAACTCATCATTTTTTGTGCGAATATTAGCTTTGCTAATTTGCATGCAGAAATTATTATTGTTTGTCAATTGCCTTGTAATTTGGTTGCTACACAAGTGATGCCATTGGGAGAGCTATCCTTAGGAGGCTTGCTGGTGTTTAGTTTGTGTAATTTGTTATATATATTGGGTTTGGCGTATGAATTATGAATGTTTAGTTGTTGAAGCAAATATGTCCAGTAGACTATTATTATAGGTGATTGAGGTATTAATGCAATGAAAAGGCTTGGAAGCTGGTCAACTGCTTGCTCTCTGAGTATGATTTGTTTTGCAGAGCTAATGCACATCAACCTAAGCTTTTTGTTGGCATGATCCTTATACTCATCTTTGCTGAAGCTCTTGCCCTGTACGGTCTCATTGTTGGCATCATGTCTTCACGAGCTGGCCAGTCCAGAGCAGACTAGGGTAGGGGCTGTTCTTACAGTGTTTTTTATTTTTATTGTTTATGGTGCTGCTTTGGAAGAATGATAGTGGGGGAAAGAAGTTGGTTCTTTTCAGAGTAGGATCAGCTTTTGTGGGGTTGCATAATCTTCTCTTTTAAAGTAATTACTCAACAAAAATTTGTACTTTTGCAGACACTAATCAACAAAGATCAGCTTTGGAAGAATGCCATTGTTAATGAGAAGTTAGTGTGCAAATGTTGGGTTTGTACTTTTGCAGTTATGTATGTTGGTAAAATGGAAGAGTTCTCAATTGTTGTATGTTCAGCAATATGTAAAGTGAGATTAATTCTGGTATAAAATTGTACAGAGGTCTTGGGGAAGATTTTCAACAGAATAAGTATAAAATTGTAACTAATAGTTTCACTTCCCAACTAAATATCTATATCTTTACAAAAAGAGCTAAATAGCAAACACCCGCATAAGCCAACAACAAATCCAAATATATAGAACCATAAAGCTTAATTCATAATCAAAATCTTTGAAACCTTCATCAGCAGGTGGTACTATAAACAAATTGAGATAGACTAGCAAATATGTATTATAAATAAATTCTGTATTTAGATGATTCATCCAAATAAAAGCTTAGACCCACCAATTCAATTTATATCCTTATATATATACATTTTTAGATTTTCCATCATACCAAGAATCTGTTGATATACACATCAAGCTCCAGGTCTAAATATTTTACACGATGGATTTTTACAGAATTTTTCCAAGGATAATATAGCTGCATCTCCAAGTTTATAGCAATCCAACAACATAAGAGGACTGACATCAATTGCTTATCAAATGACATCAAATTTTTACTAGTGTCTTAGTTATCTCGGTTGTGATCAATTAGCTGATGTTGAAGAACATGATTATCCTCTGTTCTGGGCTGGTTATGTTTTGTAGCACATAGGACTGTCATCAAATGCTTCTTGTTGAGCTCTTTCTGAGATCTTTCAAGCTGGGTAGAATATAGGAAGGTCCATCTCGAGTCCAACATGCTCCAGAAGTTTAAAACCATCCTTTTTTTCCCTTTCTTCATATTTTCTGTCCATAAATCACAAAATTAAAGATTTATCAATGAGCAGAGAGCAGACTAACGTTGCCAAACAATTAGACTAAAAACTAGGCATTAGATGCTTACAAGGCAATGAGCATTGAAGAGACACCAAGAAGCTGAAGCTTCTGCCTATTATGAGCATTCATTGATAAGTATCTATCAATGTAAGAAACAACTAGATACAGAGTGTCTGAAAGAAGCTTGTATTCCACTGAAACCTCAACCAATAAGTCCATATATGTCCAAACTAATAAGTCCTAACAGTCAAAATGGTTAATGTTTATAGCATCACTAGCAATCCATTTCTTAGAAAACAAATTCAATTGCAGCAAACCCCAACATTTATTAAAATACAAAATTTTAATTACATCTCTCTGAAATTGAATTAAGCTAAACCACTTAAAAAATTGAACAAGCAATGTATATGATTGAATCTTTGTGAAAATAACCCTTTTCTTAGGTTTAAAAATTGAACCAATCCCTATTAACTAGAACCCAAAACCCTAGATACAAGTCTCAAAATTAGCCCTATTACCCTCTAAATTCATACAAATTGACCCATCACAGGAAAAGAACAAATCTTTCAAATTAAACCAAACCCATTTCTTACTTTTCCAAACTAAATCAACCCATTTGCAATTAACTTGTTACAACATCTCCCAAGTGCTTGAAGCAAATAAAGAGATGATTTTATTAAGCATTTATTTAAACACACTACGTACTAAAGAGCCTAGGAGCCTATACATTGAAGTCAATTGAACAACATTATAATAAGCTTCTCCTAAAACTAATAAAAATCAAAGTACATTAAGTAAACTAGTTAACATTATTATTGGCTCAGGAGTTCTATTATCAAAGTCAGTTAATGAAGATGGAAGATTATAAAGAGAAAAATTGCAATTCATAAGCAAAAATTAGATGCAAATATATGATATACTTTTGGAATTATCCTGACGTGTTACACTTCTTAAAGCTAAACAAGCAGGTCATCATAAATATTTTCACATTATTAAGTTTCAGTTAAACAAATCATGATTTGGCCACTATAGTAGCTCCATTTACCTGCGATGAAGATATAAATCAATGGTATTACAGCTCCAATAATCCCCCAAGGTAAACATATACATATTTGTCCCTAAAAGAAATACACATTTAGCATTAATACTAATAACATTCATGAAAAACCTACAGAAATTTAAAACTCATACCATTGAGAATCAATGAATCCTATTGTAAAAAATAACACCATCCATAAACTAACTTTCAATCTGTCAAATCCAAATCCGCACAAATATTTATACAATAGCTCCACAACTAATTGAGTTCATAGCAAATAATTGATAGTTTCACCCCAATATGTAATCGCAAGGTTGAGAAATGAAAATGCAAATTTATTCAATTGAAAGACAAAATAAATTGTACCTGAAAGAAGAAAAGCATAAACTATAACAGCTTTGAGAACACTACTCAATGATAAGAAATTCTTCGAGAACACCACTCCGGTACTGTTCACTCCAAGCCTATACATAAAATATGGTAACGAAAATAACAAAATTAAACAAAAACAGAAATAAAACACAGAAATCAATCAATTGTACGGACCTGAGAGGGATCAGAAAGGAATTGCAGTGGTGACTCCACTCGAATAGGCAATACAGGTTTTGAGGATCCGACACACAATCCAGCTCCAACCTGGACCATTAAATTCTTCTTCGTATTCATTTCTTCGCACCGACATGGCTAAACCTAGGGTTTTTCGTTTTAAGTTTTCTTCGCTTTCTGATTTGGGATGATGAAGCCCTTCTACGCAATTAGGGAGGAGAGAAACCTCTGATTTGATTTGGGAGGATGAAGCTCTTCTCCGCGATCAGGAACGTGGGAGAGAACTGAGAAGCCGTGTTTTTTTTTGTTTTAAAACAAGACAGCCAAAACGACGTCGTTTTCAGTTGACTGTGTAAAAAAAAATACACGGCTGTGCATACATCTCTTAAATAACATACATTTATTAAAACTGTATATTTCATTTTGGAAATTCTTTTAAAAAATAAAATAATTGTTGCCTCCTTTTTAGTTGTAATAAAAGGACCCTAACTCATGCAAGTATACATGGGTCAACAAGTAGTACAGAGTAAGATAAGTATCAATCCACGGAGAAAGGTTTCCAAATTAAACTATTATGCATCAACTATATCACTATTTTTATATGCTTAAACGAACGCTATAATTTTGAATGAATATAAACTCAAGTAATAAATAAAAGAAGAATAATAAAAGAATAAATCAAATCTGGAAATAATGGGATCCTAACTTCATTTAATAGTTCATCTAAATACCACCATCATGCAATAATTATTCACGTATCACAGAAAATTAGCCAAGAGCACGAATGTAGACATAACCATTTTTTAATGTATTATGACCTACTTACATAACCTCCACATACAATAGAAATCATGTAATCATCAATAAAACCAAAATCACTATATTTCTATGTGAAATTGCAGCCATATTAAATTTAAGCACAAGCCCTTATGTCACTACACACAGTGAAATAGTATATTTCTATCTGATTCACGAAATATAAAGCTAAACAATTCAACCTCATACACGCATGCTATCATGATTACGACCATACTCGCATGTCATTTTTTAATTCCATACAAGTACACAAAATGAATGGTGATCAAACATTCATGCAATCAAATCAATCATAATAGAAATTCTGATGATACACAAACAATCAAGCAATCAAGTCATCAATTAGACTACATATCAAAATCCGTTAGAATCCCATAATGGAATTTAGTTTATGTCTGAACCAAAAGCCATTATGGGATTAGAGTAACACGTGGAAAATAAATAAAATAATTGAGAGAGAAGATAGAATTGATCAAACCAAATTGCAAATTATATTCCAAGAGTGCTGTTCAAATCCTCAATAATCTCCAGCAACATAAAAGTAGTTCGTAGTCAATGATTGAATTCTAAAGAAGAGGTATAAAATATTAAGTCTATGCTTGGATCTTCGTTGGAATTCGTTCAAAGCGTAGAACCCTAGTTTTCTAATATGAAAAACTGATAAAAAGTAAAGATGATCGTGTCTGGTACCAACCAGAGTAGTTTATATCAACTCAAACACTTCAAATTTCAAAATTAAAATAAAGTCAAACAACAACAGTCGATGATGCGCGCGCCCGCGCGCGATTCCTATACAAAACAGGCGCGGGAGCTCGTGTATGCAAATTAGGCTTCTTTCGGTTGATGGCGCGGGCGCGCGTGTTCCAAATTATCAATCAGCGCAAGCGCGTGTTCCAAACTTATACAATCAGCATTGACCATGCAACCTCGCATTCTTGTGTTCTCTATTATTGCTTCCTTCCTTGTCATGCTGCTAGTGTTCCTTTGACATGATGCTTTTTCTTTGTCCATTGATGCTCAATCCCTTTTCTCCACTCGTCCATTGTGTCATGCTTCCATTAATCTCATTGCCACCTACCAACACCGAGCTATGCCATTTCCTGTACTTTCACACCCGAAGAGTTCTCAGTACATGCAATGCAAAATAACACGAAATGAAACTAAAAATATACTAAAATATACTCGAGATGGGCATAGTTCGCGTGAATTGATATCCAATAAGTAGGTATAAAACCTATTTATCAAATACCCCCAAACTTGAACTATTGCTTGCCCTCAAGCAATGCATATGACATAAACACTGAAAATGTAACTACATGCTATGCAACTAGATTATGATGCAAATAAGTCTCACATTCTTCCAGCTAGCATAGAATTTCAGTCCAAAAATGCCTCAGTAAATTATTCAGATTCAAGAATGAAACTTCAAACTAAGCCATAGACATAATATCATACACTAAAGTAATCCATACATGCTATAAAAATGTTGTGTGTGTGTTGTGTTCACCAAAACTTGACTAAAGCACAGAATACACATGCTAAACTGCTCAAAACAGAAAATTACAGTCTAAATCAAGATTTATGTATACTAATACAACAAAGACTACTCTAACATATCAATACCAACTAAGGTTCAACAATGGGTTTAGACTGCTTTCTTTTTACTCACGAGGACGATTTTTGCACTTTTCCGCGGTGTTTATTGCTATTTTGTTTATATAGCGAGTGCGTTTTACGCTCCATCTCGCCCCTTCCAAAGAGTCAATAATTCAGCTCAAGAAGGTTTCAAGATAGCTTTTTCTTTTTTTCTTTTTTTTTATATAGCATACCCATATGTCCCCAAAGTTTGATTATCAATGTTTTTCATAGTCCAAATCTATTTCTCCCATAATTTTCTTTTTAAAACCATATTTCCTATCAAGCAATGTAACACATAATTCTTATGCCTAGAAGCAATTGTTAACACTGCAGTGCAAACCGAAAGCATCTAAACAGCAACCATGGATTACATCATGTAAAACTTTATATCTAAGCTAAAGATATCCATTAGACTCAACAATCCTTCAAGATTCAAATTCATCATTGGCTGGACATACTTCCACAAAGCTAGACTTGTGAGACATGCAACTAACATATGATGCAATTATTATTTAACACTTAAACATGCAAAATTTAAACTAATCATGCAAATACTCTATGCAACTACCCTACTACCCAATACCCCCAAACTAAAAATATTCATTGTCTCAATGAATGAAGGTATAGGGTTAGAGAAACTCCCCTATTGATCACACACCATGCCACTGGCGTAGAGCACACACCATGCCAACACCTTTCTCGAATCATTTGCACTAACTGTCCGTCCTGTGCGTCGAGCTTGAATCCTCTCTCATGAATAAACGACTTTCCCACAATTCGATAGTATTCTATTTGAGCATCCAAGTTGATAAACTTTGAAAAATCAACATGGTCCCCGCTTTGAATGCTAGCAGATGAGGACGCAGGGGTATGAGATCTCGCATGCTTAGGACCCATTTGAGATTGATAACGAAGAAGAAGACTTGCCTGATAGTGAGTGATAGCCGAAGAACTGAATACCCCCAAACTGATTTCGCACAACCCACTATGAAACCCTAGTTTTTATCAGTGTAGCTATTAATCGTGGGTATGAGATTTGATGCGACAATCACGTAGTGGAGAGGAGACGTTATGACTTCAATTGGTAACTGATTAGAGAGGAGGAGGCGTGCATGTAATGGAGAACAAGGAATAGACTCTCTGTTATTAAGCACGATGGGAGATATGGGTTAAAACACGTCTCTAAAAACCTAATTTTTTTTTTCAAAGTCCGGTGTCCAGCGCGGCCGCGCGGCTTTTCAATGGAGATATGGCGCCGGCGCGCGAGCACTTTTTTTATGCCTTACACAGACATGCAGTGCGGGCGCGCGATTTTTAAAGTAATTCACTGCGCGGCCGCGCGTCCCTATTTCTTGCACTGCCAACTTTCATTTTTAATACTTCAAGGCAGTAATGAATTCAGTCCAAGACACCTACATAAACATCAATAAACACTGTCAAAGCATGAATTACTGAATAAGCATGAGTGTCTATCTTAAAAGCATAATTTCTATGCTATGCACAAATATAATCATATCCACATTCAGCTACTAAGATATTTATGCAAAGCTATCAAACTATCACAACTACAAATGAAACTGAACTAACGAAAAACAAACTAAACAGAATAAATAAACAGTAGAGATAGAAATAATGGGTTGCCTCTAATCAAGCGCTAAGTTATAGTCAATTAGCTTGACTATCTCTGATTCAATCACGTCGAAGAAAGAATTGAGGTAACTTTTTGTCTATCAACCTCGCCACCAAAGTAATGCTTCAGCCGATGTCCATTCACTTTAAACGGCTTGTCCGGGAACTTATCGAACACTTCTATTGCTCCATGTGGGAAAATTGTCTTCACTGTGAATGGCCCTGACCACCTTGATTTGAGCTTCCCAGGAAAAAGTTGAAGTCTGGAATTGAAAAGCAAAACTCTTTGTCTCGGCTCAAATGTTCTCTCTATGATCTTGTGATCATGCCATTTCTTCACCTTCTCCTTGTACAACTTTGAATTTTCATACGCCTGTAATTGGAATTCATCCAACTCGTTGAGTTGGAGTAGGCGTTTCTCTCCTGTAGCTTTCAAATCAAAATTTAGCTTTCGAATCGTCGAATATGCCTTTTGCTCTAGCTCCATAGGAAGATGACATGCTTTTTCATAAACTAGTTGAAAAGGAGACATGCCTAATGGAGTTTTATACGCAGTCCTATATGCCCAAACAGCATCATCAAGCTTTAAAGACCAATCTTTTCTAGTGGGATTCACAACTTTTTCCAGAATTCCTTTAACTTCCCGATTTGAAACTTCTGCTTGGCTATTCGTTTGTGGGTGATAAGTTGTAGCAATACGATGGTTCACCCCATACTTAGCCAACAAAGCTATAAACTGCTTATTGCAGAAATGACTGCCTTCATCGCTAATAATAGCCCTTGGACTCCCAAACCTCGTGAAGATACTTCTTTGTAAAAACCTGAGGACTACTTTGGCATCATTTGTTGGAAGAGCTACCACTTCTACCCACTTCGACACATAATCCACTGCAAGCAAGATGTAAAGATTTCTACATGAAGAAACGAAAGGACCCATGAAATCTATCCCCCAGACATCAAAAATTTCCACTTCGAGGATTGTGTTCAATGGCATTTCATTTCTTTTCGAAATGTTCCCGACTCTCTGACATCTGTCACATCTCTGAACAAAACTGTATGCATCCTTGAAAATTGTCGGCCAGTAGAATCCTGCTTGTAGCACTCTAGCCGTTGTTCGCTCTCCACCATAATGACCCCCATACAAAGAAGCATGACAATCTTACAAAATCCCCTCTATCTCGCTATATGGGATACACCTTCGTATCATCTGATCAGCACATTGTTTAAACAAGTATGACTCATCTCATATAAACCATTTAACATCATGCAGAAATTTTTTCTTTTGATGAGCCACCAAGTCAGAAGGTACCATCTTACTCATCAAATAGTTTGCGTAGTCTGCAAACCAGGGCACTTCCCCTTTCACCACAAACAACTGCTCGTCTGGAAAGGATTCATTAATTACAACTTTGTCGTCTGCCTCCCTTTTCGGATTCTCTAGTCGAGATAAGTGGTTCGCCACTTGATTTTCAGTGCCCTTTCTGTCTTTGATCTCCAAATTGAATTCCTGCAACAATAATATCCATCTAATCAAACGGGGTTTTGCATCCTTCTTTACCACTAAGTGTCGGATTTCCGTGAAATTCGTGTACACTATCACCTTCGTACCAATCAGATACGCTCGAAATTTATCAAAGGCATACACAACTGCCAGTAATTCTTTCTATTTGGTGGTGTAGTTTAACAGCGCATCTGTAAGGGTCTTGCTGGCATAATAGATCATATGAAAAATTTTCTCCTTTCTCTGACCCAAAACAGCCCCCACAGCGTAATCACTGGCATCACACATCAATTTGAACGGCAAGTCCCAATCCGGTGCAGTAATAACTGGTGCTGAAGTTAATTTCCCCTTCAAGTGCTCAAATGCCAACACGCAGGCCTCATCAAATTTGAACTGTGCATCCTTCTCCAATAAACTACATAGTGGTTTAGTTATCTTGGAGAAGTCTTTTATGAATCTGCAGTAGAAGCCTGTATGTCCAAGAAAACTGTGAACACCTTATACTGAAGTAGGTAATGGCAAATTCTCAATAGTTTCTAGTTTAGCCCTGTCCACCTCAAGTCCCCTCTTTGACACCTTGTGTCCCAAAATTATTCCTACTTGTACCATAAAACGGCACTTTTCCCAATTCAATAACAAATTTGTTTCAACGCATCTTTTCAAAACCATCACTAAGTTGTCAAGACATAAATCAAACGAATCCCCAAAGACTGAGAAATCATCCATGAATACCTCTACATTCTGTGTGAGACCCCAAATTTTATGAATAAAGATTTAAATTTCTAGAAATATTTGTTTTGAATATTATGGTGTGGATTTGATATAATGTTATAGTTGTGGGTAATATTTATAAATTTTTCAAAGTAAGTAAGTTGTTATATAATATTCGATTGGTCGGGGAATATTCGTTTTAACAGGGAATATTCGTATGACAGCACAATCATTGGTGGACCCCACAACGGATGTATTGTCGTAGTAAGAAAACGACAGAATTATCTTTTTATAACGGCGAAAGTGTTACTGTTAAAACTGTTGAACTACTTGGTAGTAAAAGTACAAAGAATATGCATGGTCAGCATAAGAAGACACTACCATTGATTATTGATGCTTCTTGAAAAAGTCACTCATTATACTCAATTATTGCTACAAAGAATTGTCAGCATCATATCTCTCATATTATTGATTTAATTATTATCACAGTATCATCTGTATAATATGTTATATTATTAAATCAATAATTGAGACGACAAAGTCATTCATATTATTATTTGAAATATTGACAATGTCTAGAAGTTCTATTAAGGAGAGGTTTGGTCACCTAATTACGCGTCAATAGGGAGAAATCTTTATTGGAAAGCCCCCTCTTTCCTGGGAACGGCCTGGTTGTTAAATATTGTGAATTATAATATTAATGATGAATAAGTTCGTGTTGATTAAAGATGAAATTGATAGTTCCATTGTGTGGGAATTATTAGTGTTAGTGGAAATCGACATTTATTTCGATAATAATTGATGTCTGGAGGTTATATTGATCAATCAGGTAATTAACCGGATAAATGAGCAATTAATTGCTATTAATTCATATGATTATAACTATTTGTTCACATGTGTGTACTATTGATTCACAATCATTTACTATTAGGGGAGTTGGTGCAAGATTGATAATATTTGCATGACTAAGTTAAAAATAGAGGTATAGATGGATGTACTATACTGTAATTCGTATTTTCACATGTCTAGAACTATTGATTCACATGATTTACTATTAGGGGAGATGGTGCAAGTTTGATAATACTTGCAGGACTAAATTAAAAATGAAGGAAAAGAGTAAGGTATTATACTGTAATATTTCGAGCCCCAAAACGTGTAATTATTGAAACTATATTTTTTCTATAAATAAAAGCTCATTCCTTCATTATTTTTCACCAATTCACTAAAGCTATAGAGCAATTATTATAGAGAGAAATTATAGAGAGAAAGAAGAAGAGAAGTTTGTTACTTCACTATTCCAGTATCCAGTCTTCTTTTGAGGTAAGTGGTATTATTCTTTCGTATTCATGAAGAGAGTTATTTTCTTTCAATGCTCGTAAGGGTTGTTATTCCATTCTTTATTATTATGTTGGAATAACCTGTCTATGCGAAGTACCACATACATGGTGAAATTATTCGGTTATTCTATTCTTTATTATTCTGTTGGAATAACATGTCTGTGCGGTCTATCGCATGCCTAGTGAATTCTGTTGTTATTCCATTCTTTATTATTCTATTGGAATATCATGTCTGTGCGGATAACAACATGCATGGTGAATGATCCTTTGTATTCATTCCTTATTAAATTATGGAAATGATCTGTCTACGTGGATTACCGCATGGCGGGTGAAAATCCATTTGTAGTTTCGTATATTCTATTATACTAGTCTGAGATATCATTTCTTTTGTACTCATCATGGAATATCATTTTCTTTGGTATTTTTTTTTACGAGTTACTATTCACCCAATTACTATTCACTCTAGTATTATTCACTCGGGTATTCGGGGCACTTTTCGTGCTAGAGTACTATTTATGAGTTACTATTCATGGGTTACTATTCACCCAATTACTATTCACTCTAGTATCATTCACTCGGGTATTCGGGACACTTTTCGTGTCGGGGTACTATTCATGGGGTACTATTCACGAGGTACTATTCACCCGAAAAATATATTTCTTTTCTCATCCAAATTATTTTTGGTACATGAATATTATTCTTGAATTTTACTCTACAAAGCGAAGATCATGTTGACAATTTGGACGTTATTGATTTCTTGATAAATTAAATTATAAATCTTTAAAATTTATCCTTGAACTTGTTTTATTGAATTATTATGTCATTGTCATCATCCTCATGCTTATATTGTGATGAAAGTCATCTTTGGCTTACGTGCATAGATGGACTTGGTATGATTATGACCAGGGATTATTCGGTATAATTATGACCGTAATGTGACAGATGATGTGGTGAAAGTCCTCATTGGTCTGTAGTTCATTGATGGACAGTTGTTGGTATGATTATGACCAGGGATTATTCGGTATAATCATGACCATTGATGATTACATGAATATCCTTGGCGCGTGGTGCGAGGATGATTTGATTTTATTTATTAAGTTTTAGTCTTAGCGATAAAGTTGATGAAAACTTTTTAAATCATAGAAGATAGTAGATTTTATGCTCTACTTGACTCTTCTAATGGATTGCTTATTTCCGCTGCAATTGTTGATCTAAAACTTGTTGTCTATTGTATTCTATCAGTTGTTATACTGTTGAAGGCTAAGGATAATTTATTCTCGCATTATCTTAGTCATAATATTTCTTCTTGGGCTAGTTGAGCTCACCATTTCTTTCATTGTTCTCTGTGAAATGAGAATATAAATTTGGGATGAGTCGGGGAATGGAGTGATGGTCCAGGATAAATGGCTTTAGTAGTCCTCACTATTCTATGGAATAATGTGATAATAATTGTAATGAGGATACCATTGAGTGTGGATATTGTCTACATGACAATATTCTTGTTTAAACTCTCAGCTATGTTTTGTCGTATTTTACACGACTGTTGTATAATTAAGTTTGTATTTTATTTATGTACCATGTATCTGGCGACCCAAGATGGGTGATGTATACCTATTTTGGGGGCATCACAGTTGGTATAAAAGCTTAGGGATATGATCCCTGGCTGAGATGTGAGACACGAACTAGGAGGGGAGAGATGGGGAATTCCTTCGCTAATATGACCTACCTAAGTTTATTTGGTATTTAATTGGTCGGTCAGAGTATAGGGATAATATGTGATATGTCAATTAACCCTTATTTTGTGACAAAGGTTTGAAAAATGGCATCTGAAAATGTTGAGATCAAAGAATGAAGCACATGAGGCTTGCTTGAGTCACCAACGATCAATACCTAGGATAATGTGCAACAGAAGACAATAATCCTCAGATAAATAACAACACCAATCAAATAATGAACAATGGGATGTTCAGAGGCTTTATGCAACTCATGCAACATCGGGTAAGAGAGACTCTTGTTCAAAATATAGGTGGAAATAATGGCAACCCACTTGCCGATCATCTTTGCTAGCGATTCAAGGAGCCGGGGACCACCGTTTTTGGGAAAGCGTAACCACTTAAAGTGGCGGAGACGTGGTTAAAGTAGATCACCAAGATATTTGATGTCTTGGGATGCTCCGAGGAGAAAAAGATTCCCTTTGCCACCTTTATGTTGCGTGAAGAGAGGCGATTCTTCGTGTGGAATCAGAAAATGTACTTAACTGGACGCTTCTCAAGATGTCTTGGGAGAAATTCCAAGAGTTGTTCAACGACAAGTACTTTCCCGAAAGTATTTGTCACGTGAAGGAGGTGGAGTTTATCAAGTTGGAGCAAAACAATATGACCATGTCGTAATACGAGGCTAAATTTACAGAGTTATCCCGGTTTGCATCCCATTTGGTCGATAATGAGGAGCGAATGAAGCGAATGTTTCTAAGAGGTTTGAAACCCAAAATACGTCAATACCTCATTTCTCACAAACTTTGTTTATATTCAGATGTTGTGAATAGGGCTCAGTTATTGGAGCACGATAATGAGTTAGCACAACCAAAAGGCAACGACCAACAACACGATAATAATCATACCGGTGGCAATGACCATCGGAACAATGATAACCATCATGGGGGAAATTATCATGCCAAGAATGGTAACCACTTCAGTGGTAATCATGGCCAAGATAATAGGAGTGGAAATTTCAAGAAGAGAAGGTTCAACAACGATGGAAAGATAGCAGCACCAACACCCATTTTCAAGGAAGGAGAACGACCACCAATTGTATGCTTCAAATGCGGTGGGGAGGGACATATCAGTCCAAACTGCGTGATGCAGTCCAAAGCATGTTAAAATTGTAGAAAAGAAGGTCACCTAGCCCGATTTTGTCGTGCACCAAAGTCAAGTCCAGCTGGGACGGTGGTACCAAAGGCGGATACGGACAAAACAAAGTCGGTGGTTTCAGGAAGAACGTTTTTCGTGACTTCTCAAAAAGCGAGTGACCCGAACGAAGTTAGCACGAGTTAGTTAATTATAATTTCTTGCGAAGTCTATACCTTATTAGATACCGGTTCTACCCATTCTTTTATCTCTCTTGCTTGCGCTCAACGTTTAAATTTAACTCTAGAGAAGTTAGACTTTGACTTATCGATTGAAACTTCAATTAGCAAAACCTTCACGTTACCTCTCATTGCTTATAAATCTTGTTTGATTCAAATCGACACTTTCACGTTACCTGTCCATCTTATCTCTTTGAAAATACTTGCCTTTGATGTGATTTTAGGGATCAATTGGTTAACTACTCATCAAGCTTTTCGTAAGGTTGTTAGCTTTCATATTCCTAACCAACCTGTTATGCGAATTCAAGCAATCAAATCACTAAAAGTCAATCATTATCATATCAAGCCATAAGTAAATAGCCCTGAGCCTTTCGCTGGTGACTTCCTTGTATGGAATTCACCGAAGCCAGACTTTCTGTAGGCGACGTCGTGAATGACGATGGCAAGTTGATAGGTATCAATGTGACGTACTATCACATTTCTGTAGGCGATGTCGTGAATGACGATGGTGAGTCACAGTTTTGAATGATATTTCTATTGTTAATAAATTTCCTGACGTATTCTTTGAAGACTTCCTAGCCTACCCCAAAGCGTGAAATCGAATTTTGTATTGACCCCAGTACAAAACCCATTTCTAAAACCCTCAAATATTTCTTCAACTAAAATGAATCTAACATGCGCTAAAGATGTTGGCTCGAGATGTTGAAGATTACAATCGTACCATTCAATATCATCGTGGAAGAGCGAACGTGGTAGCTGACGCATTGAGTAGAAGATCGTATGCGTTTACGAGTTCGATGATGTTAACACAAAAACATATTTCGTATAACTTACAAATGATGAAGATAGAGTTAAAGACTCTAAGGACCCACGTGGTGATATCAAATATACGAGTAGAATCAACTTTAATCGATAAAGTTAAAGCCGTGCAAGCTACATACTCAGAGCTGATGAATGTGAAGAAGAAGGTTCAAGAGGGCGTTATTCTAGAAGTAAGAATCGATGAAGAGAGGAAATCTCAACCCTCGATTTTATTGGCCCATTTGAAATCCTTGATCGAGTAGGAACTGTGGCCTATAGACTCATTTTACCGCCAAATATGTCGCGTGTTCATAACGTTTTTTTTACGTATCGATGTTATGTAAATATGTGGACGACCTGAACCAAATTATTGAATTAAAACTAGACGAGATAGCAGAAGATTTAACGTATGAGGAGATACGTGTTAAAGTCTTGGATAAGAAGGATCGTATTCAACACTCAAAGGTTATACCTCAAGAGTTAGAATCTAAAATGAAGTCAAGGTATCCTCATCTCTTCGGCATACCAGGTAAGTACGTAAATTTCGAGGGCGAAATTTCATAAGTAGGGGAGATTGTGAGACCCCAAATTTTATGAATAAAGATTTAAATTTCTCAAAATATTTTTTTTGAATATTATGGTGTGGATTTGATATAATGTTATAGTTGTGGGTAATATTTATAAATTTTTCAAAGTAAGCAAGTTGTTATATAATATTCGATTAGTCAGGGAATATTCGTACGACAGCACAATCATTGGTGGACCCCACAACGGATGTATTGTCGTAGTAAGAAAACGACAGAATTATCTTTTTATAACGGCGAAAGTGTTACCGTTAAAACTGTTGAACTACCCGATAGTAAAAGTACAGTAATACGCGTGGTTGCATAGTAGCACACGATATTGATTATTGATGCTTACATGAAAAGTCACTCAGTTATACTCAATTATTGCTACAGTAATTGCTGCATCATATCTCTCATATTATTGATTCAATTATTGTGACAATATCATCTGTATAATATATATGTTATATTATTAAATCAATAACTGAGACGACAAAGTCATTCATATTATTATTTGCAATATTGACAATGTCTAGAAGTTCTGTCAAGGAGAGGTTTGGTCACCTAATTGCGCGTCAATATGGAGAAATCCTTATTGGAAAGCCCCCTCTTTCCTGGGAATGACCTGGTTGTTAAATATTGTGAATTATAATATTAATGATGAATAAATTTGTGTTAATTAAAGATGAAATTGATAGTTCCATTGTGTGAAAATTATTAGTGTTAGTGGAAATCGACATTTATTTCGATAATAATTGATGTCCGGAGGTTATATTGACATTTATTTCGATAATAATGTGCTATTAGCTCGGAGTCTATATAGTATGACTCTCAACCTCGTCACTGTCCTAGTTGGAATCAACTTATTATTCTCATTTGAAACCACGGTCATACCACCCTTCTTCGGTACACATTTCACTGGGCTTACCCATGAACTATCTGAAATCGGATAGATTATGCCTGCATCCAGCCATTTCAAGACTTCTTTCTTGACCACTTCTTTCATTATTGGATTAAGTTTTCTTTGTTGCTCCACCGACGGCTTACTATCATCTTCTAGTAGGATCTTATGCATACAAAAAGAAGGGCTGATCCCTTTTATATCTGCTATAGTCAACCCAATAGCTGACTTGAACTCTCCTAAGGACTCGTAGCAGTTTTTCTTCCACAAAAGATGTTAGTGCAGAAGAAATAATCACAGGTAGCTTTGAATCTTTATTTAAAAATGCATACCTCAAATGGTCTGGAAGTGGTTTTAATTCAAGTTCTGGAGGTGTCTCAAGAGATGGCTTCAATTTTACTGACATCTCTCCAGCTTTCTTCAATGGCTCAACAGGAGTTTTAAATTTTCTGAATTGTGGAGTAGTATCAAGAAATTTCACAAGTTCTTCAAATTCCTCATCCTCTAATTCTGAATTTTTAGCTATAACACTTCTCAACGGATCATGACCTATCAGACTCTCTACTTCATCATTTAAGACCTGGTCCACCACATCAACCCTGAAGCATTCCTCTTCATCCGTTGGAAACTTCATTGCCTTAAATACGTTAAAGGTAACCTCCTGATCATGAACACGCATAGTGAGTTCCCCTTTCTGCACGTCTATCAAGATACTTCCTGTGGCTAGGAATGGTCTCCCTAATATGATTGGTATACTCTTATCTTCTTCGTAATCCAGAATGATGAAATCAGCCGGAAAGATGAATTTATTCACTTTTATCAATACATCTTCAACAATTCCCCATGGATAAGTAATGGATCTGTCAACTAGCTGTAAAGAAATATTTGTCGGCCTTGGAGCCGGCAATCCCAACTGATTGAATACTGACAAGGGCATCAAATTTATACTTGCCCTAAGATCACACAAACATTTACTGAAGCTCATCTTTCCGATTGTGCATGGAATTATGAAACTGCCCGGATCCTTCAGCTGTGGAGGTAATTTACGCTGAAGCACTGCAATGCATTCCTCTGTCAAGGCCACTGTCTCAAACTCTTATAATCTCTTCTTCCTTGACAAGATACACTTCATGAACTTTGCATAACTAGGCATCTGTTCCAATGCCTCAGCGAAAGGTATGTTAATCTGCAGTTTTTTAAAGACCTCCAAGAACTTGCTGAACTACTTATCTTCCCTCTGCTTATTCAATCTCTGTGGATACGAAACCGGAGGGTGTACTAGTGGTATTTTACTCACGGGCTTCTCAACTGAACCTGCTTTGTTATCCTCTTCCTGCTGTAACTCAGAATCTTCATTATTTTCCTTCTTCTCAGAAAATTTTTCGCTTCTTTCATGTGACAGCGTCTTCCCTCAGTAAACATGGCGCTATTGCCATGCTTATGCTTATTTTCTCAGAACCTATTTCCCAGACCTGAGTGTGATCGCCTGACATTGTTCCTTCCTTTCTCTTCGTGGATTTGTCTCCGTAGTACTTGGCAATGAACCCTGGGGCCTATTGTTAAGCATGTTCGCCATCTGACCCATTTGAGTTTCCAGATTTTTAATAGCCACTGCTTGGCTTTTAGTCATTACCTCCGTGTTTGCCATGTACTTCATCATCATCTCCTCTATTTCTGATTTCTTTTCTTACTGAGGTGCAGATGTAGTGTGATGTTGTTGTTGTTGAGAAAATCCAAGTGGAAAAGGTGGTCTTGGTGTAAACTGTTGCTGAGCTGGCTGTGACTGAAATTGGTTACTCGGTTGAAACTGATTCTGCTGATTTCCTTGATTATTTGACCAACTGAAGTTAGGATGGTTGTGGTTGTTGGAGTTTTATGTGTTTTGAAATTGTCCTTGGTCTTTCCTATAGTTGCTCACATACTGTACAAACTCCGAGCTAATAGCACATTGATCCGTTGAGTGTGACCCTGCACAAATTTCACACACAAAGGCAACTGTCTTCGCCTTGGTTTCTGTCAACGAATCAATTTTCTTCGCCATGGATGCCATCTGTGCTGACAATTGTGTGATAGCATCCACTTCTAACAAACCTGCAACTCTGGGCAGTGGAATCCTGGCTGTAAGATTTTGAAAATCATTAGCTGTCATTGTCTCAATGAGGTTATAGGCCTCTTTATAACTCTTTGCCCATAAAGCTCCTCCTGTAGCTGCATCTACAATCGGCCTTGACTGCCATCCCAATCCATTATAGAATGTGTTGATCACCATCCAATCTGGCATGCCATGGTGTGGACATTTCCTTAGCATCTCTTTGTATCTTTCACAGGCTTCATATAAAGATTCACCCTGTTGTTGCTCGAACTGGGGAATTATTGTCCTCATTTTTGCAGTCTTAGCCATTGGGAAAAACTTGGCTAAGAACTTCTGTGCTAGGTCCTCACATGTAGTTATAGATCCCGAAGGTAAAGAGTGAAGCAAACTTCTTGCTTTATCCCTCAATGAAAACGGAAACAGTCTAAGTCTGATAGCATCCTCCGTCACCCCGTTATATCTGAACGTGTCACATATCTCAATAAAACTCAACAGGTTCTCATTAGGATCATCTATAGCAGCACCCCAAAATTGTACTGAATTCTACACCGTTTGAATATTGCCCAGTTTATCTCAAAGGTGTTAGTTGCTATCGCTGGTCTGACTATGCTGGACTGCAATCCATTAATATTAAGCATTGAATAATCTCTCAAAGCCCTGTGCTCCTCTCTTTGTTCTTCTCTTTGTCCTTCGGCTGCCATATTAGATGTTGTAGCCTCTAACTCTGCTTGTATATTTCTACGTGCTCTCAATTTCCAGCCTCTACCGTTAATATCGTCCTGTGCAGGTATCAACTCGGAATTGGATGATCGCGTGTGCATAAAATATATACAAGTACCTGAAACAAAAACAAAAACAAAAATAGAAATGAGATAAGATTAGATTTGTCTAAGTCATACAATATAGCTTAAAACTAATGATAATAATGAAAAAATTAAACGCCTTTCCCTGGCAACAGTGCCAAAAACATGTTGCCTCCTTTTTAGTTGTAATAAAAGGACTCTAACTCATGCAAGCATACATGGGTCAACAAGTAGTACAGAGTAAGATAAGTATCGATCCACGGAGAAAGGTTTCCAAATTAAACTATTATGCATCAACTGTATCACTATTTTTATATGCTTAAACGAACGCTATAATTTTGAATGAATATAAACTCAAGTAATAAATAAAAGAAGAATAATAAAAGAATAAATCAAATCTGGAAATAATGGGATCCTAACTTCATTTAATAGTTCATCTAAATACCACTATCATGCAATAATTATTCACGTATCACAAAAATTAGCCAAGAGCACGAATGTAGACATAACCATTTTTCAATATATTATGACCTACTTACATAACCTCCATATACAATAGAAATCATGTAATTATCAATAAAACCAAAATCACTATATTTCTATGTGAAATTGCAGCCATATTGAATTTAAGCACAAGCCATTATGTCACTACACACGGTGAAACAGTATATTTCTATCTGATTCATGAAATATAAAGCTAAACAATTCAGCCTCATAAATGCATGCTATCATGATTACAACCATACTCGCATGTTATTTTCAATTCCATACAAGTACACAAAATGAATGGTGATCAAACATTCATGCAATCAAATCAATCATAATAAAAATTCTGATGATACACAAACAATCAAGAAATCAAGTCATCAATTAGACTACATATCAAAATCCGTTAGAATCCCATAATGGAATTTAGTTCATGTCTGAACCAAAAGCCATTATGGGATTAGAGTAACACATGGAAAATAAATAAAACAATTGAGATTGAAGATAAAATTGATCAAACCCAATTGCAGATTATATTCCAAGAGTGTTGTTCAAATCCTCAATAATCTCCAGCAACATAAAAGTAGTTCGTAGTCAATGATTGAATTCTAAAGAAGAGGTATAAAATATTAAGTTTATGCTTGGATCCTCGTTGGAATTCGTTCAAAGCGTAGAACCCTAGTTTTCTAATATGAAAAATTGATAAAAAGTAAAGATGATCGCATCTGGTACCAACCAGAGTAGTTTATATCAACTCAAACACTTCAAATTTCAAAAGTAAAATAAAGTCAAACAACAACAGTCGATGACGCGCACGACCGCGTGCGATTCCTATACAAAACAGGCGCGGGCGCGCGTGTTTGGAAAATAGGCTTCTTCCGGTTGATGGCGCGGGCATGCGTGTTCCAGCTTATGCAGTCGCGCGGTCACGCGGCTTCTGCATTCTGCATTTTTGTGTTATGTTATTGTTGCTTCCTTGTCATGCTGCTAGTGTTCCTTTGACATGCTTTTTTTTCTTCTTTGTCCATTGATGTTCAATCCATTTTCTCCACTCGTCCCTCGTGTCATGCTTCCATTAATCTCATTGCCACCTACCAACATCGAGCTATGCCATTTCCTGCACTTTCACACCAGAAGAGTTCTCAGTACATGCAATGCAAAATAACACGAAATGCAACTAAAAACATACTAAAATATACTCGAGATAGGAATAGTTTGCGTGAATTGATATCCAATAAATAGGTATAAAACCTAATTATCAATAATATTAAAAAATAATGGTCTCACTTGCTTTTCTTTAATTTATAAAAATACCAACCCGCAACCCAACTTGTTTTTTTAAAAAATCTTCAAAATGTCGTAATTTTAAATTTTTAATAAAGATATGTTATTTAAGAGAGATATACTTTAGATTCATCCTATATATATATATATATATATATATATATATGTATGTATGTATGTATGTATGTATGTATGTAAATTATTAATTAATGAATGTAAGTTATTAATATATATGTAACAAGTTAATAGATATATTTTGTAAGTTAATATATATATATAAGTTATTAATCAATGAATATAAGTTATTAATGAATGTAAGTTATTAATATATATAATATATATAACTTATACACACACTGTGACGCTCCAAAAATAGGTCCACACAACCCATTCTGAGTCGCCAAATACATGGTAAAGAATTCAAATACCAATTTTATTTATACAACTATTAATTGTCGTGTAAAATACGACAAAACATACTCTGTAAATTTTAATACAAATATTATCTCGTAGACACAGTAAAGAATATTATGACTAAGATAATGTAGAACAAATTATCCTTAGTCCTCAACAGGGAAAAATCTGATAGAATACAATAGACAACAAGTTTTATATCAACAACTGCAGAGGAAATAACAATCCATTAGAAGAGTCAAGTAGAGCAAGACGTATACTGTGAGACACCAAATTTTATGAATAAAGATTTAAATTTCTGGAAATATTTTTTTGAATATTATGGTTTGGATTTGATATAATGTTATAGTTGTGGGTAATATTTATAAATTTTGAAAAGTATGCAAGTTGTTATATAATATTCGATTGGTCGGGGAATATTCTTTTTATCGGGGAATATCCGTGCGACGATACAATCATTGGTGGACCCCACAATGGAAATTATTGTCGGATTGAGAAAATGACAAAACTATTTTTATGAAAATAACGGCGGAAGTTTTACCGTTAAAACTGTTGAACTACTCTTCATTAGTAAAAAGTATAATAATACGGCGTGGTTGCATAGTAGCATTACGTTTTGATTATTGATGCTTACGTGAGAAATCACTCGCTTTTGTTTAATTATTGCTATAGTAATTGTTGCATAGTATCTCACGTTATTTGATTCAATTATTGTCAATATTTTATATTTTTAAATCAATAATTGAGATAACAAAGTTATTAATATTATTATTTGCAATATTAACGATGTCTAGAAGTTACGCCAGGAGAGGTTTGATTCAACTAATTGCTTGCGCTTAATAGGAGAGAGATCCTTATTGGAAAGCCCCTCTTTCACAGGAACAACTTTGGTCGATTAATATTGTGAATTATAATAAAGGTGATAAGTTTTGTTTTATTATTATTATAAATGTAATAAAACGAAAAACTTTTTATATAAAATGTAATACTTTTATAAAGTTATTCGTTTTATTAGACTATAAATAGAATATATAATATTCTATTATGCATAGTATTTTGCATAAGGCCCGCATAGTATTTGCATAGTAAAATCTTTTTATATAAAATAATATATTTTTATAAAGTTATTCGCTTATTAGACTATAAATAGAATATATAATATTCTATTATGCATAATGTTTCATAGTAAAAAATCTTTTTATATAAAATAGAAAACTTTTATAAAGTTATTCGTTTTATTAGATTATAAATAGAATATATTATATTTTATTTAAAAGATTTTATTTTATTAGAATATTTTATTAATATCTTATAGTAAATTAATATTGATCAGTCCATTTAAAAGTAGATCAATCTGGATCGTTCATGAATTAGTTACTATTCACCCATTCTCCTATAAATAGAAGTTCATTCCTTCATTATTTCTTACAATTCATCAAAAACTCTAGAGAGAAACTATAGAGAAAAAAGAAAAGTATTATGCTACTTCACTACTCCTATATCCAGGTTTCTTCTAAGGTAAGGGTATTATTTCTTTAAGTATTCATGAAGAGAATTATTTTCTTTCAATACTGTAAGTGGGTATTATTTCTTTAAATTCATGAAGAGAACTTACATTATTCCATTCTTTATTATTACATTTGGAATAACTCATGTATACGTGGGCTACCCTATACTTGGTGAAATTCTTACATTATTCCATTCTTTAGCATTATGTTGGAATAACCTATCTATGCAAAAGTACCGCATACATGGTGAAATTCTTTTATTTTCCATTCTTTATTATTACATTGAAATAACTTGTATATCTGAGCTACCCTATACTTGGTGAAATTCTTACATTATTCCATTCTTTATCATTATATTGGAATAACTCATCTACATCTGCAATCTGCATACATGACGAAATTCTTCCATTATTCCATTTTTATTATTACATTGGAACATCCTGTGTGTGCGTTTACACATGACCTAGTTCCATTATTTATTATTCTGTTAGAATATCATGTATGTGCGTTACGCATGACACGGTTCCATTATTTATTATTACATTTGGAATATCACATGCGTGCGTTCTGGCGTGACTGTTCCGTTATTTATTATTATGTTGGAATAACTTTATGCATGCGATCTATCGCATGCCTGGTGATTTCTTTTGTTATTCCATTCTTTATTATACTCAGTTGGTTAAAGTTTTGGCTTGTATACTCCATGAAATTAGTTGAATATCCTTGATATTTGCGCTTCATCCAGTATCTTTTCATGAAAATATTCTTCTGAGCATTCTTGAGTTTTACCCCACAAAGTAGTATCATGTTGACAATTTGGACGTTATTGGTTCATGGATAAATTAATTCTTGAACTTGTTTTATTGAATTCTTATATCATTGTCATCATCCTCATGTTTATATTATGTTGAAAGTCATCATGGCTTGTAGTGCATAGATGGACTTAGTATGATTGTGACCGAGGATTAATCGGTATAATCATGGTTGTAATATTACAAATGATGTGGTAAAAGTCCTCATTGGCCCATAGTGCATTGATGGACAGTTGTTGGCATGATCATGATCATTGATGAATACACGAATATCCTTGGCCCATAGTGCATGGACAATTTGTGGTTGTGATACTAATGAATATCCTTGGCAGTAAATCTGAGGGATGATTTGGATTATTTATTAAAATTTGAGTCATGCCGATAAAAGTGATGAAAACCTTTTAAATCATAAAAGATAATAGATTTTATTCTCTACTTGACTCTTTTAATGGATTGCTTGTTCCATACGATTAAACTTGATGTTTATTATATTGTATCGGTTTAACATCATTAAAGCTAACGATAATTTATTCGCATTATCTTAGTCATAATATTTCTTACTGGGCTAGTTGAGCTCACCCTTTTGCTTTCATTGTTCTCTTCAAGAAATGAGAACGTAGCAGGGACTAGTCGGGGAACGGAGTGACGGTCCAGATGATAGCATCAGTAGTCCTTACTATTCTATGAAATAGTGTGTTAATAAATGTATTGAGGACTTATTTTGAGTATGAATACTGTCTAGAAGACAATATTTGTATTAAAACTCACATTTGGTCGATAATGAGGAGCGAATGACGCGAATGTTTCTAAGAGGTTTGAAACCCAAAATACGTCAATACCTTATTTCTCACAAACTTTGTTTATATTCAGATGTTGTGAATAGGGCTCAGTTATTGGAGCGCGATAATGAGTCAACACAACCAAAAGGCAACGACCAACAACACGATAATAATCGTACCGATGGCAACGACCATCGGAAGAATGATAACCATCGTGGGGGAAATTATCATGCCAAGAATGGTAACCACTTCGGTGGTAATCATGGCCAAGATAATAGGAGTGGAAATTTCAAAAAAAGAAGATTTAACGATGATGGAAAGACGTCAGCACCAACACCTGTTGTTAAGGAAGGAGAACGACCACCGGTCGTATGTTTCAAATGCGGACAGGAGGGACACATCCGTCCAAACTGTACGCAGCAATCCAAAGTGTGTTTCAATTGCGGAAGTGAAAGTCACCTAGCTCAATTTTGTCGTGTAGTGAAGTCAAGTCCAGCTGGGATAGTGATGCCAAAGGATGTCTTAGATAAGTCAAAGCCGGTAGTTTAAGTGAGAGCATTTGTCGAGGAACCCGAACAAAGTTATCACGGGTAAGTTAATCATAAACGCTTATGAAGTCTATACCTTATTTGATATCGGTTCTACCCATTCTTTTATCTCTCTTGCTTGCGCTCAACGTTTAAATTTGACCCCAGAGAAATTAGACTTTGACTTATTGGTTAAAACTCGGTTAGGAGAAACCTTCGTTACCTCCACTGTTTATAAATCTTGCTGATTCAAATCGACACTTTCACGTTACCTGTCAATATTATCCCTTTGAAAATACTTGCCTTTGATGTAATTTTAGGAATCGATTGGTTAACTACTCATCATGCTTTTCATAAGGTTGTTAGCTTTCATATTCCTAACCAACCTGTTATGCGAATTCAAGTAACCAAACCACTAAAGTTAATCACTGTTATATCAAGCCATAAGTAAAGAGCCCCGATCCTTTCGTTGTTGACTTCTTTGTGTGTAATGTACCGAAGCCAGACTTTCTGTAGGCGACGTCGTGAATGACGATGACAAGTTGATAGGTATCGATGTGACATAATATCCAAGTCTTGGATGAGAGTCACAGTTTTGAATGATATTTCTATTGTTAATAAATTTTTTGACGTATTCTTGAAGACTTCTTAGCCTACCCCTAGAGCGTGAAATCGAATTTTGTATTGACCCCAGTACAAAACCCATTTCTAAAACCCTTAAATATTTCTTCAACCAAAATGAACGTATAATGCGCCAAAGACGTTGGCTCGAGCTGTTGAAGATTATGACTATACCATTCAATACCATCATGGAAAAGCGAACGTGGTAGCTGACGCGTTGAGTAGAAGATCGTATGCGTTTATGAGTGCGAATATACGAACCTACGTGAAGATAACGAATATATGATTAGAACCGACTTTAGTCGATAATGTTAAAGTCATGCTAAAACTACTGACACGAAAAGTCGATGAATCTGAAGAAGAAGGTTCAAGAGGCGTTATTTTAAAAGCAAGAGTTCTTTGAAAAGGAAATCTCAACCCTCGATTTAATTGGCCCATTTGAAATCCTCGATCGAGTAGGAACCTGTGGTCTCTGAGACTAAACTTTTACCGCCAAGTATGTCGGCGTGTTCATAACGTTTTTCACGTATCGATGTTACGTAAATATGTGGTCGACCTGAACCACATTATTGATTTAGAACCGGACGAGATTGCGGAAGATTAAACGTATGAGGAAATATCTGTTAAAATCTTTGATTAGAAGGAATATATTCTACGCTCAAAGGTTATACCTCAAGAGTTAAAATCTGAAATGAAGTCAAGGTATCCTCATCATACTAGGTACGTACGTAAATTTCGAGGGCAAAATTTCATAAGGAGGGGAGATTGTGAGACCCCAAATTTTATGAATAAAGATTTAAATTTCTCGAAATATTTTTTTGAATATTATGGTTTGAATTTGATATAATGTTATAGTTGTGGGTAATATTTATAAATTTTAAAAAGTATGCAAATTAATATTCGATTGGTTGGGGAATATTCTTTTTATCGGGCAATATCCGTACGATGATACAATCATTGGTGGACCCCACAATATAAATTATTGTCAGACTAAGAAAAAGATAAAAATATTTTTATGAAAATAACGGTAGGAAGTTTTCTAATTTAAAGCCGTTGAACTACTTCGGTAGTAAAAATGCAAAGATGTCTGGCGTGGTTGTATAGTAGCACATGGTTTTGATTATTGATGCTTACGTGAGAAGTCACTCAGTTTTGTTCAATTATTGCTATAGTAATTATTGCATAGTATCTCACGTTATTTGATTCAATTATTGTCGATAATTTATATATTATTAAATCAATAATTGAGATAACAAAGTTATTAATATTATTATTTGCAATATTAACGATGCCTAGAAGTTCTGCCAAGGAGAGGTTTGGTCACCTAATTGTGCGCCAATAGGGAGAAATCCTTATTGAAAAGCCCCTCTTTCACAGGAACAACACAGTCGATTAATTTTGTGAATTATAATAAAGGTGATAAGTTTTGTTTTATTATTATTATAAATGTAATAAAATGAAAAACTTTTTATATAAAACAGAATACTTTTATAAAGTTATTCGTTTTTATTAGACTATAAATAGAATATATAATATTCTATTATGCATAAGGTTTTGCGTAAGGCTCGCGTAGTGTTGGCATAGTAAAATCTTTTATATAAAACAAAATACTTTTATAAAGTTATTAGTTTTATTAGATTATAAATAGAATATATTATATTTTATTTAAAATATTTTATTTTATTAGAATATTTTATTAATCTTGCATTGTAAATTAATATGGATCGTCCAGTTTAAAAGTAGATCAATCTGACCGTTTCATGAATTAATTACTATTCAGGTCCATTCTCCTATAAATAAAAAGCTCATTCCTTCATTATTTCTTACGAATTCACTTTGAAACCATAACGATCCGAATTTCAAATTGTAATATTAAATATTTATTAAAATATAAATATTTATTTGATGTGTTTATTGTTGAAATTGATGAGATAAATATTTATTGATGTAATGGTTGCTAGTAAATATTTATGAATCTAAATTCATTAGATACTATTTTAAATTAAATCAATTTATAATTTAGAAAGTTGTAATATAACATGAGATGTTATATTGTTGTTTTAATTTAATAATTCAAGGTGGTATATTAAGTTATTAAATAAAATTATAGTAAAATTATAATTTTGTGATATTTGGTTAAGTGGGAAATTTATTTAGTATGTGGTAATTAGTTTATTTAATTAAGATTGATATGGAAATCCAAGTAAACAATGCGGGACAATAAACTATATTATAAATGACTTATGATAATAAATTAAAAGAGTTTTAATTTGGTTTTACCAAACAAAGCCTTAGAGCTTTTGAAATTCTTATTTTAATCTTGCTTTGTCAAACAAGGCTTAAGGAATGATTAAGTCATTATTTTAAGTGGTTTTACCAATCAAGGTATAAGGATTAATTGATTAATTTTAATTATGTTAGCCAAATAAGCCTTATGGCTTTTGATTTTCAAAATTTGATAACTAATGCCAATTAAAGTTATATACTTAATATCTATATTATTATCATTATACGTTATATTTTTGTTAGTGCGTAAGTTGGAAGTTAGGGAGAAAGACTCAAAAGAAAGAAAAAGAAGAAAAGAGAAATTGAGAGAAAACTTGAGAGATTTTGAGAAAGGAATTGGGAAAAAGAAGTCTTGTTGATCAAAGGAAGAAAATTTTCCCCTTTTAGCATACAAGGTATCCTCTTACCCTTTTAAAATTCTAAAAGTTGTGGTTGTCTTCTCTTCCAAAATTCTCTATAAAATCTTTATAGAGGTTGAATTAATTGTTATATATAGTTTATATAATAAATTAGTTATTGTGAAACTATTTTTATAAGTTTATATATGAGTATAGTCAATGAATTCATGTTATGTATGTTATGGCTTAGTTGGAGTCGAAGTTTAGTTAGGAAATCATGAAGAAAACCTTAAATTGATGATGTATTCTAATAATACTTGGAAAAACGAAAACAACCCAAGTTGAACGAGTCAAAACGGATGTAAAACGAATTCATAGTGAAGAATTTCTCTATGAATGTCAAAAGAAGAAGAAATAATAGAAATAGTGAAATTAAAGGTTGTAATCTTTGATTTCTATGTTGTTTATGTGGTTAGAAACGCGTTAGAAAAATATTAGATTATGTTTCTGTAAACCTATTACACCTTCGGTAGGTTAGTATGGTTGTTAGAAAGGAGTTTGTAGGCCTAATTTGGCTTTCTGTAGTGTTCGGGATCAAAATTCGTGAGTTAACGAGAGGGACTCCATTGGGCTGGCCCCACTAGTGTAAAACCCTTGACCCGGGGGTAGTCTACTATCCAATTTTGGAAGAAAAAAAAATCTGATAGGACATGTTTTACTAAAACAACCATAACTTTTTCATACGAACTACGATTGAGGTGATTAAAGATGATCCGGAACAAGGACGAATAGACCTACAACTTTTGTTCTTTAAATTTTTCAATTTGAAGTCGTTATGAAGTGTCAAAACAGTCATCCTTGTAACTGTTACGTAATCGGAGGCAATTGGAGGGCGTCGGGCATGCACGTATGCTAGTGTAGTGCTCTTGACGATAAAAGATGTTGTTCTAAATTATAAAACATGAATGTTAGTAAATATAATGATACTTAACATTAATATAATAATGTATTAGATAAGTTATAGAAGCATAATAGTAAGCATGCACAAGAGAGGCAAATCGGGCGTGTATGGCGATTTATAAGCGTCCAAATTTGTGATACGTGTTAATGAACGTAAAAAGTGTTTTAAGTCAAATGAAATAGATATTATAAAATATGAAATGGATTTAATATAAAACCAATAAGTAGTCCTAGCAAGACTTAAGCACTTGAATGAACTTCGAACATGAAATATAGGGAGTTATAAGTCTAAAGTTAACACAATCTAATTTAACATTGTGTGCTAACTAATAGGAAAGATTATGAGATGTGGAGTAGAGTTTACATTACAATTACTTTGTGTTGTTATGTGACTAATAATTGATGTGTATGATTATATAATTGTGTAGGGCACGTGAAGTGCAGATAACTGTAAGATGTTAAACATTTATTGGTAAACAACGATCAAGGCAAGTCTTTCGGTTCCTATTTGCTATGTGAACTTGATGATTAACTGTTTTAAATCTTTATTGTAAAGAGCATGATGTGTTATATATATGTTGAATGTATGAAATGTTAAAATCAATTTATGACTACGTTGTTTGACTAAAGCATGCTGATTGAGTAAGGAACTCAATCTTTATACTTGTTATATGAACTGTAACATGTATGTTATGTTAATCCAATGTTTATGAGATCTTTATCATTATGTTGGAATAACCTGTCTATTCGAAGTACCGCATACATGGTGAAATTCTTCTGTTATTCCATTCTTTATTATTCTGTTGGAATGTCCTGTCTGTGCGTTTACGTATGACCTGGTTCCATTATTTATTATTCTGTTAGAATATCCTATCTGTGAATTTACACATGACTTGGTTCCATTATTTATTATTCTGTTGGAATATCCCGTGCGTGCGTTCTGGCACTGACTGAATTCCGTTATTTATTATTTTGTTGCAATAACTCATGCATGCAATGCGATTATCGCGTACACCGGTGATTTCTTTTGTTATTCCATTCTTGATTATACTCATTTGGTTAAAGTTTTGGCTTTTATACTCCATGAAATTAGTGCCATATCCTTGATATTTGCGCTTCATCCAGTATCTTTTCATGGAAATATTCTTCTGAGCATTCTTGAGTTTTACCCCACAAAGTAATATCATGTTGACAATTTGGACGTTATTGGTTCATGGATAAATTAATTCTTGAACTTGTTTTATTGAATTCTTATATCATTGTCATCATCCTCATGTTTATATTATGTTGAAAGTCATCTGTGGCTTGTAGTGCATAGATGGACTTAGTATGATTGTGACCAGGGATTAATCGGTATAATCATGGCCGTAATATTACAAATGATGTGGTAAAAGTCCTCATTGGCCCATAGTACATTGATGGACAGTTGTTGGCATGATAATGATCATTGATGAATACACGAATATCCTTGGCCCGTAGTGTATGGACAATTTGTGGTTGTGATACTAATGAATATCCTTGGCCGTAGTACAGGGATGATTTGGATTATTTATTAAGCTGAGTCGCAGCGATAAAAGTGATGAAAAACCTTTTAAATCATAAAAGATAATAGATTTTATTCTCTACTTGACTCTTTTAATGGATTGCTTGTTCCGCTACAGTTAAACTTGATGTTTATTATATTGTATCAGTTTAACACTGTTAAAGGCTAACGATAATTTATTCTGCATTATCTTAGTCATAATATTTCTTACTGGGCTAGTTGAGCTCACCCTTTTGCTTTCATTGTTCTCTTCAAGAAATGAGAACGTAGCAGGGACTAGTCGGGGAACGAAGTGATGGTCCAGATGATAGCATTAGTAGTCCTCACTATTCTATGAAATAGTGTGTTAATAAATGTATTGAGGACTTATTTTGAGTTTGAATACTGTCTAGAAGATAATATTTGTATTAAAACTCATAGCTCATGTTGTATATTTAAGATTGTATTTGTATTCTGTACCATGTATTTGGCGACTCAGAATAGGTGATGTATACCTATTTTGGGGGCATCACATATACTATGTTTTATGATTTAAAATTTCATCATCAATATTTTATCCATGTAACACCAATCAATAAATATTTCAAATCAACAAATTATCCATGCACTTCGGGCCAAGGATATTCGTATGTATCACTAGTGGTCATGATCATGCCAAACAACTGTCCATCTATGCACTATGGGCCAAAGAGGACTTTCACCAAAATATGTGTCTGTAACATTACAGGTCATGATTATACCAATACACAATTCCTAGTCATAATCATACCAATCAACAGTCCATCTATGCACTACGGGCCAAAGATGATTTTTACCACAATATAAGCATGAGGATGATGACAATGATCTAAGGAATCAATCAAGTGAGATCAAAGATAAATATTAGAGATTTATAATTCAATTTATCCAGAGTTCAAGAATGTCCAAATTGTCAACATGATAATTAATTGTTGAGTAAAAAATTCAATAATGATATTCATGTATCAAAAATAATTTGGACAGAAAAGAAACTAATTTTTTCGTGAATAGTACCCCGAGTAAATAGTACCCCGAGTGAATAGTACCCCGTGAATAGTACCCGAGTAAATAGTACCTGAGTGAATAGTATCCCGAATGAATAGTATTCTAAATTTAATAAGAAAGTTCAGACCAATATTTCAATGAAACGATACTAGATGAAGCGCAAAACTCAAGAATATTCTACTAATTTCAGGGATTATAGAAGCAATACTTACCATAATAAGTTTTGATTTAGGAATATGAAAAGAAATAATATACAAAACTGCAAATGGATTTTCACCCGTCATGCGGTAATCCGCATAGACAGATCTTTTCCACAAATAAAGAATGAGTATGAAGGGTTATTCCCTATGGATGCGGTAATCCGCGTAGACAGGTTATTCCCACAGATCAAAGAATGAAACGAATGGTTATTCACCATGCATGAAGTAATCCGCGTAAACAGGTTACTCTCGCAAATTAATAAAGAATGAATACGAAGAGTTATTCACCATGCATGCGGTAATCCGCGTAGACAGGTAACTCCCGCAGATAATAAAGAATGAATACGAAAAATAATATCTCTTACCTTAATAGGAGATTGGATACTGCGATAGTGAAGTAGCAAAATACTCTTCTTATTTCTCTCTATAGTTTCTCTCTCTATAGTTTTAGTGAATTCGTAAGAAAGAATGAAGAAATGAGCTTTTATTTATAGGAGAATGGACTAGATAGTAAATAATTCACGGACGGTCCAGATTGATTTACTATTAAAACGGACGGTCCATATTGATTTACTATTAAAACCTCAACCGACGGCCCATATTTATTTACTATTAAAACCTTAACCGACGGTCTAAAAAATTAGCACATCTCCTCATGGAATAATAAGCCAAAACTTACAACAAACGCCTCATGACAAACCCCTCTATTTATATCAAAAATTAAATAAATATTTACCACATGTCACTTATCTTCAATAAACACATTTTTAATCTTTCAATAATTATTCATCATTAATATTATAACTCACAATATTGACAACCAGATCGTTCTCAGAAAAGAGGGGGCTTTCCGATAAGGATTTCTCCTTATTGGCGCGCAATTAAATAACCTAACCCCTTTCCTCGACAGAACTTTCTAGACATTGTCAATAATGTAAATAATATGAATAACTGTGTCGTCTCAATTATTGATTTAATAATATAAAATATTGTGCAGATGATACTGTGACAATAATTGAATCAATAATATGAGATACTATCAAAGAATCTCGTAGCAATTATTGAATGAAACCGAGTGACTTCTTACGTAAGCATCAATAATCGGAGATCTTGCATAAATCCGCGTGTCTTCTTGTGCAACAACACGTATTACTGTTCTTTTATCACCGGTATTTCAACAGTTAACGGTAAAAGTTTTGTCGTTATTTTTATAAAAATATTATTTCTGTCGCTTTCTATATCCGATATTCATTCCGTTGTGGGGTCCACCAATGATTGTGTCGTCGTACGGATATTTCCCGACAAAAAGAATATTTCTCGATAAAAAGAATATTCCCCGACCAAACGAATATTTTATGACAAGTTGTTTACTTTGTAAAATTTGCATATATCACCCATAACTATAGCATTATATCAAATCAACACCTTATTATTCAAAATAATATTTAGAAAAATTTAAATCTTTATTCATAAAAAGTTGGGGTCTTACACACACACACACCCATATATATATATATATATATATATATATATATATATATATATATATATATATATATATGTAATTTATTAGATATATATATAATTAATAACTTATTTATATATTTATATAATTAATATAAGTATATATATTAATAACTTATATATATATATATATATATATAATTTATTCGGATACGAATCCCAATATCGGATTCCGGATATCCGCAGAATATATTTACGGACGGATGTTAAACAAATACGAATACGCCTATATTTGTATCCGTTTATTTGCGGATACCTTTAAATCGAATACGGATATATCCGATTTTTTCCGAATACGAATAATATTCACTTTTTTTTGAATACAGATGCAGACGAATATGAATTTTTCCGTTATCATTTACAGCTCTACCTAATAAGATAAATATATTCATAATAATAATTATACGGAATAGTCGTTTAAAGAATATAGGAATATATGAGAGTATAATTTGTTTTACATAATTTGGTAATGCATGTTAACAAATTTATTGTATTGACAAATAAACAAATTTGAGCGGTCAAAAACATAATAATTTTACACGGTTATAATATGGTGCTCCACAAATTAAAATCATTTTTTTTCTTATTCTCATCTCTCTCTACATACTCTGTATATTTTTTATTTGTCTATATGTTTTCAAATGATATATTATTAAATAAGATAAATAGTATTTTATGACATAATCAATCAAAAGAGATGTACTCAATCAATATAATAAAAAATGTCATCATTTGAAACATAATTTAAGATAAAAAATATAAAACCCCTAATTGTATCCTTTTAAATAGGGTTAATTGCATATTGGACCTCGAGGTTATTTGCTCTAATTTCATTACTCAAAGTACCGTTCTGTAACTATTAAAGAAACTTTTGTTATTTTCGGCCAGAAAAATGGCTAGAATTGCCACGTGTTCCGGTAGTGACGGTATAAGTATGATTTGACCTAATTTTTATACATTTGACCGTATAAAATCTTTGAAAACCTAATTAAATAGATTAAGTAACATTTATATTTGACAATACAATAAATTACAATTTTATTAGTCAAAAAGAGTTGACTCCCTCCAATATCAATTCCCTCTAACCCCTGTGCTCATTTCCCGCCAAATCATATATATATATATATATATATATATATATATATATATTTCCTTCTTGAGTAGAAGAAAACCCATGTCAAGGTAAAAAAGAAGAAGAGGAGGAAATAACAAAGTTCCAAACCTTCAATGGTTGTCGTGCTTTGCCACTGTCATATCCCGGCAGTGTTGAGAACATCATACACCAAATAAAATACGGGGATATGGTTTCTATCTTATCAATCCGTAGGGGTAAGCTTTCACAAATTTTCTTATTCTTCATACTGTTAAGCTACCCTTAACTAACAAAATTTTCAATTCTTTTAGAATGAATGTAGTTTTTTTCGATGGTATAAACCTCCAATAGATGGTGGATTAGTGGGGAGGATTGCTGAAATTGAAGATGAAATCAAAAATCTACTAAGAATAGAGAAGATTTATATAACTATCATACTTGTAACATGGATTATCAGGCTATGTAATTGTAGTACTGACTGAGTTTATGCAATGACAATCAAATGTAGTTTAAGAATTAAAAGTTTGAGTGGCCTTATCTTTGGAAATGACATAGCAACTTGACCAAAACAAAGCTTGTCCTTTCCTAAAAACTGATTTCAAGTTCCCTATATAAAACAAAGGAAAGTAAATCTTTTAAAACAGAGGAAAAACAAACCCACATGAAAACTCGACCAAAACAAGGCATGAATATTAAAACACATAACTATGGGAAAAACCAATAAACAATTATTATCTCCCAAAAAAATTCTCAAACATGCAGAAATCCCATCAAACTAATAAACAAAAAAAAATCCAAAATAAATTCATACAAATTAACACACACACACCCATAATAAAAATCAGTCCCATTCTATTGCCCAAAAACAAAAATTTTAGTTGGACTAATTACATACTTCAAACTTCACATATTTGACCAAAAGACAAGCTCTATTTTACTTCAAATAGTTAATACATAACAAGTTTTAATTGTAGCTGCAATGGCTGGCCTTGTAATGCTCGATTTAATTTCATCCACTTTTGGCATGTCAAAATCCTTTAATGGTTTATTCTCTTCGTTCACCATTTTATCCCTTGTTTCCTTACAGAATTTCAATAACCGTTAAAAGCGCCTTTCAATATCGCCCTTGTACAGTTCAAGCTCCGGTTGTTTTAATCGCGTTTGCATACACTGATTAAAATTAACTGAAACAGGAAGTAAACAAAAAGAAAGAAAAATGTTTAACTAAAACCAATTTAATTAAACTGATATTGAAATATATAAACACAATTTATTTTTCCCGGCAATGGCACAAAAAATTTGTTAGCCTAATTTTAGTTTAGAACAACACACAAATATACGTGGTCAACAAGTAATAAAGAGTAATTCAACTGTCGATCCCACAAGAGGAAATAACTGCAATTTATACTAAGAAATATCAATTTTATATTATCTTACTTTTATTAAACAATTAACCAATTTGTGAATTTTGGAAAAGATATCTATTAATTAAAATAACACTAATTACCACGAGTTTAAAATCATATTATGGAGATTTAAGATCACAAATTCACTTATTGCTTCACTTATATTAATACACTTCCTATTAATTATGCTTACTATTCTGGATTATTAATCAGGAACTAATCAATATTTATAACCACCTCCCGATGCATTATAAACAAATCAATCCAAATTCACAGTTGATAGAATTGCATTGAGCACCATAATTAACTAATTCACTCTATTCATATGTGAATTACAATTAAAAAGGATTTAAAGCATATGTTCCCTATCAGATTATATGCGGTGTATATGTATATCTCTATCCTAAACACAAATCATGAGTTTCATCGTCATGCAGAAAACACAATCACATGCTATCATAATCAAATCTAAATATTTAATCCGTTTCCCAAGTTCATACAGGTTATCACGGTAACGACTGGCCAGACAATTAATCAATTAAGTCCAAATCACAATAGACAATCTCAAGATAGATCACAATAATTAATAGAGTAGCATACTAAAATAAGTTACGCAATAAGATCCGTTGCAATCTTAAACAAGAAAATTAGTTCATTGTGATTGAATTAAAATCTAGAATCCACAACTAAATAAGCATTGAAATACAAAAGTAGAAGTACAGAAGAGAATAAAATCTGGTTTCTGCAATCTTAAGGCTCCCCTTCTGCTCCAACTTTGAATCTTCAATACTCTCCAAGTTGTTTCCATCTCCAAGTTCCAATCTCAAAACTAGGGTTTTGCATAAAGATAGAATATATTCTAATAACTGAATAAAACAACTATTTATAGGTTCTATTACAATTCTTAGTCAAACTATGAAATCTCGGTCAAGATACAACTCAATTATAGTCTTTAATGAAAAGTCAAACTTGGTCAACTTTCGAAGTGGCGGCGGCCTACCAGCTTTTTATGTACTAACTTTAAGTATGCAACCACACAAGTATGGTAGAGGTAATTTTACGGAGTGCAGGTGTGGCGTGGCAACAAGACCCTAGCTCATTTTATGCGACCACCATTCTCTTTACTGATCTTGATTTTACGATCTTTTCAATGTTGTTCCATCCCAAATATTGCCAACACAATTCCCAAGCATAGAACCTACAAAAAGAACATAAAATGCATGAAAAGTAACTACAAATCAGAAGAACAAACAACAATTCAAGTCAGTTTATACTTGATTCGTAGGTATGAAAACTACTCATCAAGCGCCAAGGGCAGAAATGAAAGCACCAAAGAGAAAAACACCAAGAAGAGAGGAAAAAACGCCAAGGGCAGAAATAAAGCGCTAAGGAGGAAAATGCCAAGGAGAAGAGAGGAAAAACCGCAAACGACAGAAACAAAAGCGCCAAGGAGAAGAAGAAAAAAAGCGCCAAGGAAGTTTGAAAAAGCGCCAAGGAGTTTTGAAAAAGCACCAAGCGCACCATGAAATTGCGCCAAGGTGACTTGATAATGCACTAAGGATCACTGTCAAAAGCGCCAAGGGCACCAGAGTAAATGTGCCAATGAAAAGGTAAAAAGTGCCAAAGGCTTTGAAGGCTCAAAAATGTCTAAAGAGCTTAAATAAAAGGGTTTCACAGTGGACCCCACCAAAAAATTAAAATTTCGATCTACTTGGGTTATTTACTCATCTAAAAATATTTTAAAGGAGTAAGGAAACAAATGATGTGGATAAAAATAATCCACCAATGATAAATTGCCATATATAGTCTTTGTAACTCTATTAATGAGGGGTATTATAATAATTTGGTTTTATTGAGTATTCTGGAAGAATATAAGGATTAGAAGTCTTTAATGTTTAAATCAGTCAATGATTGACAACCTATTGAGTCTCTAAATCCAAGCAGGACTCTTATTCCTAACTCATGAAGGAAATGACTCCCATACTATAAATAAGATATCTCTAGCAAATTCAAGGTATACAATTCTGACCCATAATAATTATCTCACATTATATCAACATACGTTCTGACTTAAATATCAGAGAGTCTTTTCGGAGCTCCCAATTTCAATAGACTTTTTGCAGGAATCCGATACAAAGTGATAACGTGGAGGTCAAGATTAAAATTTGTGGAATGATTAAAACCCTAGTTTGTAAGTTGTTGATTGATACGTAGTCATTTGCATCTTACTCATCCTAAATACTACACTACATTTTTTATCCATCATTTTTCACAACTAAGCTTTGTAATTTTTATAAATATATTAATTTAATTTTATAATCATACCTTATTTAATATATTAACATATATTACAATCATAATTCGATTAAAAAAAAACTATCACAACACATGGCATGACTCCATTTATAATTATCATGTGACCAATGTACATGACCATACCCATCAATTATCATGTGTCACTCTCATGAACAACTCTGACTTTTTTCTCCATTAAATTTGCGTTCGATACTGAATTTATTTTGAAGATATTTTTAATATTAAATGTTAATAATAAAAGCCTATCATAACAAATTATATTTAATTGTAGCTTATATGATAAGGTTAAAAATAAAATAAACAAAAGACTTGTAAAAGCAGCGACAAGAGAGGAACAAGAAAAAAAAAAAAAAGAACCGACAATTTTATTTTTTTTCTGACTTTTATTTATTTATTTAAATTTATTTACGAATGAGGCAAAAGTAAAATGGACCGTCCAAACGTCAGTCAATATTAGGGGACTACAGTAGTCTTAATCATAAATGTGATACTTTCTCTCTCTTGTTTTTTTATCTGTTTTTTGAGATTAGTGAAATATATTTATCTTGCTCTATCATTAAAAAATATTAATGATTTAGTTTTTTATATTATTAGTATTTTAAATAATAATTTATTTTTCTTAATTATATCAAACACAAATACAATATATGAATATATCTTTAATATTTATATTTTTTCCTAAAACGTCAAAGAATAAGCAATGAAATTTATATTAATTAACAATTGAAATGTCAGAGAGCAAAAATAATATTGTCAAAGTAATAAGTGTCACTTAAACCGTAAAGTGTCGCTAGAACAATTATAAAAATAGAAAATTGATATTTTCATGTGATTTTTTGATATTTTTACATGAAAAGTGTCGCTATAGATGTATAACGACAGTAAAACCGTCATTATAAGATCTACAGCGATAATTTTTATGTAAAAATATCAAAAAATCATATGAAAATATCAATTTCCTAAAAGTATCGCCACATATTTACATATATGATGAAAAGTTTATTTTAATATTAAATGTTGATATATCGACGTTGGTCGGTGACTATTTATGTTAATTCGAAACTAATTATAAATATAAAATAAGATAAATATAAATAAAAGATTTATATATCAATATTCTATCTATCTTGTTTTGGGTTCAATGGACAAAGAGGAGTTGAGTAATTGTTTTGGGCACTCCCTTCTCTCAAGTAAGAGAGAGAAAAAAAGTACTACTGAAAAGATATTTGTAGTGAAGCGGCGCCTAATTGATGCACAAACCAAGATATATCATTAATGTGCTTTAATAATTACTATAAAATAATCAGTTTATAAAAATTGATAAAAATTGATATTTTCATAATAATTTTTAATATTTTAACATAAAACATATCGCTATAAATATATTGCGAAGGTTTATAAGATCTATAACAATAATTTTCATATGAAAATATTAATTTCTGTTGAGAATTTATTAATTTATTAATTTATAATTATTAAATAGAAGTACTACATATATAATTATGATAAAATTTGGTTCACATATTTTTTGACCGTTAATTTCGTACTTTATATTTTTACTATTTCAAGGTTGCTCAAGCCTCAAAGTGATAGTAAGAATCATGACAAATGCCATAAATACATATTATCCTCTACATAAATATATAATAAGTTAAAATTAAATTTTTTTTTGGACTAGAATTTAATTGCAATTAAAATAGTTTTTAAAATCTTCTGATTTTATTTTATTAACTATTATTAAAATACTTTTTAAACCTAAAATTTAATTATAACCAAAAATATTATTTATGACACTGAAAAGTTTTAGAATAACGATATTCTCCTCAGGGGTGTAAATTAGATAAATCGGATCTGGATATGTGTATATCCGTATTCGTGATCCGAAAAACTAATTCGCTTATCCGTCTCCGTATCCTTGATCCCATGGATTTTAAAATATTATTCAGATCAGATATTCTAAAAAATATTCAATACTGGATAATATCTTCTACCGCTTATTTTATCCGAATAGACAAATTATTCGGATATCCAATATCCGAATTAGCTTTATCAAGAACCTAATATAAAATTCATTCAAAATATTTACGAAAAAAAAAAATTAAAGTTTAAATCATACATATTAATTAAACATAATTTAATATTTAAACCATACATATTAATTAAACATCCTAATCATAAGGGGAGGAACATGCTAATTGACGTTTTGGGTGAAAATAAAAAGATTCAATAATGTAACCGATACTTTGTTTGATGGATCAAATTAAAATTAAAATCTCAATATTATTCTTTCAAATTTTATTAAATAATAAAAAAGAGAAATAAATTAATATTTAATAAATGAATAGTAATATTTATGGGAGATTTATTTATTATTTATCCTCAATAAATAAATTACATGGTTATAAGAAATTATTTGATTTCATTATATTTATGGAAAGTGCGAGTTATAATGTATGTGTGACAACTAGTTAATCTAACTTGATTCAAAATTGACATTGAACTTATTTTACATATTTGGACTTCTAGTTTCTAAATAATTAGGCAAATGAAAGTGATAAATAATCTCTCCACCCAAAATTTAATAACGTGAATTAATTTATTTAACTCTCCCTTCTAGATTAATTTTAAATTAATTGGACTCTAACACATTTTAACAATAAAATTATATTGTCCATTGCTCCCTTCTCTATAATGAATTTGTCCTTAAACGTATGTGTATATATATATATATATATATATATATATATATATATATAAATAGCTTATATAAATGAATGTAAGTGATTAATTAATGAATGTAAGTTATTAATATATATGTGTGTGTGTGTGTGTATGTGTTATATATATATATATATATATATATATATATATATATATATATATATAATAACTTATATATATAAATGTAAATGTAAGTTACTATATATATATATATATATATATATATAAAGTTATTAATTAATTAATGCAAGTTATTAATATATATGTGTGTATATATATAATAATTTATATATATAAATGTATATGTAAGTTATTAATAAATACATATATATATATATTAATATATATATATATATATATGTATATATTAAATTATTAACAACTTATATAGGTAAATTATTAAGTAATAATTTACATTAATTAATAACTTAATTAATGTAAATATTAAGTGTGTGTGTGTGTATATATATATATATATATATATATATATATATATATATATATATATATATAAGTTATTCAAATACTTGTTCCGGATATCGAAATTGGATATCCGTATCCGTTGAATATATTTACTGAATGGATGTTAATCGAATCTGAATACGCTTTATATCCGTATTCGTGATCCGCTTATTTACTGGATACCTTTAAAACCGAATACGGATATATCCATTTTTTCGAATACTGAATAATATCCGCTTTTTTTCGAATACGGATGCGGATGAATCTGAATTTTCCTTTACTCCTTTACAAATTTCTAACTCCTCTCTCGCTCCTAAAAAGATCGATCGTCGTTTAAAGGTTAATGCACACACGTTTAAGAAATATAATTAATAACTAACGAAAATACTATACTACCCTTATTAATTGTCTCAACCAATTATTCTCCTTCCAATGTTACTTCTTATTCAATTCAACCAATTACTACTTGGATTATAGCATTAAATTGAATAAGAATCATTGGGAAGGTAAGAAAACTTTAAATAGAAGAAAGCTTTAAATAAGGGTAAAGTAGGAAAAAAATAGCTAATGTGTAATGATAAACTCAAAACGACAATTTTTTTGGAACAAAAATTACTTCCTAAAACGATAATCTTTTAGGAACGGAGGGAGTATTTTACAACAATTTTATTTATTATAGAAGTTATTTACTAATATTGATTCTCATGAGCCTAAATTAAAACACCTACAAATCACTGTTAATATATTTAACAATGATATATTATATAGTAACAAATTATTCAACTATTATATCATAATTATCCACAAACTAAAATATTAAAACATAAGTAAGTTATATTAAGATGAAGCAATTTGAATTAGTATTTACACGAGGAGGTACCTGTTAAGATCTTGGATAGGAAAGAGCATGTCCTACGCACCAAGGTTTTACCACAAGTTAAGGTTTTGTGGAGGAACCATGCTATTGAAGAAATGACCTGGGAGTTGGAATCTGAAATGAAAGCGAGGTACCCTCACTTGTTTCGAAACACCAGGTACGTACGTCAATTTCGAGGATGAAATTTTATAAGGAGGGGAGATTGTAAGACCCCAACTTATTATAAATAAAATTGAATTTTCTCTATTCATTATTCTAAATTAATAAGGTGTTAATTTGATATAATACTTTGATTATGGGTGAAATGTGCAAATTTTACAAAATAAGCAAATGGTTATAAAATATTCATTATTGTCGGGGAATATTCGTTTGGTCGTTGAATATTCTTGTTGTCGGAGAATATTCGTACGACGGCGCAGCCATTCGTGGGCCCCATAACAGGATAATTGTCGGATGAAGAAAATGACAAAGTATGAGTTTTTATAAATAACGTCGTAATTGTTACTCATTAACACCGCTTGGGTTACCCGTGGTTAAAATACATGAATACGCATGTGGTGACACAAGAAAGACACCACGGTATTGCACGAAGATTGTTGAATTATTGATTCGTGACGTAAGAAGACACTACTCAATAATTGTTACAAGTGAATACTGCTCAATATTTTATTTTATTGATTCAATAATTGCTGCGTTGATATTTTATATTATTGTTGTTTCAATAATTGTCACTGCACAGTATTTCCCATTATCAGATCAATAATTCATATTATTTGAATAATATTATTAGATAATATTATTGACAATGTCTAGAAAGTTCTGTCAAGGAGAGGTTTGGTCACCTAATTGCGCGCCAGTAAGGAGAAATCCTTATTGGAAAGCCCTCTCTTTCCTGGGAACTGCTTGGTTGTCATAATTGTGATTCTGTAATATTATTTATGAATAATTAATTATTGATTTATATGATAAGGAAATATTTATTTGATGTGGATATAAATGATGCATTTATTTACTTATGAGGTTATAAATGAAGGAATTAATGCTGAGGTGTTTTATTAGTATTTTATCGGAGTAGATGTATTAAAAATCACCCCGTTTGTGGATTTCGGATATTTTCTATTTGGAATTTGATTAAACTCAAAGATACAAAGTTGTAGAGAATTTGATTTCGTGTAGAATGGACATAAAATCCGTATTTTTCTGATAAACGGGCTATTTTCTATGAATTATTGAAGTTTCGGAAAATAAAATAATTTTTATTAATTTATGGGTGGGACCCACTTTTGTTTTAACACACGAGGGCTGCTAATTTTGGTTCAAAGAAGGCTGCCTAATTGTCAAAAGGAGTGGCGTAGGAAGTTAGAAAAGAAAAAAAAATAATATTCTATTATTTTAGTCTCCTTTGGCGTTCTAGTATTTTCCTATAAATAGACGCTTAGGTTAGAATTGAAAATAACGCCAGAAACAAGTTTTCTTTCTCTCTAGATTATCGAGCGTATTTTTGTGAGTATTTTGATACTTTGAGATTTGTTGTTCGGTGCAAGTTTCCTTCAGCTTTATATCCGATATTCCGATCAGAAGTACCGTTATTTTGAGGTAAGGGATGTTATTTTCTTCTTAAATGATATTATTTTCTTCAATATCATTATGCCAAAATATTGGTTTGAACTTTTTAATCAAAGTTGGAACTTTTTGTGTCGAGGTTACTATTCACGATACTGATTATTCACGATACGACACTTATTCACTTCACTAATCGACTATTCAATAAAAATAAAATTTTCTTCTTTTTTGTCCAAGATGTTTATTATGGTTACTATCTTTGATTGTATCCATGTTTTGATCTTTATTTTGAATTCGCTTCACAATTGGTTATTATGAAGTATTATTGATCTCGATAAACCATATATCTAATCCCTAATATTTGTCCTTCGTGTCACCGGATTCATATTCTTTAAAATATTTTTCATCATCCTCACCCTAAATGATGATATTATTGAATATCTTTGGCAGTAGTGTAAAGATGAATGATTAATCGATGAATATCTTTGGCCCGTAGTGCAAATGATGAACAGTGTTGAGATGAATACACCAACCGGTGATACAAATGAATATCTTTGGCCTGTAGTGCAAAGATGAATATTGATTAAAGATGTATATTGATTGATGTTACAGGGATAAAATATTGATGATGCACTTTTAAATCTTAGAAGATAGTAGAATTCATTCTCTACGTGACTCTTCTAATGGATTGTTGTTTCCGCTGTATTTGTTGATCTAAAACTTGTTGTCTATTATATTCTATCAGATTTTTTACTGCTGAAGACTAATAATAATTTGTTGTATATTATCTTAGTCATAACGTTCTTTATTGGGCTAGTTGAGCTCACCCTTTTTCTTTTTGTTCCATTTTTCTTCTCAGGAGGTGAGAACATAGCAGGATCTAGTTGGGGGTATGGAGTGATGGTTCTAGAAAGATGTTTTAGCAGTCTTCACTATTTATGTAAAATAGTGTATGAATAATTATAATGAGGACTTATTTGAGTGTGGATATTGTCTAGAAGACAATATTTGTATTTAAACTCACAAATATGTGTTGTCGATTTTGCATGACAATTGTATTATTGAAGTTGTAGTTTGCTTTCATACCATGTATTTGGCGACTCGTAATGGGTGTTGTATACCTATTTTTGAGGCGCCACGGTTGGTATCAAAGCTTAGGGATATGGTCTCCAAGAGAGATCGGGAATAGAACTAGGAGGGAGAGATGAGTAAATCCTTCGCTAGTGTGTCCTATCTAAGCTTATTTGTTGGTCGGTCATAATATAGAGATATTATGTGATATGTTAATTTGTTTAATTAACCCTTATTTTATGGCAGTATTTAAGAATGGCTGTTGAGAACGTTAATAATGGAGTGTATGAGACTGTGGAACAACCTTTAGTCACAAACCAGGAGAACGTGCAACAGGAAGGCAATATTCCTCCTGTAAACAACACCACTGATCAGACGATGAACGATGAGATGTTTAGAAGCTTTTTGAAGTTCATGCAAAATCAGACGAGGGAGACTCGTGTACAAAATACGGGTGGAAATGATGGCAACGCTGCTTGCCATTGCATCAAGCGCTTCAAGGAGTTGGGACCACCAGATTTCTGGGGAAAGCCCGATCCAATTAAGGCGAAAATATGGGTCAAGCAAATTATCAAGATATTCTATGTCTTGGGATGCACGGAGGAATAGAAGGTTCCATTCGCCACCTTTATGTTCCATGGAGAGGCAGATTACTGGTGGGAATCCGTGAAGCGTACCCAGCTAGTTGCACTCAACATGTCTTGGGAAAGATTTCAGAAACTGTTCAATGACAAGTACTTTTCTGAAAGTATTCGTTATATGAAAGAGGTAGAGTTTATTAGACTGGAACAGAATAACATGACGGTGTCTCAGTACGAGGTGAAGTTCGCGGAGTTATCTAGGTTTGCACCTAATTTGGTAGAGAATGAGGAACGTATGACGTGGATGTTTCTGAGAGGTCTAAAACCCGAGATTCGTCAATACATTATCTCTCATAATTTTTTTTTGTATTCGGATGTTGTCAACATGGCTCAATTATTAGAGCGAGATAGTGAGTATGTTCAACCGAGGGACCACAACCTGTATCATACTATGATGCGCGATTATCGTGAGCGATGATAACCAAATGAGGAGGAAAAATATGGACAAAGGCGGTAATCACTCGGTGGGTAATCGTGGCCATGATAATAGGAGAGGTGAGTCAAGTGAAAATTTCAGAAAGAGGAGATTCAACAATGACGGAAAGACATCAACAGCAGTACCAACACCAACAACAAATTCTAGGGGAGGAGAACGATCGCCAGTTAGGTGTTATAAATGCGGGAAAGAGGGAAATATCAGCCCAAACTGCAAATAACAATCCAAGGTATGTTATAACTGCGGAAAGGAGGGCCACATAGCTCGAGACTGCTCTGTAGCAAAACCAAGTTCAGCAGGGATGGTGACTCCAAAGGCTGTCCCGGATAAGTCAAAATCAGCGGTTCCTGGAAGAGCGTTTGTTGTAACTGGACAAAATGCAAGGAACCCAAACGAGGTGATCACGGGTAAACTAATCTTGAATTCTTGCGAAGTTTATACCTTACTAGATACCGGTTCTACCCATTCTTTTATCTCTCCTGCTTATGCTCAACGTTTAAACTTGACTCACGAGAAATTGGACTTTAACTTATCTGTTGAAACTCCGCTTGGGGTGAAACCTTCGTTACATCTACGCTTTATAAATCTTGCTTGATCCAAGTTGGCACTATCACATTACTTGTTGATCTTATCTCTTTAAAGATACTTGCTTTTGATGTGATTTTAGGAATTGATTGGTTAACTACTAATCATCATGCAAAATTGATTATTTTAAATAAGGTTGTTAGTTTTCACATTCCTAACCAACCTGTTATGCGAATTCAAGCAACTAAACCACTAAAATCAGTCACTGTCATATCAAGCCATAAAGCTATTTGTTTATTGAAAAACATATGTCAAGCTTTCTTAGCCCATGTTATGAATTTGAACAGACACAAGTCAAATTTGAATAATATTTTTGTTGTTAGAGAATTTCCTGATGTATTTCCTGAAGAACTTCCCGGTCTAACCCCAGAACGTGATGCTGAATTCTTTATTGATCTTGAATCGGGTACAAAACCCATTTCTAAAACCCCATATTGAATGGCTCCTATTGAACTTTAAGAGTTAAAAGTCCAACTACAGGAGTTATTAGACATCGGTTTCATTCGTCCTAGCACATCTCCTTGGGGTGCTCCTGTTTTATTCGTAAAGAAGAAAGACGGGAGTATGCGACTTTGTATTGACTACCGAGAATTGAACCATGTCACCATCAAGAATAGGTATTCGCTACCTCTCATTGATGACCTGTTCGACCAGTTGCAAGGAGCACAACTCTTTTCAAAGATCGATCTTCGTTCTAGATATCATCAGCTGAAGATTAAAACTGAGGATATTCCGAAGACTGCCTTCAAAACTCGGTACGGACGTTATGTCTTTGGGATTGACTAATGCTCCTGCTACTTTCATGGATATGATGAACTGTGTATTCAAGGAATATTTGGATCAGCTCATTGTTGTCTTTATTGATGACATCCTCATCTATTCCAAAAGCCGTGAAGATTATGAGCACCATTTGAAGCTGATACTTGAAAGGCTTCGTGAAAACAAGCTTTATGCTGCTTTCAAGAAATGCGAAGTTACGGCTTGAGGAAGTAGCATTCCTTGGGCACGTGGTGTCAAAACATGGAGTATCTGTTGACCCGGTGAAGATTGAAGCAATACAAAGTTGGGAGCAACCGAGTCTGTGGATCAAGTACGCAGCCTTTCTGGCTTAGCTGGTTATTATCGGAGATTTGTGGAAGGATTTTCTCGAATTCGTACTCCGTTAACTCAGCTGACTCGGAAAGATACAAAATTTGTATGAAGAGAGGAATGCGAGAAAAGTTTCCAAGAGCTCAAGATGAGACTCATTTCTGCACCTGTTCTGGCAATACCATCTGGTTTAGATGGATTTGTTATCTACAACGATGCTTCAGGCAAAGGGTTAGGATGTGTTCTCATGCAACATGGGAAAGTCATAGCCTATGCCTCGCGATAACTCAAAGAATATGAGAGGAATTATCCTACTCATGATCTGGAGTTGGCAGCAGTCGTTTTCGCGTTGAAAATCTGGAGACACTATTTGTATGGGGAGAAAGTGGAGATCTATACGGATCATAAAAGCCTCAAATACTTCTTCACCCAAAAGGAACTCAACATGCGGCAACGACGTTGGCTCGAGCTGTTGAAAGATTACGATCATACCATTCAATACCATCCTGGAAAAGCAAACGTAGTAGCTGACGCATTGAGTAGAAGATCGTATGCGGGTACGAGTGCGATGTTGTTAACACAAAGACCCATTTTGTACGATTTATAAAGGATGGATATTGAGTTAAAGACTCCAGGGACCCACGTGATGATGGTGAATATACGAGTAGAACCGACTTTAATCAATAAAGTTAAAGCTGCTTAAGCTACGAATCTGGGGATGATGCGTATGAAGAAGAAAGTACAAGGAGGTGCTATTCCGGAAGCAAGAATCGATGAAGAAGGAATACTTAGATTCAATTCCAGACTTTGTGTTCCTAACGACTCTAACTTGAAGCATAGAATCATGATGGAGGCACACAACACACCATTTGCAATCCATCTTGGGAGTACCAAAATGTATCATGATATTTGACACACATTTTGGTGGAACAATATGAAGAGAGAGATCGCAGAGTTTATCTCGAGGTGTTTAACTTGTCAACGAGTAAAGGCGGAGCATCAAGTGACAAAAGGTCCATTGCAACCACTTGAGATTCCAGAATGGAAGTGGGAACACATTACTATGGATTTCGTTATGGGTCTTCCCAAAGTTTCTCAAGGCATAAATGCAATTTGGGTTATTGTTGATAGATTAACCAAGTCTGCTCATTTTTTACCTATATGAGAAACTTATTCCCTTGAACATCTTGCTCGTATGTACGTGAATGAGATTGTGAGATTGCATGGCATGCTAGTATCCATAGTTTTGGATCGTGACCCAAGATTCACTTAAAGATTTTGGGTTAGCTTGCAGAAAGCTATGGGCACGGATTTACGATTCAGTTCAGCATACCATCCTCAAACGGACGGCAATCTGAAGGACTATTCAAACCCTTGAAGATCTATTAAGACTCAGATCCTAGATTTCAAAGGAAGTTGGGATAAGTACTTGCCACTTGGTAGAATTCTCTCCTCAACAACAGCTTATCAAGCAAGTATAGGCATGGCTCCATTCGAGGCGTTAGATGGATTTAAAGTGTCGTTCTCCAAAGATATCTTTGGGACGAGGTGGGAGAAGCAAAGTTGTTGGGACCAGAATTAGTATGCATGACTATAGAAAAGATCCAAATGATTGGACAACGTATTCAAACCTCACAAGAACGACAAAAGAGTTATGCTGATCTTCATCGAAAGGACGTGAAATTTAATATTGGGGATCATGTATTGTTATGTGTTGCTCCATGGAAGGGAGTTACAAGATTTAGAAAGAGAGGAAAGCTCAACCCAAGGTTTGTTGGTCTATTTGAGATTCTTGACCGAATAGGAAATGTGGCCTATAGACTCGCATTACCTCCAAACATGTCTCGTGTTCATAATGTTTTCACATATCTATGCTTCGTAAATATGTGAAAGACCCAACCACATTATTGAGTTAGAACCAGAGCGAGATAGCGAAAAGATTTAACGTACGAGGAGGTACCTAAAAGATCTTGGATATGAAAGAGCATGTCCTACGCACCAAGGTTATACCACAAGTTAATGTTTTGTGGAGGAACCATGCTATTGAAGAAATGACCTGAGAGTTGGAATCTGAAATAAAAGCAAGGTACCCTCACTTGTTCGAAACATTAGGTACGTACGTCAATTTCGAGGACGAAATTTTATAAGGAGGGGAGGTTGTAAGACCCCAACTTATTATAAATAAAATTAAATTTTCTCTATACATTATTCTAAATTAATAAGGTGTTAATTTGATATAATACTTTGATTATGGGTGAAATGTGCAAATTTTACAAAATAAGCAAGTGGTTATAAAATATTCAATATTGTCGGCGAATATTCGTTTGGTCGTGGAATATTCTTGTTGTCGGGGAATATTCGTACGACGGCGCAGCCATTCATGGGCCCCATAACAGGATAATTTTCGGATGAAGAAAACGACAAAGTATGAGTTTTTATAAATAACGGCGTAATTGTTATCGTTAACACTGTTGGGTTACCTGGTGGTTAACATACAATAATACGCGTGGTGGCACAGTAGCACACATTATTGCACAATATTGTTAAATTATTAATTCGTACGAAAGAAGGCACTACTCAATAATTGTTATAGTAGTTACTGTTCAATATTTTATTTTATTGATTTAATAATTACTGCGTTGATATTTTATATTATTGTTGATTCAATAATTGTTATTGCACAGTATTTCCTATTATCAGATCAATAATTCATATTATTTGAATAATATTATTAGATAGCATTATTGGCAATGTCTAGAAAGGTCTGTCAAGGAGAGGTTTGGTCACCTAATTGCGCGCCAGTAAGAAAAAATACTTATTGAAAAGCCCCCTCTTTCCTGGGAACTGCTTGGTTGTCATAATTAATTATTGATTTATATGATAAGGAAATATTTATTTGATGTGGATATAAATGATGCATTTATTTACTTATGAGGTTATAAATGAAGGAATTAATGCTGAGGTGTTTTATCAGTATTTTGTCGAAGTGGAGGTATTAAAAATCAACCGTTTATGGATTTCGGATTTTTTCTGTTTAGAATTTGGAAAAACTCAAAGCTACAAAGTTGTAGAGAATTTGATTTCGTGTGGAATGGATATAAAATTCGTATTTTTCTGATAAATGGGTTATTTTCTATGAATTATTGAAGTTTCGAAAAATAAAATAATTTTTATTAATTTATGGGTGGGACCCACTTTTGTTTTAACACATGAGGGATGCTAATTTTGGTTCAAAGAAGGCTGCCTAATTGTAAAAAGGGGTGGCGTAGGAAGTTAGAAAAGAAAAAAATAATATTCTATTATTTTAGTCTCCTTTGGCGTTCTAGCATTTTCCTATAAATAGACGCTTAGGTTAGAATTGAAAATAACGCCAGAAAAAAGTTTTCTTTCTCTCTAGATTATCGAGCGTATTTTTGTGAATATTTTGATACTTTGAGAGTTTCTGTTCGGTACAAGTTTTCTTCGGCTTTATATCCGATATTTCGATCAGAAGTACCATTATTTTGAGGTAAGAGATGTTATTTTCTTCTTAAATGATATTATTTTCTTCAATATCATTATGTCGAAATATTTGTTTGAACTTTTTAATCAAATTTAGAACTTTTATGTCGGGGTTACTATTCACGTATATAGTATTATTCACGAATACGACACTATTCACCGAAAAATGAAATTTTCTTCTTTTTATCCAAGATGTCTATTATGGTTACTATCTTTGATTGTATCCATGTTTTGATCTTTATTTTGAATTCTGCTTCACAATTGGTTATTATGAAGTTTTATTGATCTTGGATAAACTGTTATACGAATCCCTAATATTTGTCCTTCTGTCTCATTAGATTCGTTTTCTTTAAAATATTTTTCATCATCCTCAGTCCTAAATTATGATATTACTGAATATCTTTGGCCTGTAATGCAAAGATGAATGATTAATCGATGAATATCTTTGGCCGCAAGCAAAGATGAACAGTGTTAAGATGAACACGACCAATTTGGTGATACAAAATGAATATCTTTGGCTTTGTAGTGCAAAGATGAATATTGATTAAAGATGTATATTGATTGATGTTACAGGATAAAATATTGATGATGCACTTTTAAATCTTAGAAGATAGTAGAATTCATTCTCTACGTTGACTCTTCTAATGGATTGTTATTTCACGCATTTGTTGATCTAAAACTTGTTGTCTATTATATTCTATCAGATTTTTTCATCTTGAAGACTAATGATAATTTGTTGTATATCATCTTAGTCATAACGTTCTTTACTGGGCTAGTTGAGCTCACCCTTTTCCTTTTTGTTCCATTTTTCTTCTCAGGAGGTGAGAACATAGCAGGATCTAGTCGGGGTATGGAGTGATGGTTCTAGAAAGATGTTTTAGCAGTCCTCACTATTTCTGTAAAATAGTGTATGAATAATTGTAATGAGGACTTATTTGAGTGTGAATATTGTCTAGAAAACAATATTTGTATTTAAACTCACAATATGTGTTGTCGTATTTTGCACGACAATTATATTATTGAAGTTGTAGTTTGTTTTCTGTACCATGTATTTGGCGACTCAGAATGGGTGTTGTATACCTATTTTGGGGGTGTCACAATACTGATAGTGTTCTATGAGTGAACAATATTTTAGTTTTTTTTAAAGAAGACAAAACACAGGTTTATTTTATAAATAACATTAATTTTAATAATTTTTTTGTTTAATATATGATGTTTATAAAAAAAATTAAATTTCACAAATTAACTTATTATTGGTATTTGAATGATTATAACATTTGCTTAAAAAAATACAAACCACATACAATTGTCTTCTGTAATTAATATTATATTATTTTATGAACAATTTTATTTTTTTTATAAAATTTCTTTAGCTCATTAATCATACCATTTTGAGCAAAGTTTGTAAACATTATCATAACAATAATAAGTTAATTTGTGAAATTTTTTAAATTTTTTTATAATAATTATATATAAAATGAATAAGAAATTAAAAATTAGGCTATTTGAAAAATAAACCCATGGTTTGCACTTGATTTTTTGGTCTTTAGTATGAGTTTAGAATATAAGTATAACTAAAATAGTTTTTAAAGTCTCTAAATTTATTTTAAAATAATCTACATAACTAATAATAAAACCCAAACATAATAAGATTCTTTTATATATGTTCCATTAATTTTTTTTTGTTGATTCCTGTAATTTTCTTCCAATTCCAACAGAATATGATCATGACGTAACATTATAAGATTTTAATAATAAATAATAAAATAACAAAATTAAATTAAACTATATGCAATTAGTAAATTAAGTTGTCAAATTCAAAATTCTTTTTATGGTCCTAAAAACTTTAATATTAACTTATTATTCTACAATAATTTTTATTTTATAGTTCTTTAGTTACATTGTCATACAAAAAAGTTTTAACTTTAAAAACATATTTAAAATTTTACTTGACTTAACTTTAACTCTAAATAACTAAATATTAAAAATATAAGGAAAATATTATGATTACATAATAATTAATATTGGAGACATTTATTTAATTAATATTAAAATAATTATGACTTATATATTGTGATTAAAATTTATCTAATTTTTAAAACTAAAAGTCATAATGGTACCTTATTATTCTACAATAATTTTATTCCTAAATAACTATATATTTAAAATAAAAAAATTATAAGAAAATAATAATTGATATTAAAAAGTGTAATATATATTACAAAATATATTAATGGTTAAAATTTAATTACTAATTTTATTTCTGATAGAAGATCTTTACTTAATCAATGTTAGAAAAAATATCACTTATATATAGTTATTAAAATTTAAGTCACCATTAAAACCAAAAAATCATGATGATAACTTATTAATTTACAATAACTTTATGTCATATAGAATTCCTTAAATACCAGACTTAGACTTTTAGGTTTCGCTCTAAACAATTATGTATAATTTTAAAAGATTGAAAATAAAGACTAAATATTAAATTTATAAATATATAAATTGAATATTAAATTAAAAACAACAAAAAAAAACTAAACATATTATTAACATTCAATTGCAAGTCTTTGATAATTGTTTGTTTGGCAAAATTTGTGGTCATTCTATAAAGTTAAATTAAAATTCTAAAAAATATTTTATAATCATTATATATATATATATAGAATAAATAAAAATTAAAAATAATTTATTTAAAAATAAATGTGTTCTTCGCACGGAGCAATTTGCTAGTTTGTATAAAATGGAAAAATTACTTTTAGAACCAATAATTATCAACAGTCATAGATAATCAGTACCAAAATATAATAAGACAAAGATCGAGTCATTTTTATTGATTTTGAATCGACCCACTAGTTCAAGATTTTTTTAGTGACTAATTAGTCCATTTTTTTTCTTTTCCTGTTTTTATTTATCATATATTTATTTATAATGATAACGATTTCTTAAAAGGAATTGTTAAATTCATAATATTTTTTGTTATTTTCATAACAAAAGTATTGCTATAAATCCCACAAATCGTCGCTATACATCTACGATGACACTTTTATTGTGAAATTAACAAAAAGTGTTGTGAATTTAACAATTTTCTTTCTTAAATTCATTGACTAAGGGAGTATTTGTTTAGAAATTGAATGAATTTGAATGGATGAATTTGGATTGAATGACCGGAATCGGTCAAACAAGGCTTGTTTTTAGTCTCGAATGACTAAATCGGTAAGATGGACGAGCTGAATGGCTAAGTCAGATTTTTTAGCTGAATGAACAGTTGAATGAAGTAAAAAAAATTAAAAAATATTAACTATTATATTAAGTAATATTAAATAAGTTTACAACAATTTTGAATTTTTCAGAGGGGTAAAATAATAAAATTTTGTCATTCAGATGTTTCAGACATGTCAATTATCAAACAGCTTTTTTTATTCAGATTCAGATTCAGATTCAACTCATTCAGATTCATATTCAGATTCATTCAGTTTTTATTAAACACCACCTAAATCCGTTGTATCCTTTTTTTCTTATTCTTATCTCAATGCATTTTGTGACGCCCCCAAAATAGGTATACATCACTCATTCTGAGTCGTCAAATACATGGTACAGAAACAACCACAACTTTATTAATACAATTTTCGTACAAAATACGACAACACATAAACTGTGAGTTTAAATACAAATATTTTCTTCTAGACAATATCTATACTCAAATAAGTCCCTCATTACAATTATTGATACAATATTTAACAAAATAGTGAGGACTACTAAACAACTGTCTAGAACTATCATTCCACACCCCGACTACTTCCCGCTATATTCTTGCTTCTTGAGAAGAAAAATAGAACAAAAAGGAAAATGGTAAGCTCAACTAGCTCAGTAAAAAATATTATGACTAAGATATTATAGAACAAATTATCGTTAGTCCTCAACAGGAAAAAATCTGATAAAATATAATAGACAACAAGTTTTAAATCAATATTCGCAGCGGAAATAACAATTCATTAGAAGAGTTCAGTAGAGAATGAAATCTACTATCTTCTATGATTTTAAAGTCCATCATCAATATTTTATCCATGTAATATCAATAAATATACATTTTGAATCAAATATTCATCTTTACACTACATGCCAAAGATATTCATCAGTTGGTCATGTTCATCTCAACACCTGTTCATCTTTGCACTACGGGCCAAAGATATTCATCAAGAAATTATTCATCTTTGCACTACATGCCAAAGATATTCAGTTATATCATCATTTAGGACTGCGAATAATGAAAAATATTTTAAAGAACAAAATAAATCCAGTGAGACAAAAAAACAAATATTAGGGATTCGTACTTCGGTTTATCCATGTTCAAAAACACCCCATAATATACCATAGTGGAGTAAAATTCAAGAATGAAGATCAAAATATGGATACAATCAAAACATGTATACGTGAATAGTGCCGTATACGTGAATAGTAACCCCGACACAAAAAGGAAGAAATTTAACAATAAAAATTATACTAATATTTAGGCATTATGATATTAAAAGAAATAATATTATTTACGAATAAAATAACATCCTTTACCTCAAAAGAATAATACTTCTGGCTGGAATATCAGATATAATGTGATGCCCCCAAAATAGGTATACAACACCCATTCTGAGTCGCCAAATATATGGTACAGAAAGCAAACTACAACTTCAATAAAACAATTGTCATGCAAAATACGACAACACATACTGTGAGTTTAAATATAAATATTGTCTTCTAGAAAATATCCACACTCAAATAAGTCCTCATTATAATTATTCCTACACTATTTTATAGAAATAGTGAGGACTGCTAAAACATCTTTCTAGAACCATCACTCCATACCCCGACTAGATCCTGCTATTTCCTCACCTCCTGAGAAGAAAAATGGAACAAAAAGGAAAAGGGTGAGCTCAACTAGCCCAGTAAAGAACGTTATGACTAAGATAATATACAACAAATTATCATTAGTCTTCAACAGAAAAAATCTGATAGAATATAATAGACAACAAGTTTTAGATCAACAAATGCAGCGGAAACAACAATCCATTAGAAAAGTCACGTAGAGAATGAATTCTACTATCTTCTAAGATTTAAAAGTGCATCATCAATATTTTATCCCTGTAACATCAATCAATATACATCTTTAATCAATATTCATCTTTGCACTACAGGCCAAAGATGTAAGACCCCGATTTTTTTTAAATAAAATAAAATTTCCTTTATTTATTATTTTGAAATAGTAAGGGTTTATTTGATTAATGTTGTCAGTTATGGGTAAAATGCACAAATATTTTAAATAAGCAAGTGGTTATAAAATATTCATTGTTATCGGGGAATATTCGTTTGGTTGTAGAATATTCTTGCTGTCGGGGAATATTCGTACGACGGCGCAATCTTGTGTGGGCCCCATAACGGAAAGCGATTGGATAAAGAAAATGACAAATATAAGTTATTTATAAATAACGACGTAGTTGTTACCGTTAATACTGTTGGAATACTCGATGGTTAAAACACAATAGCACATGGTATTGCACCAATTATTGATTCTTACGTAGAAGGCACTACTCAATAATTTTACACAATTCTTCGCTCAATATTTTATTCTATTGATTCAATAATTGCTACGTTGATATTTTATATTATTGTTGTTTTAATAATTGTCACTACACAATATTTTTCATTATCAGATCAATAATTCATATTATTGGAATAATATTATTAGATAACATTATTGGCAATGTCTAGAAAGTTCTGTCTAAGGAGAGGTTTGGTCACCTAATTGTGCGCCAGTAAGGAAAAATCCTTATTGAAAGCCCCTCTTTCTTGTAGAAACTACACAGTTGTCAGTTTTGTGATTCTGTAATATTATTTATGAATAATTAATTATTAATTTATATGATAAGGAAAATATTTATTTTATGTGAATATAGATGGAGAAAATTTTTAATGTGACAATTGTTGAAAATTGATATTTTATCTTTTCTGATAATTCATTTAAATATATTATTATATTTTAATAATATAATAATGGTGATATTTTTACAATGAATGTGTAATATATGAATAAATGAGGAGGAAGAGTATTTTGTTACAAAAATATTTAACACATGTTTTGTGTGTTGATGGACACTATTTTATTGACCGAAATTTGATTATAAACTTGTAAAATCGTCTGCTTTGTGGATTTCAATTATTTACATTTGGAATTTGGAAAAACTTTCTTCTGCAAAGTTGTAGAGAATGGAATTTCCAATGGAAAGAACATAAGGTTTGAATTTTTCTAATAAAAGGGCTATTTATTATGAATTATTGAAGTTCCGAAGTTTCAAAATAATCGATTTTAGAAAAACGTTTTTTCATTATTGATGGGCCCCACATGAGTGATAAACATGCTGAATTCAGATTTTCTAAGGTGGGCTTGAAAATTTTTATATATATTAATATTTTATTAAATTTTCTGCTTTGGTATTCTAAGCAATTTCCTATAAATAGGATGCTTAGGTTAGAATTAAAAATCACACCAAAAACTGAAGTTTTCTCTCTATATATTATCGAGCGTATTCTTGTGAGTATTTTGATATCTTGAGTGTTGCTATATGGTGCAAGTTTCCTTCAGCGTTATATCTGATATTCCAGCCAGAAGTACTATTCTTTTGAGGTAAGGGATGTTATTTTTTTTTTAAAATGATATTATTTCTTTCAATATCATTATGCCGGAATATTGGTAAAATTTTTCTTGTGAAATTCTTATCTTTTCATGTCGGGGTTACTATTCATGAGTACTATTCACGAAGCATGATGATTTTTCTTTTGGAATTTCTACCTTTTAGTGTCAGAGTTACTATTCATGTATACGTCACTATTCACGTATATGGCACTATTTACAAATATGACACTATTCACAGAAAAATTAAAGTTTCTTTTCTGTGTCCAAGATTGTCTATTATGGTTCCTATCTTTGATTGGATCTATGTTTTGATCTTCATTTTTGAATTCTGCTCCATAATAGTTTATTATGGACTATTTTTGAACATGGATAAACCAAAATTTAATCCTTAATATTTGTTCTTTTGTCTCACCGGATTCGCTTTTCTTTAAAATATATTTTTCATCATCCTCAGTCCTAAATGATGATATTACTGAATATCTTTGGCCTGTAGTACAAAGATTTAATGATGTTATGATGAATATCTTTGGCTCGTAGTGCAAAGATGAACAGGTGTTGAGAGGAACATGACCAACTGATGAATATCTTTGGCCTGTAATGCAAAGATGACTATTTAATTAAAGTGGTATATCGATTGATGTTACAGGGATAAAATATCGATGATGGACTTTTAAATTCATAGATGATAGTAGATTTCATTCTCCACTTAACTCTTCTAATGAATTGTTGTTTTCGCTACAGTTGTTGATCTAAAACTTGTTGTCTATTGTATTCTATCAGATTTTTTTCTCTGTTGAAGACTAAGGATAATTTGTTGTACATTATATTAGTCATAATATTCTTTACTGGGCTAGTTGAGCTCACCCTTTTCCTTTTTGTTCCATTTTTCTTCTCAGGAGGCGAGAATATAACGAGAACTAGTTGGGGTGTGGAGTGATGGTTCAAGACAGTTGTTTTAGTAGTCCTCACCATTTTGTAAAATTGTGTATCAATAACTGTAATGAGGACTCATTTGAGTGTTGATATTGTCTAGAAGACAATATTTGTATTTAAACACAGATGTGTTATCGTTATTTTTTACCACGACAATTGTAATAATGAAGTTGTAGTTGTTTCTGTACCATGTATTTGGCGACTCAGAATAAGTTGGGTGGATTGGACCTATTTTGGGGGCATCACAAAAGATATTTATTTGTATCACCAGTTGGTCATGTTCATCTCAACACATGTTCATCTTTGCACTACGGGCCAAAGATATTCATCAGTTAATCATTCATCTTTACACTACAGGCCAAAGATATTCAGTAATATCATTATTTAGGACTGAGGATGATGAAAAATATTTTAAGGAAAACGAATCCAGTGAGACAGAAGGACAAATATTAGGGATTCATATAACAGTTTATCCAAGATCAATAATACTTCATAATAACCAATTGTGAAGCAGAATTCAAAATAAAGATCAAAACATGGATACAATCAAAGATAGTAACCATAATAGACATCTTGGACAAAAAGAATTTTTTTTTATTTTTTGATGAATAGTCAAGTGATTCGTGAATAGTCTTAGTATCGTGAATAGTCTTAGCCGACACGTGAATAAGTAACCCCAACACAAAAAGTTCCAAATTTGATAAAAGTTCGATCAATACTTGGCATAATGATATTGAAAGAAATAATATCATTTAAGAAGAAAATAAAGACTTGATCGAATATCGGATATAAAGTCGAAAAGAAACTTGTCTTAACAAAGAACTCTCAAAGTATCAAAATACTCACAAAAATACGCTCGATAATCTAGAGAGAAAGAAAACTTGTTTCTGGTGTGATTTTCAATTCTAACCTAAGTGCCTATTTATAGGAAAATGCTAGAACACCATAGGAGACTAAAATAATAAAATATTATTATTTTAAACAAATTTCTACGCACACATTGGAAAACAAATTCAAGCATGCCAAATCTAAAATGGGTCCCACCCATAATTTAATAAAAATCATTTTATTTTCTAAAACTTCAGTAATTCATAGAAAATAGCCCGTTTATCAGAAAAATATGAATTTATGTCCATTCCACACGAAATTGAATTCTCTACAACTTTGTAGCTTTGAGTTTTTCGAAATTCTAAACAAAAAATATTCGAAATCCACAAACGGGTGATTTTTAATACCTCCACTCCGACAAAATACTGATAAAATACCTCAACATTAATTCCTTCATTTATAACCACATAAATAAATAAATTCATCATTTATATCCACATCAAATAAATATTTCCTTATCATATAAATCAATAATTAATTATTCACAAATAATATTACAGAATCACAATTATGACAACCAGGTGCCCCCGGAAGAGGGGCTTTCCGATAAGGATTTTCTTCTTACTGGCGCGTAATTAGGTGACCAAACCTCTCCTTGACAGAACTTTCTAGACATTGCCAATAATGCTATCTAATAATATTATTCAAATAATATGAATTATTGATCTGATAATGGAAAATACTGTGCAATGACAATTATTGAAACAACAATAATATAAACTATCAACGCAACAATCATTGAATCAATAAAATAAAATATTAAATAGTAACTACTGTAACAATTATTGAGTAGTGCCTTCTTACGTACGAATCAATAATTCAACAATACTTTACAATACCGTGTGCTACTGTGCCACCACGTTTATTACTGTATTTTAACCACCAGGTAACCCAACAGTGTTAACGGTAAAAATTACGCCGTTATTCATAAAAACTCATACTTTGTCGTTTTCCTTCATTCAACCGTTTTTCTCTATGGGGCCCACAAATGGCTGCACCGTCGTACGAATATTCCCTGACAACAAGAATATTCCACGACTAAACGAATATTCCCTGACAGAAATGAATATTTTATAACCACTTGCTTATTTTGTAAAATTTGCACATTTCACCTATAACCAAAGCATTATATCAAATTAACACCTTATTAATTTAGAATAATGAATAGAAGAAAAAAATTCAATTTTATTTATAATAAGTTGGGGTCTTACAACCTCCCTTCCTTATAAAATTTTGTCCTCGAAATTGACGTACGTACCTGGTGTATCAAAAAGGTGAGGGTACCTCGCTTTCATTTCTGATTCCAACTCCCAGGTCATTTCTTCAATAGCATGGTTCCTCCACAAAATCTTAACTTGTGGTATAACCTTGATTCGTAGGACATGCTCTTTTCTATCCAAGATCTTAACAGGTACCTCCTCGTACCTTAAATCTTCGGCTATCTCGTCTGGTTCTAACTCAATAATGTGGTTTGCGTCTTTCACATATTTACGAAGCATAGATATATGAAAAATATTATGAACACGAGACATGCTTGGAGGTAATGCGAGTCTATAGCCCACATTTCTTATTCGGTTAAGAATCTCAAATGGACCAACAAATCATGGATTGAACTTTCCTCTCTTTCCAAATCTTGTAACTCCCTTCCATGGAGCAATACGTAACAGTACATGATCTCCAATATTAAACTCCACATCCTTTTGATGAAGATCAGCATAACTCTTTTGTCGATCTTGTGAGGTTTGAATACGTTGTCGAATCATTTGGATCTTTTACGTAGTCGTGCGTCTTAATTACGTCCCAACAACGTTGCTTCTCCCACCTCGTCCCAACATACTGGAGAACAACAATTTCGTCTATACAATGCCTCAAATGGAGCCATGCCTATACTTGCTTGATAACTGTTGTTGTAGGATAATTCCACCAGTGGCAAGTACTTATCCCAACTTCCTTTGAAATCTAGGACACAGAGTCTTAATAGATCTTCAAGAGTTTGAATAGTCCTCTCTGATTGTCCGTCCGTTTGAGGATGGTGTGCCGAACTGAATCGTAAATCCGTGCCCATAGCTTTCTGCAAGCTAACCCAAAATCGTGAAGTGAATCTTGGGTCACGATCCAAAACTATGGATACTGGCATGCCATGCAATCTCACAATCTCATTCGCGTACGAAAGCAAGACGCGTTCGAGGAATAAGTCTCACGTATCGGCAAGAAATGAGCAGACTTGGTTAATCTATCAACAATAACCCAAATCGCATCTATGCCTCTAGAAACTTTGAGAAGACCTGTAACAAAATCCATGGTAATGTGTTCCCACTTCCATTTCGGAATCTCAAGTGGTTGCAATGGATCCTTTGGCACTTGATGCTCTGCCTTTACACGTTGACATGTTAAACACCTCGAGATAAACTCCGCAATCTCTCTCTTCATATTGTTCCACCAAAATGTATGTCGAAGATCATGATACATTTTGGTACTCCCGGGATGGATTACAAATGGGGTGTTGTATGCCTCCATTATGATTCTATGCTTCAAGTCAGAATCGTTAGGAATGCAAAGTCTAGAGTTGACTCAAAGTATTCCTTCTTCATCGATTCTTGCTTCAGAATAACACCTTCTTGCACTTTCTTCTTCATCTTGATCATTGGTCCGTAGCTTGAGCAGCTTTAACTTTATCGATTAAAGTCAGTTCTACTCGTATATTCGCCATCATCACGTGGGTCCCTGGAGTCTTTAATTATACCTCCATCCTTTGCAAGTCATACAAAATGGGTCTTTACGTTGACAATATCACACTCGTTCTCGCATATGATCTTCTACTCAATGCGTCAGTTACTACGTTTGCTTTTCCAGGATGATATTGAATAGTGTGATCGTAATCTTTCAACAGCTCAAGCCAATGTCATTGCCGCATGTTGAGTTCTTTTTGGGTGAAGAAATATTTGAGGCTTTTATGGTCCGTATAAATCTCCACTTTCTCCCCATACAAGTAGTGTCTCCAAATTTTTAATGCGAATACAACTGCTGCCAACTCCAGATCATGAGTAGGATAATTCCTCTCATATTCTTTGAGTTATCACAAGGCTTAGGCTATGACTTTCCCATGTTGCATGAGAACACATCCTAACCTTTTGCCTGAAGCATCGCTGTAGATAACAAATCCATCATAACCAAATGGTATTGCCAGAACAGGTGCCGAAATGAGTCTCCTCTTGAGCTCTTGGAAACTCCTCTCACATTCCTCGCTCCATACGAATTTTGTATCTTTAAAGTCACCGAGTTAGCGAGTAGCGATTCGAGAAAATCCTTTCACGAATCTCCGATAATAACCAAATTTAAGCCCGAAAAACTACGACTTTGGTCACAAACTTGATTTGCTCCTAACTCTGTATTGCTTCAATCTTCGCCGGGTCAACAGATACTCCATATTTTGACACCACGTGCCCAAGGTATACTACTTCCTCAAGCCAGAACTCGCATTTCATCAGTTTGGCATATAACTTGTTTTCACAAAGCCTTTCAAGTATCAGCTTTAAATGGTGCTCATGATCTTTACGGCTTTTGGAATAGATGAGGATGTCATCAATAAAGATGACAACGAACTGATCCAAATATTCCTTGAATACTCGGTTCATCATATCCATGAAAGTAGCAGGAGCATTAGTCAATCCAAAAGACGTGACTAAGAATTTATAATGCTCGTACCGAGTTCAGAAGGCAGTCTTTGGAATATCCTCAGTTTTAATCTTCAGCTGATGATATCCAGAACGAAGATCGATCTTTGAAAAGAATTGTGCTCCTTGTAACTGGTCAAATAGGTCATCAATGCGAGGTAGCGGATACCTATTATTGATGGTGACATGATTCAATTCTCGGTAGTCAATACAAAGTCACATACTCCTGTCTTTCTTCTTTCTGAATAAAGCAGAGCACCCCAAGAGATGTCTTAGAATGAATGAAACCGATGTCTAATAACTCTCCTGTAGTTGGACTTTTAACTCCTCGAGTTCAATAGGAGCCATTCGATATGGGGTTTTAGAAATGGGTTTTGTACCCAGTTCAAGGTCAATAAAGAATTCAACTTCACGTTAAAGGGTAGACCGGGGAAGTTCTTCAGGAAATACGTCAGGAAATTCACTAACAACAGAAATTTTATTCAAATCTGACGTATCTTTATTCAAATCCATAACATGGGCTAAGAAAGCTTGACATCCATTTTTCAATAAATGAATAGCTTTATGGCTGGATATGACAGTGATTGATTTTAGTGGTTTAGTTGCTTGAATTCGCATAACAGGTTGGTTAGGAATATGAAAACTAACAACCTTATGAAAACAATCAATTTTGGCATGATTAGTGGTTAACCAATCAATTCCTAAAATCACATCAAAAGCAAGTATCTTTAAAGAGATAAGATCAACATGTAATGTGATAGTGCCAACTTGGATCAAACAAGATTTATAAACTATAGATGTAACAAAGGTTTCACCTAACGGAGTTTCAATAGATAAGTTAAAGTCCAATTTCTCCGGAGTCAAGTTTAAACGTTGAGCACAAGCAGGAGAGATAAAAGAATGGGTAGAACTGATATCTAGTAAGGTATAAACTTTGTAAGAATTCAAGATTAGCTTACCCGTGATCACCTCGTTTGGGTTCTTCACGTTTTGGCCAGTCACGACAAACGCTCTTCCAGGAACTGCTGATTTCGACTTATCCGGGACAGCCCTTGGAGTCACCATCCCCGCTGAACTAGGTTTTGCTACAGAACACTCTCGGGCTATATGACCCTCCTTTCCACAGTTATAACATACCTTGGATTGTTGTGGGTAGTTTGGGCTGATATGTCCCTCTTTCCCGTATTTATAACACACGACCGGTGGTCGTTCTCCACCCCTAGCAAACGTTGATGCTGGTGATGCTGCTAGTGTCTTCCCCTCATTGTTGAATCTCCTCTTTTTGAAATTTTCACTTGACTCACCTCTTCTATTATCATGGCCACGATTACCACCCGAGTGGTTGCCGCTTTTGTCCGTATTTTTCCCTCCTCGCTGGTTATCATCGCTCCGATGACTGCTGTCACCGGTATGACCCTAGTTGTGGTCCCTTGGTTGAGTATACTCATTATCTAGCTCTAATAATTGAGCTCTGTTGACAACATCTGAATACAGAGAAAATTTATGAGAGATAAAGTATTGACGAATCTCGGGTTTTAGACCTCTCATAAACATCCGCTTCATACGTTCCTCATTTTCTACCAAATGAGGTGCAAACCTGGATAACTCTGTGAACTTCGCCTTGTACTGAGACACCGTCATGTTGTTCTGTTCCAGTTTAATAAACTCTACCCCCTTCATATGACGAATACTTTCTGGAAAGTACTTGTCATTGAATAGTTTTTGAAATCTTTCCCAAGACATGTTAATAGCAATTTGTCAGTGCGCTTCACGATTCCCACCAATGTCACTTCACCACCAGAACATAAAGGTGGCGAATGGAACCTTACGTTTCTCTTCGCATCCCAAGACATCGAATATCTTGGTAATTTGCTTGACCCATGTTTCCGCCTTTAATCGAATTCCAAGCTTTCCCAATCTGTGGTCCCAACTCCTTGAATTACTTGGCTATGATGAATCACGCGCGTTGCCATCATTTCCACCCATATTTTGTACACGAGTCTCCTCGTCGATTTTGCATGAATCGCAAAAGCTTCTAAACATCCATCGTTCATCGTCCCGATCGGTGGTGTTGTTTACGGAGGAATATTGCCTTCTGTTGCACATTCTCTGGTTTGTGACTAAAGGTTGTTCCACGCCTCATACACTCCATTGTTAACGTTCTCGTGAGAACCATTCTTAAATCTGCCATAAAACAAGGGTTAATTAAACAAATTAACATATCACATAATATCCCTATATTATGACCTGACCAACAAATAAGCTTAGATAGGACACCTTTAATGAAGGATTTACTCGTCTCTCTCTCTCCTAGTTCTATTCCCCGATCTTCGCGAGAGACCATATCCTAAAGCTTTGATACCAAGCTGTGACGCCTACAAAATAGGTATATAACACCCATTCTAATCGCCAAATACATGGTATACGTAAAGCAAACAACAACTTCAATAATACAATTATCGTGCAAAATACGACAACACATACTTTTGTGAGTTTAAATACAAATATTGTCTTTCTGAGATAATATCCACACTCAAATAAGTCCTCATTACAATTATTCATACACTATTTTACGTAAATAGTGAGGATCGCTAAAACATCTTTCTAGAACCATCACTCCATACCCCCAAGGCTAGATCCTGCTATGTTTCTCACCTCTTGAGAAGAAAATGGAACAAAAAGGAAAAGGGTGAGCTCAACTAGCCCAAGAGAAAAATATTATGACTAAGATAATATACAACAAATTATCATTAGTCTTCAACAGGAAAATATCGATAGAATATAATAGACAACAAGTTTTAGATCAACAAGCTGCAATGAAACAACAATCCATTAGAAGAGTCACGTAAAGAATGAGTTCTACTATCTTCTTAAATTTAAAAGTTCATCATCAATGTTTTATCACTGTAACAACAATCAATATACATCTTTAATCAAATATTCATCTTTGCATTCTGAGCCAAAGATATTCATTTATATCACCAATTAGTCATGTTTCATCTCAACACTGCTCATCTTTGCACTACGGGCCAAAGATATTCATCAGTTAATTATTCTTCTTTGCACTACAGGCCAAAGATATTCAGTAATATCATCATTTAAGACTGAGGATGACTAAAAATATCTTAAAGAAAACGAATCCAGTGAGACAGAAGGATAAATATTAGGGATTCGTATAACAATTTATCCAAGATCAATAATACTTTATAATAACCAATTGTGAAGCAGAATTCAGAAATAAAGATCAAAACATAGATACAATCAAATATAGTAACCATAATAGACATCTTGGACAAAAAGTTAAATTTTCATTTTCGGTGAATAGTGCCGTATACGTGAATAGTAACCCTGACACAAAAAGTTCCAAATTTGATAAAAAGTTCAGATCAATAATTTGGCATAATGATATTGAAAGAAATAATATCATTTAAGAAGAAAATAACATCCCTTACCTCAAAATAATGGTACTTCTGATCGGAATATCAGATATAAAGTCGAAGGAAACTTGTACCGAACAACTACTCTCAAAGTATCAAAATACTCACAAAAATACGCTCAATAATCTAGAGAGAAAGATTATTTCCGGTGTGATTTTCAATTTAACCTAAGTCACTATTTTATAGGAAAATACTAGAACATGACGTAGGAGACTAAAATAATAAAATATTATTATTTTAAACAAATTTCTACGCACACCTTGGAAAACAAATTCAAGCATGCCAAATCTAAAAAATCCCAGTAGTCCACATGTTTTTAACACAAGTGGGTCCCACCCATAATTTAATAAAAATCATTTTATTTTCTAAAACTTCAGTAATTCATAGAAAATAGCCCGTTTATCAGAAAAATATGAATTTATGTCCATTCCACACTAAATTGAATTCTCTACAACTTTGTAGCTTTGAGTTTTCCAAATTCCAAGCGTAAAATATTCAAATCCACAAATCAGTGATTTTAATACCTCCTCTCGACAAAAATAATCGATAAAACACCTCAAAGATTAATTCCTTCATTTATAACCACATAAATAAATAAATCCATCATTTATATCCACATCAAATAAATATTTTCTTATCATATAAATCAATAATTAATTATTCACAAATAATATTACAGAATCACAATTATGACAACCAGGCAGTTCCCACGAAAGAGGGGGCTTTCCAATAAGAATTTCTTCTTATTGGCGCGCAATTAGGTGACCAAACCTCTCCTTGACAGAACTTTCTAGACATTGCCAATAATGCTATCTAATAATATTATTCAAATAATATGAATTATTAATCGATAATGGAAAATATCGTCAATGACAATTATTGAAACAACAATAATATAAACTATCAATGCAACAATTATTGAATCAATAAAATAAAATATTGAATAGTAACTATTGTAACAATTATTGAGTAAAGTGCCTTCTACGCACGTAATCAATAATTCAACAATACTTGTCTTGTCTGGTGTCTTCTTGTGCTACCAGAGACTAAGTATTCTTCATATTTTAACCACTGTGTAACCCAACAATGTTAATTAGTAAAAATTATGCCGTTATTCATAAAACTCATACTTTGTCATTTTCCTTCATCCAATCGTTTTTTCGTTATAGGGGCCCTGAATGGTCATACCATCGCATTTAATATTCTCGACAAAAAGAATATTCTACGACCAAAACGAATATTCCCGAAAGTAAATGAATATTTTATAACCACTTGCTTATTTTGTAAAATTTGCACATTTCACCCATAACCAAAGCATTATATCAAATTAACACCTTATTAATTTAGAATAATGAATTGAGAAAAAAATTTAATTTTATTTATAATAAGTTGGGGTCTTACAGTGGATACCTATTCTTGATGGTGACATGGTTCAATTCTCGATAGTCAATACAAAGTCGCATACTCCCGCTTTCTTCTTTACAAATAAAATAGGAGGACTCCAAAGAGATGTGTTAGGGCCAGAATGAAACCGATGTCTAATAACTCCCCGTAGTTGGACTTTTAACTCCAAGAAGTTCAAGAGCCATGCGATATGGGTTTTAGAAATGGGTTTTGTGCCATTCAAGGTCAATAAAGAATTTAACATCACGCTACGTGGGTAGGCCGAAGTTCTTCAAGAAATACATCGTGAAATTCTCTAACAATGAAATATTATTCAAATCGACTTGTCTCTGTTCAAATCCATAACATGGGCTAAGAAAGCTCGACATTACGTTTTTAATAAATGAATAGCTTTGTGGCTTGATATGACAGTGACTGATTTTAGTTGTTTAGTTACTTGAATTTGCATAACAGGTTGGTTAGGAATATGAAAACTAACAACCTTACGAAAACAATCAATTTTGGCATGATGAATGGTTAACCAATTAATTCCTAAAATCACATCAAAAACAAGTATCTTTAAAGAGATAAGATCAACAGGTAATGTGATAGTGCCAACATGGATCAAGTAAGATTTATAAACTATAAATGTAACGAAGGTTTCACCCAATGGAGTTTCAACAGATAAGTTAAAGTCCAATTTCTCCGGAGTCAAGTTTAAACGTTGAGCACAAGCAGGAGAGATAAAAGAATGGGTAGAACCGGTATCTAGTAAGGTATAAATTTTGCAAGAATTCAAGATTAGCTTATCTGTGATCACCTCATTCGGGTTCCTCGCTGCTTGGCGATTCGACAAACGCCTTCTTCCAGAACCGATTTTGACTTATCCAGATGACTTTTCTGGGGTCACCATCCTCTTTGAACTTGGTTTTACTTCTGAGCGATCTCGAGCTATATGGCCCTCCTTTCCACAGCTTATAACATACCTTGGATTGTTGTGCAAGATTTGATATATATGTCCGAGCAAAAACGAATAAAATCGAACTACCAAATCGAACCAAAAATTTTAACCGAATTATTTCGGTTTTTCGGTTTTTTTTACAATTTCGGTTATATCCGAATTATATTTCAGTATTCGGTTACGGTTTTGGTTTTTAAAAAACTAGTTATTCGGATATCCGAATAACCGAATCTTAATTCTTAAAAATATTAATTTTATAATATTATTTTTATCTAACTCCTAACTTAAGTGCCTAACTCCAGTACTCCACTCCAGAGTCCAAATCCTAAAGTCCTAAGTATTCCTCTCTCCTCCTAAGTGACCGAGTCGAGCAGTAGGCTTCAGATCTGAGAAATTGAGAATCTTCATCTTGCTTCACAACTTCAGACTTCAGTTGCTCTTACTTCATGCTTACCTCTCGATAGTCGACACTCGACAGTCAACTACTCCCTTACGTTATAACTGATCAAAGACTCTTGACTCTCTATCTCTTATGAGTTACGACTTCAGTTGAACGGTTGAACTTGAACCACACCTTCAGACTTCAGAAATTGGTGGTATGTTTGTTTTTTTAGTTGTTCCATACTTACATCTATGTTTGATTTAAACCCTTTTACGGGTTATTCTATCTAATTTTGTTAGTTAGGACTTAGGGTTTTGATCTAATTTTTGTTGTCTGCCTGCAGTGTTCAATTTGTTTTGATCTGACTATAGTGTCATGTTTTAATTGTTCTCCATTTTATTTAAAGAAATAGAATGAACTTATTTTCTGTTCAAATTATTTCATTGGGATTTGTTGTTTGTGACTGTTCGATAATGAGAAAGATGCTTTGAGGGCACCTTTTTAATGTTGATATTAACTTTATTTTTTTTTTTTTATGATCTCTTCATATGAATTACATGTTTACTAACAATCAACTCTTGTAAGGGATGTATATTTGAAGGCTTACTTCATTTGTCATCTTTTCTATTTTCCTTGTCTTTTCTGTTGTTTAGGTTTTGTTTGCTTTTACAGAGTACTTTATATATATACCTTTCCCAAAAATTCCCTGTTTCCAGTATTTAATTTCAAATCCTTGAATCTTGAGTCAGTGTATCTGGAGGTATATAATTACTATACAGTAGGTAGTTAACAAAGGCAATGTCAGCAAGACTTTTCTTGGCTTGTTGCAGCATTAGATTCATTTTGTAGTCTCTTCGGGTGTTGATACGAGGCTAATTATACATCTGATTTTGGTTTTTTTTTGTTTGACATTTGTAGATGATGTCAAGTCTTTTAAATGATTTGCACATGGTGGATGATACGGACGAGCCTAACCTTGATGACCTTGATCCAATTGGAGATGGGAGAGAGGCAAATGACAGTGTTCCTACTCCCACCAATACAGAGCCCCGGTCAAAAGAACCCACGACAAGTACAAAAACTACGGGACACTCAGAAAGTGTAAAGATGCCAAGAAAAAGGATGGCACCTAGATCCAAAGTGTGGACTGAGGGGCACTTCATTCCCCTTAAAGATAAGGATGGTAATGTCATCAAAGGTAAGTGTACTTATTGTGAAAAAGAATTAGCTGCTGATTCATCCTCAAATGGCACTACTTCTTTAAGAAATCACTTTAGAACTTGTAAAAAAAATCCTATCAACATGGACAAAGCTCAACCCCAACTTATAGGGACTAAAGAGGGTGAAGGAGAGGGAGGGGCATGTGAGGGTACACTCACTTCTTGGAGGTTTGACCAAGAAGCGGTTAGGGCAGCTGTGGTTCACTATCTTATTGTAGACGAACTTCCTTTCAAACATGTTGAGAAGGAGGGTTTTAAAGACTTATGCAAGTTGCTTGTCCTAAGTTTCAATTGCCTTCACGTTTTACATTTGCTAGAGATTGTATTCGTTTGTATGAGAATGAGAAGAGTAAGTTGAAAACAATCCTTAGAAAACATTGTGAACGTGTTTGCCTCACAACTGACTCTTGGACTTCTAATCAACGCTTGAATTATATGTGTGTTACTGCTCATTTTATTGATGAAAACTGGAAATTGCATAAGAAAATCTTGAATTTTCGAACCATCACAAGTCATAAGGGGAAGGACATAGGGGAAATGGTTGAGTCTTGTCTAATTGAGTGGGGACTTTCTAAAGTTATGACACTCACTGTAGATAATGCTAGCTCAAATGATACTGCGGCGGCTTACTTGAGAGATAGATGTACATACTGGAAAACCAATGTCTTAGGTGGTAAATTCATTCACATGAGATGTATAGCTCACATTATTAATCTTGTTGTGAATGATGGGTTGAAGTTGATTGAGAAATCTATTGAAACAATTAGGCGTGCAGTGAAGTATGTAAAACAATCTCCAGCTAGGGTCAAGTCATTTAAGGAATGTATTAAGTATTGTGGTCTTGAAGATAAGAAAGGCTTAAGTCTAGATTGCCCAACTAGATGGAACTCAACTTACTTGATGTTAAGTTCGGCCTTAAAATACAAGGAAGCTTTTGATCGATTTGTGTTTAAAGATCGTGGCTTTGAAAAAGAGACGGGGGGACTAAATATTCCAACTGACTTGGATTGGAATAGGGCCAAATTGTTTGTTGGATTCTTAGAATATTTTTATAATCTCACTGTGCGTATTTCGGGCTCATCTTATGTCACATCAAATAATGCATTTCTTGAAATATGTGACACTTATATTATTTTGAATGACTGGGAAAGAAGCAATGACATAGAATTGCAAAAAATGGCCAAGGCAATGAAAATGAAATATGATAAGTATTGGGAAAATGTTACAAAAATGAATATGTTGTTATATATTCCCGTTGTGCTTGATCCTCGGTATAAGTTGAGCTTTGTTCAATTTGGTTTAGAAAGAATGTATGGAAATGGTGAAATTGAAGTTGAAAATATGTTGGAGGGTTTGGAAATAGATCTTCACTTTGATATTGGTAATGAATATAGGAATTTAGAATATCAATCAAGTAATAAGGCAACTGGGATGGAGATTGTCGATGGTGTGAAGAGATCAATGGAAGATTTGTTTAATGAGTACAGAAAAAAGTATTCAACTCAAGAAAGTGGAAAATCAAGTTTAAGTAACATGTCAATGTCATCCCAAGGTTCTAGTTCAATGGAATCCCAAACTACAAATAGAATTACAGAAGAGTTCAAAAGGCGTCGGAATAGGAGTTATACTTGGAGACAAATCTGAATTGACAAGTATTTAAGTGAAGATGTTGAAGAAGTTGATGTCTTTCGATATTTTGGGATGGTGGAAAGTTAATAGTGCAAGATTCCCTATCCTCGCATCGTATTACCCGTGATGTGTTGGCTTATTCCCATTTCTACTGCTGTTTCTTGAGTCCGTGATTTAGCACGGGGGGACGCATTCTTGATGCATTTAGGAGTTCATTGTCTCCTAATATGGTGGAAGCTCTCATATGTTCTCAAGATTGGGTTAAAGTGAAGAATCGTATTGATGTGGAGGAAGATATCGACTTTGCCGATAAATTTGAGTGTGGTAATAATTATTGTTTTTGTTTATTTTATTGAACTAATAAAATAATTTTTTGTTGAAAATAATGTGTTTAATTATATTTTTCAATTTTTGGCAATATCCAACTTGAGCCTTGTTACTAATGATGCCAATGTTTCCGTGACTCAACGAGATGGGAGAGGTAAATTCGTCTCTCGGTTCATCATTGTAATTCAATTTTAAGCATTTTGATTATAGTTTTGTCTTGCTTGTATGTGTCATAATTTGCCTATGTACATAATTTGATGCATTTGTATGTCATTTTTCCTTTTGCAGATTGAACCAATCCCAAGTGGAAATCGCCACCGCCTCTCCGGGTTTAAACATATGTTAGGTATTTAACAACTGTTTTCTCAATCACTTTCAGTTTTTCCATCTAGATAGTAAGGTGCTTACTGCTATCAATATACAACTATTTTTTTATTATTGTTATTGTTGACTGTTGTAGTGATATTGGGAGACTGCAAGACTGGAGGTCTGGAGCTTGTTGAATGTTGATCTTTGAATCATTGTCTCGATCGATGATGATGCTAATCTTTGCTTCTTTGCTATAATTACTTAGTTACTTAGTTACTTAGTTACTTAGTTGTTGTCTTTGTAATTTTTATAAGTAATCTTGTAGAAGTGTTTGGGCTTGTTAGTTGTTCTTCTTTGTAATTTTTACTTTGATCTTTGGACATTGGACGATGTTAAATTGTTAATTTCTTTGGATAGTGGATAGTGTTTGCTAAGCAATAATGCAGTTGGATGTTAAATAGTAAACAGGTAACATTTGCTGGACAGTGATTCGGTTTTCACCCGAATTACAGAAATTATAATTCTGTAATTCGGTATTCGGTAATTCGATTATTTTTAAATTTCGATTATTAGTTCGGATAGTAAAATTAGCATTATTTCGGTTTTCGGTTATAATCGAATAGCTTATTCAGTTCGGTTATAATCGAATGATCACTCCTACTCCTAGCTGGTTATCATCGCTCTGATGACTGCTGTCACTGGTATGACCCTGGTTGTGGTCCCTCGGTTGAACATACTTACTATCTTGCTCTAATAATTGAGCTATGTTGACAACATCTGAATACAGAGAAAATTTATGAGAGATAAGGTATTGATGAATCTCGGGTTTTAGACCTCTTAGAAACATCCACGTCATACGTTCCTCATTCTCTACCAAATGAGGTGGAAACCTGGATAACTTCGCGAACTTCGCCTCATACTGAGACACTGTCATGCTGTTTTGTTTCAGTCTAATAAACTTTACCTCTTTCATATGACGAATACTTTCAGGAAAGTACTTGTCATTGAACAGTTTCTGAAATCTTTCCCAAGACATGTTGAGTGCGGGCCGGTAACGCTTCCACTTTGATTCCCACCAAGAATCGCCTCTCCACGGAACATAAAGGTGGCGAATGGAACCTTCGTTTCCTCATCCCAAGACATTGAATATCTTGGTAATTGGCTTGACCCATGTTTTCGCCTTTAATTGATCAGGCTTTCCCAAAATGGTGGTCCCAACTCCTTGAATCGCTTTTCGTGATGGACCATCAGCGTTGCCATCATTTCCACCAGATTTTGTACACGAGTCTCCTCGGCCCCGATTTTTGCATGAATCGCAAAAAGCTTCTAAACATCCCATCGTTCATCGTCTTCGATTAGTGGTGTTGTTTACGGGAGAATATTTCCTTCCCAAGTTGCGCTCTCCTGATTTATGACTAAAGGTTGTTCCACGCCTCATATACTCCATTATTAACGTTCTCGCAGCCATTCTTAAATACTTCCATAAAACAAGGGTTAATTAAACAAATTAACATATCACATTATATCCCTATATTATGACCGACCAACAAATAAGCTTAGATAGGACACATTAGCGAAAGATTAACTTATCTCTCCTTCCTAGTTCTATTCCCCCATCTCCGCCAGAGACCATATCCCTAAGCTTTGATACCAATCGTGGCGCCCCAAAATAGGTATACAACACCCATTCTCGAGTCGCCAAATACATGGTACAGAAAGCAAACTACAACTTCAATAATACAATTGTCGTACAAAATACGACAACACATACTGTGAGTTTAAATACAAATATTGTCTTCTATACAATATCCACACTCAAATAAGTCGTCATTATAATTATTCATACACTATTTTATAGAAATAGTTAGGACTGCTAAAACATCTTTCTAGAACCATCACTCCATACCCCGACTAGATTCTACTATGTTCTCACCTCCTGACAAGAAAAATGGAACAAAAAGGAAACGGGTGAGCTCAACTAGCCCAGTAAAGAACGTTATGACTAAGATAATATACAACAAATTATCATTAGTCTTCAACAGGGAAAAATCTGATAGAATATAATAGACAACAAGTTTTAGATCAACAAATACAGTGGAAATAACAATCCATTAGAAGAGTCACGTAGAGAATGAATTCTAATATCTTCTAAGATTTAAAAGTGCATCATCAATATTTTATCCCTGTAGCATCAATCAATATACACCTTTAATAAATATTCATCTTTGCACTACAGGCCAAAGATATTCATTTGTATCACTAGCTGGTCATGTTCATCTCAACACCTGTACATCTTTGCACTATGGGCCAACAGTTCATCTTTGCACTACAGGTCAAAGATATACAACTTTAAAACCAATAACCAACTGTCCATCTTTGCACTATAGGCCAAAGATATACAACTATGAAACCAATAATCAACTATTCATCTTTGCACGTAAGCCAAAGATATACAACTGTAAGACCAATAATCAACAGTCCATCTATGCACGTAAGCCAAAGAAATACAACTGTAAAGCCAATAATCAATAGTCCATCTATGCACGTAAGCCAAAGATATACAACTGTAAAGCCAATAATCAACAGTTCATCTATGCACGTAAGCCAAAGATGACTTTCATCATAATATAAGTATGCGGATGATGACAATGATATAAGCATTAAACAAACGAAAACAAGGATAAATATTAAAGACTTTAAATTTATCCAAATATTATCAGTCCACACAAAAATCTACAACACCTTTTCCAGTGATTCCACTTGGATAAGTTAGAAAACTCATAGATCTAACTCTAGGACTTGACCACACTCAAAAACTCGAAATATAATAGGAGATATGGTCAATTGAATTTCTTGTTCCATTTTCACCAAAATCTGATTTTCAACCCTTTGTGATTTCTAAGAAACTTTCATGTTTTCACACAATAACCAACATAACTCATCATAACACTTACTAATACTACATATACCCATGATTTTCATCAGTCCAATGCTTTTATTATGACTTTCATCATAATCAACAGTCCAATGCTTATATTATGACTTTTCAGAATTTTTGAGGGTCAGAAAAATTACGAAACTGCAAATGGATTTTCACCCGCCATGCGGTAATCCACGTGGATATATCATTTTCACAATTTAACAAGGAATGAATACAAAGGATCATTCACCATGCATGTGGTAATCTACATAAACAGGTTATTCCAACAGAATAATAAAGAATGGAATAACAGAAGGATTCACCATGCGTGCGATAGACTTACGCATAAGTTATTCCCAATGTAATAATAAAAAATGGAACGGTCACGCGTAACGCATTTACGTGATATATTCAAATGAATAATAAATAATGGAACCCGGTCCCATGTAAACGCACGCATGTGATATTCGGCGTAATAATAAATAATGGAACCGTGTCCCAGCGTAAATGCACGAGATAGGATATTCCGGCGAATAATAAAGAATGGAATAACAATAGAAATCACCGTTACGTGTGATAGGCGCATGCAGAAAGTTATTCCAATATAATAATAAATAATGGAACCAGTCCTAAAGAACGCATGAGACGTGATATTCCGGCGAATAATAATGAACGGAATAATAGAAGAATTTCACCATGTATGCGGTACTTCGCATAAACAGGTTATTCTAACATAATAATAAAGAGTGGAATAACAGAAGAATTTTACCATGTATGTGGTACTTTGCATAAACAGGTTATTCCAAAATAATAATAAAGAATAAAATAATAGAAGAATTTCACCATATATGCGGTACTTCGCATAAACAGGTTATTCTAACAGAATAATAAAGAATGGAATAACAACAGACATCACCATGCATGCGATAGACCGCACAGACAGGTTATTCCAACATAATAATAAGTAATGGAACCAGGTCCGGCGTAAACGCACAGACAGGATATTCCGACAGAATAATAATGAAAGGAATAATAGAAGAATTTCACCATGTATGCGGTACTTTACATAAACAGGCTATTCCAACATTATAATAAAGAATGGAATAACAGAAGAATTTCACCATGTATGCGGTACTTCGCATAACAGGCTATTCCAACATAATAATAAAGAATGGAATAACAGAAGTTCTCTTTATGAATAAGAAAGAAATAATACCTCTTAGGAGTACAACAAATAATATCCCTTATCTTAGAAGAAAACTGGATACTGGAATAGTGAGGTAACAGACTTCTCTTCTTTTTTCTCTCTATAGATTTTCTCTCTATAAGTTCTCTCTATAATTTCTCTCTCTAGAGTTTCAGTGAATTCGTAAGAAATAATGAAAGAATGAGCTTCTATTTATAGGAAAATGGACTGAATAGTAACTAATTTATGAACGGTCTAGATTGATTTACTTTTAAACGGACGCTCCATATTGATTTACTATTAAAACTTAAAGCAACGGTCCATACTGATTCACTATTAAAAATTTAAACCAGCGATCCATACTGATTCACTATTAAAACTTTAAACCAACGATCCATATTGATTTACTATTAAAACTTTAAACAAACGATCCATATTGATTTACTATTATAATTTCAACCAACGGTCTAAAAAATTAGCACATCTCCTCATGGAATAATATTGCACCCAAAATGATTTGGATCGAAAAAAAATATATTTTTCGGGTGAATAGTACCCTGTGAATAGTACTTTGAGAATAGTACCCCGTGAATAGTACCCTAACACAAAAAGTGTCCCAAATACCCGAGTGAATAATACTAGAGTGAATAGTAATTTGGGTGAATAGTAACTCGTGAATAGTAACTCGTGAATAGTACTCCGACATAAAAAGTGTCCCAAATACCCGAGTGAATAATACTAGAGTGAATAGTAACCCATGAATAGTAACTCGTGAATAGTACTCCGACACAAAAAAGTGCCTCGAATACCCGATCGAATAATATAACCTCTAGACATCAATTATTATCGAAATAAATGTCGATTTCCACTAACACTATAAATTTTAACACAATGGAACTATCAATTTAATCTTTAATCAGCACGAACTTATTCATCATTAATATTATAACTCACAATATTTAACAACCAGGTCATTCCTAGGAAAGAAGGGGCTTTCCAATAAGGATTTCTCCCTATTGGCGCGCAATTAGGTGACCAAACCTCTCCTTGACATAACTTCTAGACATTATAAATATTGCAATTTAATAATATGAATAACTTTGTCGTGTCAATTATTGATTTAATAATATATAAAATATTATGCAGATGATACTGTGATAATAATTGAATCAATAATATGAGAGATATGATAAAGCAATTATTGTAGCAATAATTGAGTATAACTAAGTGACTTCTCACATAAGCATCAATAATCAATATCGTGTGCTACTATAAAATCACGCGTATTACTGTACTTTTACTACCGGTTATTTTATGACAACTTGCTTACTTTGAAAATTTTTTAAATATAACCCTTAACTTTAAACTTTTATCAATTTAACTATTTACCAAAATAGAAAAATTGAATACTTTTATTTCATAAAATTCGGGGTCTCACACAAAAATACTCACAAAAATACGCTTGATAATATAGAGAGAGAAAACTTCAGTTTCTGGTGTGATTTTCAATTATAACCTAAGCACCCTATTTATAGGAAATTGCTTAGAACACCAAAGCAAAAAAATTAATAAAATATTAATATTTATAAAAAATTTCCACCCACTTTGAAAAATCTGAACTCAGCACATTTTCAATACAAGTGGGGCCACCAACATAATAAAAAAGTTTTTCTTAAGAAAAAATTTTAAAACTTCAAAAATCAATTATTCCGGAACTTCAATAATTCATAATAAATAGCCCTTTTATGAGAAAAATTCGAATCTTATGTCCATTCCATAGGAAATTTAATTCTCTATAACTTTGTAGCTTTAAATTTTTCCAAATTCTAAACAGAAATTGACTGAAATCCGCATACGAACAATTTTGTAGGCTATAATTAAATTTCAGTCAAAAATGGGGTCCACCAACATGTTTAACATGTTTTTAGCATTTATTGTAACAAAAATACTCTTCCTCCTCATTTATTCATATATCACACATTCATTGTAAAAATATCACCATTATTTATAATGTAATATAATAATATATTTAAATGAATTATTTTATCGAGAAAAGATAAAATATCAATTTTCAATAATTGTTACTTTTCTAAAAATTCCTCTATTTATATCCACATAAATAAATATTTTTCTTATCATATAAATCAATAATTAATTATTCATAAATAATATTATAGAATCACAATAATGATAACCAGGTCGTTCCCAGGAAAGAGGGGGCCTTCCGGTAAGGATTTTTCCTTACTGACATGCAATTAAATAACCTCTCCTAGACATAACTTACTTAGATATTGTCAATAATGCTATCTAACAATATTATTCAAATAATATGAATTATTGATCTGATAATGAGAAATATTGTGCAGTGACAATTAAAGAATCAACAATAATATAAAATATCAACGTAGTAATTATTGAATTAATAAAATAAAATATAGAACAGTAATTACTGTAACAATTATTGAGTAGTGCCTTCTTACGTAAAAATCAATAATTGGTGCAATACCGTGTGCTACTGTGTTTAAACCACCGGGTATTCCAACAGTGTTAATGGTAACAACTACGCTATTATTTATAAAAAACTTATACTTGTCGTTTTCTTCATCCAATCGCTTTCACATGGGGCCCACAATAAGGTCACAACTATCGTATTTAATATTCCCCGACAAAGAAGAATATTCTATGACCAAACGAATATTCACCGACAACAATGAATATTTTATAACCACTTGCTTATTTGAAATATTTGCGCATTTTACCCATAACTAACCACATTAATCCAATCAGCCCCTTACTATTTCAAAATAATAAATAGAGGAAATTCAATTTCATTTATAAAAAGTTGGGGTCTTACAACCTCCCCTCCTTATGAAATTTCGTCCTCGAAATTGGCGTACGTACCTGATGTTTTGAAAAGGTGAGGATACCTATCTTTTATTTCCGTTTCCAACTCCCAGGTCATTTCCTCAATAGCATGGTTCCTCCACAAAACTTTGACTTGTGGTATGACCTTTGTGCGTAGGACATGCTCCTTCCTATCCAAGATATTGACAGGTACCTCCTCGTACGTTAAATCTTCGGCTATTTCATCTGTTTCGAACTCAATAATGTGGTTCAGGTCTTTCACATATTTACGAAGCACAGATATATGAAAAACATTTTGAACACGAGACATGCTTGGAGGTAACGCGAGTCTATAGGCCACATTTTCTACTCGGTCAAGAATCTCAAATGAACCAATAAATCGCGGATTAAGCTTTCCTCTCTTCCCGAATCTTGTAACTCCCTTCCATGGAGCAACACGTAACAATACATGATCCCTAATATTAAATTCCACGTCCTTTTGATGAAGATCCGCATAACTCTTTTGTCGATCATGTGCCGTTTGTATACATTGTTTGATCATTTGGATCTTTTCTGTAGTCATACGTACCAACTCTGGTCCCAATAATGTTGCTTCACCCACCTCATCCCAATATATTGGAGAGTGACACTTTCGTCCATACAATGCTTCGAATGGAGCCACACCTATACTCGCCTGATAACTGTTGTTGTAGGAGAATTCCACCAATGGTAAATACTTATCCCAACTCCCTTTCAAGTCTAGGACACAATATCTTAATATATCTTCAAGAGTTTGAATAGTCCTCTCTGATTGTCCGTCCGTTTGAGGATGGTATACAGAACTGAATCGTAAATTTGTGCCCATAGCTTTCTGCAAGCTAACCCAAAATCGTGAAGTGAATCTTGGGTCACGATCCAAAACTATGGATACTGGCATGCCATGCAATCTCATAATCTCATTTATATACATACTAGCAAGACGTTCAAGGGAATAAGTCTCCCATATCGGCAAGAAATGAGCAGACTTGGTTAATCTATCAACAATAACCCAAATCGCATCTATGCCTTGAGAAACCTTGGGAAGACCCGTAACGAAATCCATGGTAACGTGTTCCCACTTCCATTTCAGAATCTCAAGTGGTTGCAATGGACCCTTTGGCACTTTATGCTCTGCCTTTACACGTTGACAAGTTAAACACCTCAAGATAAACTCCGCAATCTCTCTCTTCATATTGTTCCACCAAAATATATGTCAAAGATCACGATACATTTTCGTACTTCTAGGATGGATTACAAACGGTGTATTGTGTGCCTCTATCATGATCTTGTACTTCAAATCAGAGTCGTTAGGAACAAAAAGTCTGGAGTTAACTCGAAGTATTCCTAGTTCATTGATTCTTGCTTCTGGGATAACACCTTCTTGTAATTTCTTCTTCATACGCATCAGCTCCAGGTCTGTGGCTTGAGCAACTTTAACTTTATTGATTAAAGTTGGTTCTATGCGTATACTTGACATCATCGCATGGGTTCCCGGAGTCTTGAATTCTATCTTCATCTTTTGTAAATCACACAAAATGGGCCTTTGTGTTGACAACATCACACTCATTCCCACATATGATCTTTTACTCAATGTGTCAGCTACCACGTTCGCTTTTCCAGGATGGTATTGAACGGTATGGTCGTAATCTTTCAACAGCGCTAGCCAACGTCGTTGCCACATGTTGAGTTCCTTTTGGGTGAAGAAATATTTGAGGCTTTTATGGTCTGAATATATCTCCATTTTCTCCCCATATAGATAGTGTCTCCAGATTTTCAATGCGAAAATGACTGCTGCCAACTCCAGATCATGAGTAGGATAATTCCTCTCATATTCTTTGAGTTATCGCGAGGCATAGGCTATAACTTTCACATGTTGCATAAGAACACATCCTAAACCTTTGCCTGAAGCATCGCTGTAGATAACAAATCCATTCGAACCAGACGGTTTTGTTAGAACAGGTACCGAAATGAGTCTCCACTTAAGCTCTTGAAAACTCTTCTCGCATTCCTCGCTCCATATGAATTTTGTATCTTTTCGAGTCAGTTGAGTTAATAGAGTAGCGATTCGAGAAAATCCTTCCACAAATCTCTGATAATAACCAGCTAAACCCAAAAAGCTACGTACTTCGGTCACCGACTTCGGTTGCTCTCAACTTTGTTTTGCTTCAATTTTCGTCGGGTTAACAGATAGTCCATGTATTGACACCACGTGCCCAAGGAATGCTACTTCCTCAAGCCAGAACTCACATTTCTTCAACTTGGAATATAGCTTATTTTCACGAAGCCTTTGAAGTACCAGCTTCAAATGGTGCTCATGATCTTCACGGCTTTCGGAATATATGAGGATGTCATCAATAAAGACAACAACGAACTGATCCAAATATTCCTTGAATACTTAGTTCATCATATCCATGAAAGCCGCAGGAGCATTAGTCAATCCAAAAGACATGACTAGGAATTCATAATGCCCGTACCGAGTTCTAAAGGCAGTCTTCGGAATTTCCTCATTTTTAATCTTCAGCTGATGATATCCAGAACGAAGATCGATCTTTGAGAATAATTATGCTCCTTGAAACTGGTCAAACAGGTCATCAATGCGTCTCCAATACTAGTTGGTATTGGACATGAAGTAGGCTACTGTTATAGGCAGTAGTAGTTGAACCACGTAAAAAATCTTGGTGTGCATTTGTTTAATTGTATTTATTTTGTTTGCTCACTAAAAATTATTTAAATTAAATAGAAAAATATATTGGATATTTTAAATTATCTTAAGAAAAACTATAAAGATCTAGTGTTATAATATTTTGTTAAGATTGTCAATTTAGTAAACTGTATTCGTAAAATATAAAACTGCAGTGTCAATTCAATATCTTGAATCTATTAATCCAATAAGTTGAATTCAATATAAAGAAGAAGTTAGACTTAAAATAAAAATCGGTCATAGTTTGTTCTCACACTTATTCAACCCCCTTCTAAGTGTGCCTATTTGAATTTCAGATTGAGACACAATTAAATTTTTTTATTGTAATAAACCAGGGTCTGTTTCATCCATAATATTTGTGCACAACATCATGCAACATCTATATATTCTGCTTCGGTGGTTGAAATAGATATTGAGTTTTGTTTCTTACAGAACCAAGAAACTAAACACCAACCTAGAAGTTGACAAGTGTCACTTGTACTTTTTCGATCAACATGATGACCAGCATAGTCAGAGTCTGAAAAGCAAACAAGATCAAATTGTTGACCTTTAGGATACCATAAACCTATGTCTGTAGTTCTTTTAAGATAAAGAAATATTCTTTTTACAGCAACCAAATGTGATTCTCTAGGGTTTGATTGAAACTTGACACATTTACAGACACTGAACATAATGTCAGGTACACTAGCTATGATGTATAAAAGACTACCAATCATTCCTCTATATTTCTTTGTTTCAACAGCTTTTTCATTTTTCATCAGCAATTAGTTTATCAGTGGTTGACATATGAGTATTAAGTGCTTTCATATATTATAATCTGAATTTCTTAATCAATTCTATCTGGACTTAGATTGAGAAATAGGAATACCTTTTTCTCCTTTATTTACAATCCTAGGAAGAAATTTAATTCTTCCATCATACTCATTTCAAATTTCTTACTTATGCCTTCAGAGAAATCATTGCACATAGTAATGTTAGTAAAGCCAAAAATGATGTCATTAACATAGATTTGTAAAATAAGGATATCATCATATGGAGAGAGGTGTGAGATATATACCGACCATAAAAAGTATATCTTTACACAAAAAGATTTGAACATGCGACAAAGAAGATGGTTGGAGCTGATCAAAGATTATGATTGCGAGATTTTCTATCATCCCGGAAAGGTGAATGTTGTTTCTGATGCCTTAAGTAGGAAGGGACGAGAGAAATTAATGATGTTAACTGATCAAGAAAAGTTAATGTCGTAAATGGCTAAGATGGAGCTGGAAATTAAATATCCGACAGAATCCGATGAAAAGTTATTCCAGTTGGGAAATAGTTCAACGTTGGTGGATAAGGTGAGAAATGCACAAATTCAAGATGAAGACTGTGAAAAGATAAAACAGAAGATATCTGAAGGTGAGGAAAACAAATTCAAAATCGATTCGGAAGGGTTACTTCGATTCGAAGGGAGACTTTGGGTTCCGCAAGTACCAGAAGTTAAAGAAGAAATTCTGAATAAAGCTCACAACTCAAGATATTCGATTCACCTTGGAGGTACAAAGATGTACCAAGATCTTAAACATCATTTTTGGTGGCTGAATATGAAGAGGGATGTGGCTGAGTATGTGGCGAAATGCTTAACGTGTCAGAAAGTTAAAGTTGAACATCAAAGGCCAAGTGGATTATTACAACCGTTAGAGATACCAGAATGGAAATGGGAGCATATCACAATGGATTTTATGGTATCTCTTCCAACGACTCAGCAAGGTTACGATGCCATTTGGGTGATTGTCGATCGACTGATGAAGTCGGCACACTTTTTGCCAATTAAGATTCGATTTACACTAGATCGGTTAGCAAAACTGTACGTGAAGGAAATTGTGTCAAGACACGGTGTACCTGTGTCCATTGTATCAGACAGAGATCCACGTTTTACATCTAATTTCTAGAAACGATTACAAGAATGTTTGGGGACACAGCTGAGAATGAGCACAACGTACCATCCTCAAACTGACGGACAAAGTGAAAGAACAATCCAAACACTAGAAGATATGCTCAGAGCTTGTATCATGGATTTCAAGGGGAATTGGGATGACCATCTGCCATTGGTGGAATTTGCTTATAATAATAGTTATCACGCGAGTATTGGCATGCCGCCTTACGAAGCATTATAGGGTAGAAAATGCAGAACTTCGTTATGTTGGGACGAGGTAGGTGAACGTCAGCTATTGGGTCCAGAATTGGTACAACAGACTGTCGAGATCATCAAAGTAATTCGAGCAAGATTGAATGCAACACAAGATAGATAGAAGAAATATACTGATCAACATCGACAGAATCGGGAATTCGATGTCGGTAGTTATGTTTTCTTGAAAGTGTCTCCCTAGAAGGGGAAAATTCAATTTGGCAAGAAAGGAAAATTAAGCCCTAGATTTATATGACCTTTCGAAGTGCTTCGACGAATTGGCAAAGTAGCATACGAGGTAACTTTACCTCCGGAGTTAGAGCATATTCATAATATTTTCCATGTCTCGGTATTGAGACCATATAAGCCTGACTATAAACATGTTATAGAATATGAGCCCTTACAGTTTGAGAAAGATTTGTCATATGAAGAAGTCCCTGTTCAAATTGTTGACAGAAAAGAGAAAGTACTGAGGAATAAGGTGATACCTTTTGTTAAGGTAATCTGGAGGAATCACAATGCTGAAGAAGCTACGTGGGAACTTGAAAGCATTATGATGAAGAATTATCCTCAGTTGTTTGCTTGATTTTGTATAGCGATTCTGAGGACAAAATCTTGTTAAGGAGGGAAGAATGTAACGAATAAAATTTTTCGAGTTGTGATTCTGGGGACAGAATCCTTTTAAGGAGGGAATGATGTAACGATCGAGAAATTTGTAATTTAATTTAAATATTTATGGAATTAAATAAATATTTAAAATAATTTATTTGTTGAGGAAAATAAATATTTGATGAATTATGATGAATTAATTTAGTAACTAAATTGATTAATGTTAATTAAGTTGAGTAATGATAATTTTAAGGATTTAATTTAAGGAAATAACTAAATTAAATCAATTGCTTAATATTTAAGAAAATTAGTTAAATTAAATGAATTATTTACTTTAATGGAAATAAATAAAATAAAATGATGTGTCTAATTTATTAATTAAATTAGATATATAAAATTATTTATTAATTATAAGTATAATGATAATAAGATTATTATTATTATTATAAGCTACTTAATGGTTGCATGTGTGACAAGTGTAACTATATAATATAAATAATATAATAATAATTTGATTTGGGGGAGTTTTGGTTGCCAAACAGGGCCTTGTGGCCTTTGGCTTATTTTTAACCGACGCAAACCTTTTGGCTTATTCAACTGACGTTAGTGGGAGTCAGTATATTTTCCTACGCATCTTATTTTTTTTTCTAAGGTTAGCGCTCAGTTTTCTTGTTTCACGTATAATACCAAAGGGGAATAATAGAGGGTTTGAAAGAGAGTAAAACGTAAAACACAGAGTTTTGGATTGGCAAGAGGAAGAAGGGGATTTCTAATCCCTAACACTATCTTTTGCTAGCATTCAATCAAGGATTTAAGGTATAATTCATTCCTAAATTTCTAAGTTTTAGTTTTATCTAAGTTCTCTGTAAATTGGTTTTTATGGATTTATTGTTCATGCGTTGTGTATATGGTGTGTATTATGTTGGAGAATCTGTTAATTATCATATATGAGGGTTGTTTAAGTATCAAATTTGTGGGAATTGAGTTGTAGCAGAAGACTATATATAACAATGTTTACGTTCTTATTATATGGCTTAGAAAGTACAAGAAATTGATGCCCTATATGTGTAATAATCTGTAATTTGTGGTGGATTGTGAAAATATATTGAGAAACGAATTTGTGGTGATCAAATTCGCTAAAGGTGTCAAAAATGGAGTTTTCATGAGAAAACATGAAATTTAAGGAATTAAAATAGTTTAATTTGATGTTTAATTGTTCTAAGTTAATGAATATGTGAGGAAACATGTATGTGTTAGTTTTATATCAGTTGGATGTGCTAATTTCACCGTTTCATAGGTGAAATTTGTGTTTGTTGGGCTAAAAGTAAACTCACATTCACTTGCCATCTCTCGCATCTCGTGCATGCATGCTGCAGTGAAGTGTGGCACAATTTAGCCACCACACAGGACTAGGATAGTGAGGTCTGCTTGTTTGCAGGTCAGGCAAAATGGACTTATATTACTACCATTGCTACTTTCTATATCAGTGAGCATTTGTTTGCTCACTCTTGCAATTAACACTGCAGCTAAAGTGGAGAAGTTGATGAGCCGTCGACTAGCAAAAGCAAGGGCAAGATGTCCAAATGGTAAAGACTTTTGAGAATTTTATTTTAATGAATTATGTTAAAGAATCTTTTTAATATGTGATGTATTCCGCAAACTTATGTAATAATTTTAAGGTTAGGTTACCTGGGATTTATTTTGAGATAATGATGTAACCCTTTATTGGGAGAGATTATGGTTTAATTTATTTTAATTATGTCTTTATCCTTTATTATGGGTAGTTAGATGTAATAGTTTTTGATAAGTGTGCACCAAATCCTGTGGGAATGAAGTACCTGGATTTGGGGGTGTCACAGGTTGGTATCAAAGCCTTAGGTTATGAACCTTAGGTGGGGAAACCTTAGGAAGTAACCTTTAAGGAAATAGAAAACATAGAGGTGTTTAACTCTTACCGAGTTTTAAGGAATGGATTAAGGTATCCATTGAAGCTAAATAACAAAAGACATTATGTGCTATGTGTTAATAACTTATGTGCTCGCGAGTATCGAAAAATGTTAAGTAAAACTTAAAATATTTTGTTGTCAGGATGTCTAACGAAGGAGGATCCAGTCCAGCTAGAGAGGTGATACCTCAGATACCTATAGATGATGAACCCCGGGATATTCATGTTGTGAAGGAATAGTTGATCCAGGAGGATGTGCCTGTGACCGATCCCGAGGAGGTTAGTTCTGAGGAGGTAGAGGATGATGATGAGGAAGAGGATCCTAAGGAGTTTCCACCAAACTCCATATCAGCCGAGATGTATGATGCTTTGTATGACCGTAACATAGAGTTACAGGACGAGGTTGAGGAGGAGCCGAAGGAGTTGGTTGTGATGCATCACGCTCGATGGAAGCGGAAGGATGCGAGATTCGAGAACTTGATTGAAACTTGGAAACCGCGGAGGGGATCTGGGATTCATACAAAGGGTCAGCATGAAGACCTATTGGCAGTACACGAGAAGATGAAGACTGACATGTAGAAATTGAAAGATGATTTCAAAGAGGAGTCAGCTAAATGTGCAAGATCAGAGGATGCGTGGATGAAGGTGACTCAACGTGCAGATCGTGTTGAGGCTAAGGTCCAAGTGAAGAAAGCCAAGATGAAAGAGATGGATTACACTTTTAATTCGGCGATTGATAGGGCCCAGGATCGAGTCTACTATTATCCACCTCAGTTTGAGAATTCACCGTGGTTCGTGATGGATCGCAGAACGACATATCGTATCATGGAGGAGGAACGTCGGGAAGCCTTACGACCTCTTAATATGCCTAGATAGAATAAGATAGATAATAATATGAGGTTAATTATGTGAATAAATAAATTGTGAATCCCTTATTTTGAGATAAATAAAGGGATAGTATGAGTATGTAATCCTGAAACGTGTTTAGTTCAGGAAAGTGGATGTTATAGCGATTAGGCTATCTTTATCATGTGTTAAAACGTTTTGAATAAATAAAATATCAAAGTTTGTTTGAAATGTTATGTGTTAGAGCTTTAATCTTGGAATGTTTAAGTTAAACTTTAAATACCCAAGAAGTTGAGTAATGAGCTAATAAGCGTATATCTTAACAGAAAATGCCTCTTAGAAGAAGAACACCACGTCAGCAAGCACCTCCAGAGGGTTCTACTAATAATAACAACGAGACCAACGCTAATCCAGTTCAACAGTTGGTAGCTCTGTTGACGGGTGCACTTGCAAATCAACCGCAAGCTCAAGTCATGACTTTCAAGGAATTTAAAGCGATTGGACCGCCAGAATTTCAAGGGTCCATGAATCCAGTGGAAGCCTAAACCTGGATCATGGAAATGGAGAAGGTGTTCGACGTTGCCAGAGTTAACGAAGATCAAAAGACTGCGTTCGCAACGTTCATGCTGAAGTCTGAAGCTAGCTACTGGTGGCAAAAAAATAAGGTTCGTGGAGGATAAGGAGTGATAGCATGGGATAGATTTAAGGAGATGTTCTTTGAAATGTACTTTCCAGCGATTTCTCGAAATCAGCTGGAAGTGCAATTTCTGGAGTTGAAGCAAGGAACTATGACGGTGCCAGAATATGCTACAAAGTTTTAACGAGTTGGCAAGATTTGCCACTTATCAAGTCAATACTGATGAGCGTAAAGCGAGAAGGTTTGAACAAGGATTAAAACCCTGGATTTACAGCAAGGTTTCAATGTTCCAGCTGAATACCTTTGCGGCTGTACTAGAGAAGGCAATTATCGCGGAAGGTGGAAGCGATGCTTTGACCAAGTACAACCAAGAACAGAAGAAGAGGAAGAGTGACAATGAGAATAAGGCTGGTGGAAGTAACGTTGGAATTAATAATCTGAAGATGAAATGGAGCGAGAATTCGACTGCGGGAGGACAACAAGAAAATCAGCAGAAGAAAAAGTTTGAGGCTTGCGCAACTTGCGGGAAGAACCATACTGGAGTATGTTTGAAGGGAAAGAGAATGTGTTTCAACTGTGGTCAGGAGGGACACATTGCACCGAATTGTTTTAGTCTAAAGAAAGGAACATGTTTTACCTGCAGTTCAAAGGATCACATGGCTCGTGATTGCCCTAAGAAACCAGCGGGAAGTGAAAGTGGCAGAAAAGGAAACAACAATGGTGGTGGTGCGTTGACTATCACTGGACTAGCTCAATCAAGCCGACCCACTGCGAGAACTTTTAATATGACCATGTAGGATGCTGTACAGTCTAAGGATGTGGTGTCAGGTATCATTCCGATTAATGGTATTAATGCTTATGTACTATTTGATTCGGGTGCTACTTGTTCATTTATATCCGACGAATTTGCTCAGAATTTAGATTTGCCTCAGGAAGAATTAGAATTTCCCTTAAGTGTAGAGATTTCGAATAGGGAAGTGATTCCTATTAAATTCATATATAGGAATTATAGAGTGGACATAAAAGGTCACGAGATGATGGTAGATTTGATACGAATTAGACTTGGTGAGTTTGATGTTATACTAGGAATGGATTAGTTATTCAATTACGGAGCAGTAATTGATTATCAAAAGAAGTGTGTTAACTTTATGACTCCGTCAAAGGTTGTGTTCTTTGGTAGTAAGTCACCTCGACAAGTAAGTTGTCTGACGGTGATGCAAGCCAAGAAGTTGTTGAGACAAGGATGTGTAGGATACTTAGCCTACATCATCGATACACAAAAGAGGATTGCGAAGTTGGAAGAGATACCAATCATAAGAGATTTTGCAGACATATTTCTAGACGATTTAGGGGTCTTCAGCCGGATCGACAAATCGAGTTAAATGATTGACCCTCTTGCCGAGAACGGCCCCGATATCTAAAGCACCATACGAATGGCCCCTAGTAGAGATGAAAGAGTTGATGGTGCGATTGCAAGAATTGCTTGACAAAAGTATATTCGGTAGAGTGTTTACGCCATGGGGAGCATCGGTGTTGTTTGTTAAGAAGAAAGATGAAACGATCTTTGCTTTGCATTGATTACATAGAATTGAATAAGGTCACGATTAAAAATAAGTATCCATTACCTAGAATCGATGACTGTTCGATCGATTGAAAGGGCGAGGTATTTCTCGAAGATAGACTGAGAAGTGGTTACCATCGATTGAAGGTGAAATGGAGGATGTCTAAGAAAGCGTTCGGAACTTCGGTATATGGTCTTTACTGAGTTTACGGTTATGTCTTTTGGTTTAACCAACACACTGCGCAACGTTCATGGACTTGAAGAACAGGGTGTTTAAACCATTCCTAGACAAATTTGTGGTGGTGTTTATTGATGATATATTGGTGTATTCCAAGACCAAAGAGGAACATGTGGAACACTTGAGATTGACGTTGGAGACGTTGAGAAAAGAGAAGTTGTACGCTAAGTTCTCAAAATGTAAATTTTGGTTGGAACGTGTACAGTTTCTAGGGCACGTTATTGATAAGGACGGAATTTCTGTAGATCCATCAAAAGTTGAAGCTGTAATAAACTGGGATCAGCCGAAGACACCATCAGAAGTAAGGAATTTCTTAGGATTGGCAGAATACTATAGGCATTTTATTCAAGACTTCTCCAAGATCGCGACTCCGTTGACGAATTTAACTAGAAAAGCGGTTAAGTTTGTTTGGACAGAGAAGTGTGAGGAAAGTTTTTGAGAGTTGAAAAAGAGGTTGAGTTCAGCACCTGTGTTGTCATTGCCTGATGAAACAGAAAATTTTATGGTGTATAGTGACGCATCGCATAAAGGACTAGGCTGTGTGGTTATGCAGAACGGTAGAGTTATTGCGTATGCATAACGTCAGTTGAAAGATTACGAGAAGGGGTATCCGACTCATGACTTAGAGTTGGCAGCAGTGGTGTTTGCCCTGAAAATTTGGAGACATTATCTTTATGGAGAGAGGTGTGAGATATATACCAACCATAAAAGTTTGAAGTATATCTTTACACAAATAGATTTGAACATTCGACAAAGAAGATGGTTGGAGCTGATCAAAGATTATAATTGCGAGATTTTCTATCATCCCGGAAAGGCGAATGTTGTTGCTGACGCCTTAAGTAGGAAGGGAGAAATTAATGATGTTAACTGATCAAGAAAAGTTAGTGTCGGAAATGGCTAAGATGGAGCTGGAAATTAAATATCCGATAGAATCCGATGAAAAGTTATTCCCGTTGGGAAATAGTTCAATGTTGCTGGATAAGGTGAGAAATGCACAACTTTAAGATGAAAACTGCGAAAAAGATAAAACAGAAGATATCTGAAGGTGAGGAAAACAAATTCAAAATCGATTCGGAAGGGTTACTTCAATTCGAAGGGAGACTTTGGGTTCCGCAAGTACCAGAAGTTAAAGAAGAAATTCTGAATGAAGCTCACAACTCAAGATATTCGATTCACCCTGGGGGTACAAAGATGTACCAAGATCTTAAACATCATTTTTGGTTGTCGAATATGAAGAGGGATGTGGTTAAGTGTGGGGCGAAATGCTTAACGTGTTAGAAATTTAAAGCTGAACATCAAAGGACAAGCGAATTATTACAACCGTTAGAGATACTAGAATGGAAATGGGAGCATATCACAATGGATTTTGTGGTAGGTCTTCCAACGACTCAGCAAGATTACGATGCCATTTGGGTGATTGTCGATCGAATGACAAAGTCGGCACACTTTTTTCCAATTAAGATTCGGTTTACACTAGATCGGTTAGCAAAGTTGTACGTGAAAGAAATTGTGTCAGGACACGGTGTACTTGTGTCCATTATATCAGACAGAGATCCATGTTTCACATCTAATTTCTGGAAACGATTACAAGAATGTTTGGGGACACAGCTGGGAATGAGCACATCGTACAATCCTCAAACTGACGGACAAAGTGAAAGAATAATCCAAACACTAGAAGATATGCTCAGAGCTTGTATCATGGATTTCAAGGGGAATTGGGATAACCATCTGCCATTGGTGGAATTTGCTTATAATAATAGTTATCACGCGAGTATTGGCATGCCTCCTTACGAAGCGTTATAGGGCAGAAAATGCAGAACTCCGTTATGTTGGGACGAGGTAGGTGAACGTCAGCTATTGGGTCCAGAATTGGTACAACAGACTGTCGAGATCTTCAAAGTAATTCGAAAGCATTATGATGAAGAATTATCCTCAGTTGTTTCCTTGATTTTGTATAGCGATTACGAGGATGAGAATCTTGTTAAGGAGGAAGAATGTAACGGATAAAATTTTTTTTGAGTTGTGATTACGGGGACGTAATCCTTTTAAGGAGGAATCTTTATGTGATCGAGAAATTTGTAATTTAATTTAAATATTTATGGAATTAAATAAATATTTAAAATAATTTATTTGTTGAGGAAAATAAATATTTGATTAATTGTGATGAATTAATTTAGTAACTAAATTGATTAATGTTAATTAAGTTGAGTAATGATAATTTTAAGGATTTAATTTAGGGAAATAACTAAATTAAATTAATTGCTTAATATTTAAGAAAATTAGTTAAATTAAATGAATTATTTAATTTAATGGAAATAAATTAAATAAAATAATGTGTCTAATTTATTAATTAAATTAGATATATAAAATTATTTATTAATTATAAGTATAATGATAATAAGATTATTATTATTATTATAAGCTACTTAATGGTTGCATTTGTGACAAGTGTAACTATATAATATAAATAATATAATAATAATTTGATTTGGGGGAGTTTTGGTTGCCAAGCAGGGCCTTGTGGCCTTTGGCTTATTTTTAACCGATGCAAACCATTTGGCTTATTCATCTGACGTTAGTGGGAATCAGTATATTTTCCTACGCATCTTATTTTTTTTTTCTAAGGTTAGCGCTCAGTTTTCTTGTTTCACGTATAATACCAAGGGGAATAATAGAGGGTTTGAAAGAGAGTAAAACGTAAAACACAGAGTTTTGGATTGGCAAGAGGAAGAAGGGGATATCTAAGCCCTAACACTATCTTTTGCTAGCATTCAATCAAGGATTTAAGGTATAATTCATTCCTAAATTTCTAAGTTTTAGTTTTATCTAAGTTCTCTGTAAATTGGTTTTTATGGATTTGTTGTTCATGCGTTGTGTATATGGTGTGTATTATGTTGGAGAATCTATTAATTATCATATATGAGGGTTGTTTAAGTATCAAATTTGTGGGAATTGAGTTGTAGCAGAAGACTATATATAACAGTGTTTATGTTCTTATTATATGGCTTAGAAAGTACAAGAAATTGATGCCCTATATGTGTAATAATCTGTCATTTGTGGTGGATTGTGAAAATATATTGAGAAGCAAAAAATAATGCAGTTTAAATTATGTTAATTGATTGAGAAACGAATTCGTGGTGATCAAATTCGCTAAAGGTGTCAAAAATGGAGTTTTCATTAGAAAACATGAAATTTAAGGAATTAATATAGTTTAATTTGATGTTTAATTGTTCTAAGTTAATGAATATGTGAGGAAACATGTATGTGTTAGTTTTATATCAGTTGGATGTGCTAATTTCACCGTTTGATGGGTGAAATTTGTGTTTATTGGTCTAAAGTCGCCATCTCTTTGTTCACGCCATCTCTGCGTCACATCACGTACCTTGCCGTAGCAATTTATGCCGTTAAGTGCCAAAACCAAAAGCAGTAATTGCATGTGGCCCCAAGCTGAAGTAATGGTGTGGTGCTACCACACCACAAAACTAGGACAGTGAGGTTTGCTTGTTTGCAGGTCAGGCACAATGGACTTATATTAGTATTGTAAGCATGTTATTGATGTTGAGCCATAATATAAACTACAATAATAGATTGTCATGCGTTGTTATATAGTGTAAAAGAATTTAAGTGATTACTTGAATACGTTATGTAATGAACCAAATGGGATGTTTTCAAAAGTTAAATGTAAATGATAAGGTTCATAGTGTGATTTCAGAATTGTTAAGGTGTTAACCTACGTGGTTAGGTGCTAAGTTAGGGTTGTGACCTAAATGATGGTTTAAACCCTAAAGTTAATATTCATGCGATTAATTGTTGTTGCGGTTTCAATGATGTATGTAGGGTAATTGGAGATTATTTTTCATTTGTGTAGCTTACAAGCAAGGCAAGTTTTCTAACTCTACCTTGTTATTATTGAGCAAGTTCTTAAATCTTAACTCTTTACATTGAGCAAAGCTTTCTAACTTCATTCTTTTCGTATTGAATGCAAGTTCCCATTCCTAAATTATTATTGTGCAAGTTCCTAACATTCTTTATGAAGTTAAGCAAGCTTAACTTATCTTGCGTATGTTTGTACAAGTTCTTATAACCTAATTCGTTATAACGAGCGAGTTTTACTTTCCTAATTATTAGTCAAAACATATATTGTTTTAATGCATCAATTCAAATGAGATTGTTCTAACACTTATGGTTATAGCATTTTGCTTGTATATCATGTTATTCAAGCACACATTGTTGTTATCCGATCTTTGATCTTGATAGCCTTGTTTAGTTGTACATTTTGTATTAAACCTTTATTGATAGAAATTGAATAGTGTTCTAAAATTCTAGAAACATTGATAAGCTAGTTCCAAACTAAACTTTCTTTAGTGCGGAAATTCTAAATCAAACCGAGACTTTACAAACCCTAACATAGGGGATTTTGTGCGTGTAACGTTTATATGTTTGTGCACAATACATGGTACAAAGGGCTGATCCCCTAAGTGCGTTAAAAGGGTTTGTATAGTCTAAATGATATTAAGGTTGGGTAATAATACCTAAGTCTGGGGGACATAGTTAAGTGGTCTTAAGACCCTCAGATAATTAAAGTTTGAACTTGTTTTTTGTTTTGATTCGTAGAACAAGTTCTTTATTATTCAGCTTTCGTTATTCACTCTCATGTTACTACCATTACTTGCTTCTTCTATTATCAAAGCTACAATTACCACCAGAGTGGTTACGACTCTTATCCGTACTTTTTCCTCCTCGTTGGTTGTCGTTGCTCCGATGATTGCTGCCACCGGTATGACCCTAGTTGTGGTCCCTCAGTTGAACGTACTCATTATCTTGCTCTAATAATTGAGCCCTGTTGACAACATCTGAATATAGAGAAAATTTATGAGAAATGAGATATTGGCGTATATCGGTTTCATACCTCTCGAAACATCCGCGTTATCGTTCCTCATTCTCCACCAAATGAGGTGCTGAACTTTGGATAACTCATGAACTTCCCTCCTCGTGGTAGGACAAGTCATTTTTTTTCTGCTTCGGTCTAATAAACTCCACTTCCTTCATATGACGAATACTTTCAAGAAAATACTTGTAATTGAACAGTTTTTGAAATGTTTCCCAAGATATGTTGAGTGCGGCTGTTTGGGTACGCTTCACAGATTCCCACCAGTAATTTGCCTCACCACGGAACATAAAGGTAGCAAATGGAACCTTTTTTTCCTCCGTGCATCCCAAGACATCAAATATCTTGGTAATTTGCTTGACCAACGTTTCTGCCTTAATCGGATCCGGCTTTCCCCAGAATTCTAGTGGTCCCAACTCTTTGAACTGCTTGGTTGTGACAAACCGCGCGTTGCTATCATTTCCACTAGTATTTTATACACGAGTCTCCCTCGTCTGATTTTGCATGAACTGCAAAAAGCTTCTAAACATCCCATCGTTCATCGTCTGATCAGTGGTGTTATTTACAGGAGGAACATTGTCATCCTGTTGTACATTCTCCTGATTGGTGAATAAAGGTGTCTCCACGGTCTCATTTACTCCATTGTTAACATTCTCAGTTGCCATTCTCAAATACTGCCATAAAACAAGGTTTAATTAAAGAAATTAACATATCACATAATATCCCTATATTCTAACCGACTAACAAATAAGCTTAGGTAGGACACACTAGCGAAGGATTTACTCGTCTCTCCCCTCCTAAATCTATTCCCCGATCTCCGCCAGAGACCATATCCCTAAGCTCTGATACAAACTGTGACGCCCCCAAAACAGGTATACATCACCCATTTTGAGTCATCAAATACATGGTACAGAAACAACCACAACTTTATTAATACAATTGTCGTGCAAAATACGACAACACATAAACTGTGAGTTTTAATACAAATATTATCTTCTAGACAATATCCACACTCAAATAAGTCCTCATTATAATTATTGATACACTATTTTACAAAATAGTGAGGACTACTAAACAACTGTCTAGAACCATCATTCCACACCCCAGAAATTACTTCCGCTATATTCTCGCTTCACGAGAAGAAAATTGGAACAGAAAGGAAAAATGGTGAGTTCAACTAGCCCGATAAAAGAATATTATGACTAAGATAATATAGAACAAATTATAGTTAGTCCTCAACAGAAAAAATTTGATAGAATATAATGAGGCAACAAGTTTTAAATCAATATCTTGTGACCGAAAATAACAATTCATTAGAAGAGTTAAGTAGAAATGAAATCTCTTATCTTCTATGATTTCAAAGTCCATCATCAATATTTTATCCTCAGTAATATCAATCAATATACATTTTGAATCAAATATTCATCTTTTGCACTACTGAGCCAAAGATATTCATCAATTAATCATGTTCATCTCAACACTTTGCTCATCTTTGCGATGACGGGCCAAAGATATTCATCAGAAATTATTCATCTTTGCACTACATGTCAAAGATATTCAGTTATATCATCATTTAGGACTGAGAATGATGAAAAATGTTTTAAAGAAAAAAATAAATCCAGTGAGATAAAAGAACAAATATTAGGGATTCATACTTCGGTTAATCCATGTTCAAAAACACCCCATAATATACCATAGTGGAGTAAAATTCAAGAATGAAGATCAAAACATGGATACAATCAAAGATAGTAACAAAAATAGACATCTGGGATAAAGAAGAGAAAATTTCATTTTTTGGTGAATAGTGTCGTATTCATGAATACTATTGTATATGTGAATAGTAACCCTGACACAAAAAGATAGAAATTCCATAATAAAAATTATACTAATATTTCGACATAATGATATTGAAAGAAATAATATCATTTACGAAAAAAATAACATCCCTTACCTCAAAAGAATAGTACTTCTGACTGGAATATCAGATATAACGCTGAAGGGAACTTGCATCGTATAGCAACACTCAAAGTATCAAAATACTCAAAAAAATACGCTCGATAATATAGAGAGAGAAAACTTCAGTTTCTGGTGTGATTTTCAATTCTAACCTAAGCACCCTATTTATAGAAAATTGCTTAGAATATCAAAGCAGAAAATTTAATAAAATATTAATATTTATAAAAAATTTCCGCCCACTTTGAAAAATCTGAACTCAGCAAATTTTCAATACAAGTGGGGCCTACCAACATAATAAAAACATTTTTCTTTAAAAAAATTTAAAACTCCAAATATTAATTATTCTGGAACTTCAAAAATTCATAATAAATAGCCTTTTATCAGTAAAATTTGAATCTTATGTCCATTCCATAGGAAATTTAATTCTCTACAACTTTTTAGCTTTAAGTTTTTCCAAATTCTAAACAGAAATTGACCGAAATCCACATACAGACGATTTTGCAGGCTATAATCAAATTTCAGTCAAAAATAGGGTCTACCAACATGTTTAATATGTTTTTAGCATTTATTGTAATAAAAATACTCTTTCCCCTCATTTATTCATATATCACACATTCATTGTAAAAATATCACCATTATTTATAATGTAATATAATAATATATTTAAATAAATTATTTTATCAAAAAAGATAAAATATCAATTTTCAATAATTGTTACTTTTCAAAAAATTCCTCCATTTATATCCACATAAATAAATATTTTTCTTATCATATAAATCAATAATTAATTATTCATAAATAATATTACAGAATCATAATAATGACAACTAGATCATTCTCAGGAAAGAGGGGGCCTTTCGGTAAGGATTTCTCCTTACTGACGTACAATTAAATAACCTCTCATAGACAGAACTTTGTTAGACATTGCCAATAATGCTATCTAATAATATTATTCAAATAATATGAATTATTAATTTGATAATGGGAAATACTGTGCAGTGACAATTATTGAATCAACAATAATATAAAATATCAATGTAGCAATTATTGAATTAATAAAATAAAATATGGAACAATAATTACTGTAACAATTATCAAGTAGTGCCTTCTTACGTAAGAATCAATAATTAGTGCAATACCGTGTGCTACTGGGTTTAAACCATCGGGTATTCCAACAGTGTTAACCGTAACAACTACGATGTTATTTATTAAAAACTTATACTTGTCGTTTTCTTCATCCAATCGCTTTTCGTTATGGAGACTACACAAGGTTGCGCCGTTGTACAAATATTCCTCGACCGCAAGAATATTCCACGACCAAACGAATATTCACCGACAACAATGAATATTTTATAACCACTTGCTTATTTAAAATATTTGCTCATTTTACCCATAACTAACCACATTAATCCAATCAACCCCTTACTATTTCAAAATAATAAATAGAGGAAATTCAATTTCATTTATAAAAAGTTGGAGTCTTACATATTTGGTTTAGTTTCTCTTGACTGTATTTTCACCAATCACATAGGTTGTATTCTGGGGCGAATCCAACCTCGCAGTCAATGATGTCAAATTCGAAAAAAAAATAAAAATTTAATAAAATGAATCAAAAAATTAAATAATCCTAAAAAAATTTTTGAAATAACATTTTTTGATATTTTATTACTTGAAATTGTTGTATGATACACTACAAGGAAAAGCCTTATTTCCGATGGAATTTTTCCTCATAAATAAGCCTATTCCGTCGAACATAGATTATTTCCGACGGAATATTCCATCAGAAATTCGGTCGTATATATACGCGTCGAAGATACCATCCTTCACAAATTCCGTCGTACCTATCTTATCTATGACGGATTATCTCCGATGGAATTTCGTTGAAAATAAGCTATTTACAACTGAATAAATAGGACGAAACTTTCCGTCGAGTATAATATTCTTTATTTTCGACGAGAATATTCCATCGAAATTAACCTATTTCCGACTGAAAATTAAAATATGTTGGTATTTATTAAAAAATGGCTAATTATTAAATCCAACGAAAATTTCGTCGGAAATACATTATTCCGTCGAAATTAACTTTTTTTTTAATGCAGATTTTAAAAGTACAGTTTCCAGGTGTTTAAACCCATTAATTTACTTGTAACCTGTCACAACCCAATACATAGTAATATAAACCTGTATCTCACATTCAAATATTCAACATAGCGCTAAAAACGATAGCAACACATCCAGCAAAACGTAATCTACTAACTGATTATCATCAACACCATTGAGCTAACAATTACAAATATAAGCTAATGTTTCATAAATGGTAAAAAAATATAATTTACAATACTTATACAGACGCAATTAGACACTACAATATATACAATGTTCTACAATACTTATACAGACGCAATTAGGCACTATAATATATACAAATTTTCTACAATAACATGAATACAAATGAACTATAAACTAGTAAAAGTATCATCATCGGGCGGAGGTGAGCGATCTTTGCTGCTGCCTGTATGGAAATCGATGTCATCCTTTGCTCGTCATCATCGCCAAATCCAGCTCGCCATCGCCATACCACATTAATAGAATCAAAAATATAAATCATTAGTCTGTATATATATATATATATATATATATATATATATATTGTGTGTGTGTGCGTGAAAATTAACAAGCTAGCCTTAATTGAAAAAACATAAACAATAAGAATACCTGAGTAGGCGGGGGCGGATGAAAAGCCTCCTCGAAGAGGGTAATCACCATCCAGAGCATCTCGTCGCTGAAAGCGTCGAACTGCTCTCGCGATAATCCTGTACTCTCTGCGGAGGCCCTTGCTATAATATCCTGAGCAATCTGGTGAAGACGAGAACTGGTAGACAACATCGACGGCAGAAAGACCGAATGGTACGGAACCTATCCGAAGGCCGGCCCTTATCAAATTACCGGAAGATCTCTTCATCCAAGCCATTTCTCGTATGAGATGGTCCAACATGTGCTCTCGGACGCTGGCGCTGGTTGGAGCCTATAAAAAGATACAAATTCGATTACTAATAATAATTTATATAATGTGATAAATTCAGATAATTTCGTGAAACATAAAAAATATTACCTCCAGGAAGTGTATATGCGGGTATCCTCGGCAGACCCAACACTCGATATCTGCTGGTACTGCTAGTAAGGGGATCCTAAGACGCGATCCATAGTCCCAGCTCCTCATCTCGATCTAATACAATATCGGAAAAAGGTGTGGTGGAATATAACGGCTCAGAACCCCTCCTAATAGCCTCCAGCTCAGCTATACGCTCGTCCTGAAGCCTCTGAAATCGGTCCTGTAATTTATTTTGTATACGTATGTTAATTATATCATTTTATTTATGATTGAATATTATTAAAAGCTAAATAGTAAGATGAGTTTTACCCGTATAGCTAAAAGTTGCCTGAGACAAAGCACGCTCGGCCTTAGGCGTGCGTGCTCGATCCCAAAACTCTAAAATGGTAAGATCTCGACCCAAGGTCCTCCTCAAGGCCTAATAAAAACATTCATAAAATAGGTATTGAGTATTTATGTGAGAACTTGATAACTAAACAACTACATACAACGCACTTACCATCTTCGCCTCCTCGAACAATTGAGAACCAGTGGTGTGTACTATCTGAAGCTGACCACGGTTCTTCTTCGCCTATTTAGACTTTTTCTTGAAGTCATCAGCATCCCAGTGCGCACACATAGCCTCCCAGGCTAAATCGGAGACTATGCAAAGCTGGTGATCTCTAATGGTGATCCCGGGCTAGTCCTCAACTACCCAGGCTTCCCTCTGTCGCATCTCATACAACCAGCCGGAGTAATTCGCAATGACATATGAGGTAATCACATCGTCGCCAGCTGTCTGAGAGATGGTCGGGTCAAATCTATAATAAATGTATAACAAAAGTTTAAAATTTAGGAACAATTGATTTCGTCATCCTAATACAACTATGTAGTAATTAATATAATATGCTTAACTTACGTAGAACACCCGCAAGACGGTCTGCATAAAGGTGGCATCGTACTACGCATACTGGCTGAACCGCATTCACCCTCTCAGGAGATGTGTCGAATAGATCGCCTGTAGGGTGTGCTTAGCCACCGGGTCTAATATAATACATAAAAAATATAACAATATGTGTTATGTGAATTGTGTTTTGAAATAACTGACAAAAATATTAATAATATATTAACACTTCATCGTCCGTAAGCAACATCCACCTAAGTCTTGTAAGTGGCACTCTAGTGAGACGACCAAAGATACCGAGGTTCGTCCCTTAGTGTCGTCGACGAGGTGCATCTATAATAATTGTATTTAACTGAGTTAATAAACATAAACTAATGCATCTTGAGATATATTTAAATCCTAGTTAAGATAACTTACTAACACCTGAAGAAGAGCCTCCATCGTGGCTAACGTCTCCAGTACCGGATCGCCCACCACCTTGGCAACCTCCACCGCTATGTCTAGCCATGAATATCCTACTGCAATAACCAAATTGGTAAATTATGAATATGTAAGGTTTAAAAATATGTGGTATGTCTAGCCATGAATATCCTACTGCAATAACCAAATTGGAAAATTATAAATATATAATATGTACTAATATGAATGCTCATTTTCAATTATGTACGTCATCAAACCCATCAAAATCAATGTGTATATCATTCTCAGATTCGTTATCTTCCTCATCCTCAGTTTCGAGATCAGTTTCGGAATCGTTACCATCCTCAATGACTACATAATCATTCATGTCTACGTTTGCCTCAACATCCTCATTGTCAGGTACATCAATAACATCAGTACTCATCACATCTTCAGCATGGAACACTATGGCCAAAGGGTTGCTAACATCTTTTTGCAATGCCTCATCTATACCAAACATGTTCTCAACATTAAATGAACGTGTTTTAGTTGTGACTACTGTGTACCAGGGGCTTCGAGTATTTATGACATTAGGAGCGTAATACACTTGAGTCGTTTGACTTGCTAACACGAACACGCCATCAAACTTTAACACCGACTTGATATCTACGGTTGTGATTCTATTACGATCAACTTTAACACCCTTTTTAGTATTAAACCAGCTACACTTAAATGTAACTACCTTTTTACCCCCCGTGAAAATTGAGCACAACCACATCCTGTAAACGACCATAGTAATTGGACTCAAAATCTTGGTAGCAGCTTCTTAACACCACAACCCCAGAATTGACTGATGTGAGTTCATTCAAGTCATCGACCATAAATCTATACCCATTCCGATGCAACTGGGAAAAAAAATTAACAACTTTGTAAGGTCCTTGGATGACATCTATAAAACACTCTAAAATGTTCTCTGCTTCAACCCTTTTCTTAAACCACTGTTGGAAAGTAGCATTAGTGAATGTTTCCAACTCTGTTGCAGTAAAAGTTGGGTTAGAAGCATACGCTTCCTATTCGAATGAACTACGAAAATAGTAAAATGTCTTTAACATATATAGATGACTACACTTATAAATTGCACTAAATAACACAAATAATTATTCATACTATGATGATACTTCGACCATATTTATAAGCACATATATAGATACAATCTTCAACTCTTTGTAAACAACTAAATCGACGTCTCATGGCCAAATGGTTTAGCTTGGATATGTGAATACAATTTAACTCATCATCGGCGATGAGACATTGGACCAACAACCTCATTCCTTCCTAAATCACAGTTTTTGAGACAACATCGTCAAAATACAATGAATGAAGTTGACAAGCTCTTCTCCAGATATACAGCGACAAAGAATAGAACCCTCTACACGAGCTTTGTTCTTGACCTTTTGTTGTAATCGACGTATATACCTAAGATAAATATTCCAACAAATATGAGTATTATTAATATGAGCAACATAAAGCAATTAGTAGTTTATATTACCTCTCAAAAGGATACATCCACCGATATTGCACCGGTCCTCCAAGTTTGAGTTCATAAGGTAGATGAATTGGCAGATGTTCCATCGAGTCAAAGAATCTTGGAGGCAAGATCATTTTGAGCTTCAATATATCACATTGTCCCTTATAAGCTGCTTATATCACATTGTCCCTTATCTCTGTCCTCCCCATAATATAACATGCAATCCTGCTCATAAGCATCGATTTTCTGATACCCCATATTTAACCCCTTGACCATTTTCTTCACTTCGTAATAATTTACAAGAAGAGTATGATCCTTGGGTAAGAATTGTCCAACTATAGTAAGCAAATCGTTGAAACCTCTCTCACTACAGTCATGCTCATTCTTAAAGTATAAGAGTATCGTCACTGCAGAAAGCTTGGTGTCCGTATTATTTTTCGGATACAACACGACCCCAAATTTAGATAGCAACTAGTAAAAGGCAGCAGTTGTATCATTTGGAACTTACTTAACACTGCTTGAAGAAGGCTCATTTTCAGCCCAGTCAATATTAGTAGGGCTATAAGCATCGACCAACATCTCTACTGGATCATAGTTTTCGACGTATGAATCCTGCAGAATTTGTTGTTTCACAATAATTTTAATCACGTCTGATTCCCCGTGATGAGTCCATATGAAGTACCCATCCACAAATCCACGAGAAAATAAGTCTAATTTAATCTCGTCAACTTTTTTCCAAATCAAGTTTTTACACTTGACACACGGGCATCGCATCTTCCCGTTCGGATCATCAACATGTTATATTTCTTTGTTCAAGAAATCTGACACCCCATCATGATAAGCTGAGACTAATCCTTTTCCATCACTGGGTATCCTACGGTACATCCAACTCCTACGGTGACATTTTAACTACACGAAAGGCGATTCAATCGTGGATATTCATGCATGATTTTGATATTTACCCAGTATCTCCACTCTACAGGAAAGGGGTAAGGCTTTTATCCCGTTATTGGATGCGTCTCGTCACTAGTGCCAACACGTTGAGTACGTTTCATGAGTTTTAAGAAAATTTTGGCAGCACCTACCCATGGTCTCCAAGCACATGAAATAGACTAAGATAACTAAATCTAAGTATGCACTCGAAGAACATATAGAGATAACAGTCAAAAAATCCTCAAACCAACAAAAATGTACCATTTCGTATTGGCATCGGCCTAAGTAAGAGACATAACATCTAGTAACAGTCCCAAACTGGGGACTGTTCGACATTCACTCCTACTAAATGAATGTCAAACGAGTTTCTAAGTTCCAAAGTATAGTACACATATTATTGAGTGTATTGAAGATTAAAGGGAGAGTACTGTTGAGTTTATTGAAAATTATGGCAAACTATGCAAATGCTACTTAGTTATTTTGTCAATGATAAACTATTTAAGTGCTACTATGAGAATTGTTATTTGGAATATATAGAGACTACTGTTCGACATTCACTCCTACTTGTCAAACGGGTTTCTAAGTTTCATATTATAGTACATATATGTAGGGAGAGTGTTAGTTCCCAATAGGCACAATATAGATCTAGAAGGGGGGTTGAATAGATCCTTTTTGAGTTCAAATTCTTTTCTCGTTTATTTTATCTCGCTCATGAATTAGGATATGACAAACATAAGAATCTTTTCAAGCACAGCGGAATAAGTAAAAGATCCCCTTCATTGATATATTCATAATTAGACATACATTCTTCGTAGAGCTAATTCAGTAGTACGCAGTTAAAACATACATAGCAGTTATAGCAGTTAATATACATAATGTAAATGACATATAGTACAAGACACAAGGGTTTTAAGTGGTTCGAGACTCAAGCTCCTAATCCACTCTTACGCTTTCAACTAGCGAGATTTCCACTAAGGAAGGGCGACCGAATCACTCAGATTCCTTCAGGCCAATGCACCTTGGAACTTCATTCACTAAGAACTCTTCAAGGCCGTGACCTTAGAACTTCTCTAGTTCCTCAGGAACTCTTCAAGCCAATGAGGCTTGGAACTTCATTTAGTCCCTCCCGACAAGGACCCTCGAGCCCTCGCTTCTTGTTGTTGAGTTGTTTATTTATTTGTTGGAGTTGGTGCTGAGCTGCTAAGATGTCTTTAAGCTCTGAACATCTTCTGGACTTAGCAGCTTGGCGTGATCATCCTTAAAGTGTAGTTGAGTGTTGCATGATGCTCAGCTTCTTCAGTTACTCAACGACTTCTGATGATCCCTTGATGAAGTGCCTTGAAGATCATTCCTCTTGATACTTGATGGCTGCACATGATAGGTTTCTAAGATGACTGTAAGCTTTTCTGCTAGGTACTTAGAAACTTTCTCATGCTTGCCACCATGATGGCGTTGGTGATCTTCTTTCTTGATACTTGATGCCTTCTCATGATGGACTTATTAAGATGACTGTGAGCTCTCCTCTATGGTACTTAGAGTCTTCTCATGATGGACATCAAGATGACATTAATGCTCCTCTACCTCTTGGCAGTTCAGAACACTCTTTTTGTAGTAGAACTCTCACTTCTACATTGTAGAACTCTCACTTCAACTTCTTTCTTTTTATGTCTATAACTGTTCTTGGTGGATCTTAGAGTGAGTCTTCAGACCTTCATTGGTCACTCACTATTTACGTTGGTTAGATCAGTCCACCACTTCTCCAAACTCAGCAACTCTAGCAACCCTCGATCTCTGAAGCTCTTGCGTATTTATACTCCTTCCCAATCCTTTCGTTGGAAAGTAGTCATTGAAAGCTATTCAAATATCTTCACAGATCTCGAGTTAACTGAGGTAGACTGCAGATGTGACATGTCATACTTTTCTGACACTACAGTCTACTGTTTCACCTACCCCGTCAGAGATGTCACTTTAATGTCTTGGACAAGTCGAAGACTTTATTTCCTCCTTCTGATTTCTAGATCAGAGGTTGTCCTTTTGCATCGATACTCTCAATAAGCTCTTGTTCAAATATTACCCTTCAGATTGAACCGTTGCCAATGCTTCAGTCTTCAGCTATTCAAACTCTACAATTCTGATGCATGTCTTCATGGACCTGATCGTAGTGTCTTGTTGACTGGTAGAGACAACACTACGATCTTGAAGAGTATTGATTGGATCTTCAATATAGAACACCTCTTCCGTCTCTTGTGCCATGCTTCAACACTTCTGTTTTCCTCAGCAACTCTACGACTCTGAGTGTAGTCTACGATTCTTGACTTGGCTTTGGCAGATACTCGATTGGCTCGTAGGCAGGCTGTCTCTACGATTCTAAACATGACTTCCTTAGTAGACTACGGCCCTGAAGAAGATCTCCTCGACACACTACAATCCTTCCTCATCTCTCCTGAAAGTCTACGAACTCCGAGATCTACTATCTTTGCAGACTACGATTCTGCCTCGATAGCTCTCGAGTTTTCCTTGACTCTCCTGGCATACTACGATTTCTGGTGCAGTGCTCGACGATCAGACAAGCCTATCTATTACATCATAAGATCAACCTAACATGATTGATGTTTCTATATTTATATTCCTTGTACATCATTTCTTTTTAAGGACTTTACAAAGTTGTTTTACTTATGTAGGATCAACCTAACACATTTGATCAATTCATTCTAAGTCTTTGTACATATCTATTATCTATCAAAGGACCTTACAGTTTTTCTTAATGCAAGCATACTTGCATATTCATTCATATATATATATATATATATATATATATATATATATATATATATATATATATATATATATCATAATCAAATCATATGTAAATAGGAATATCATTCACATGCTTATTCTTCGACAATCTCCCCCTATTTGATTATGACAAAAATAATAAGTGCATATGCATGTTATGAATGAATCTTATATACAGTGAACAGCTGTATTTCTAAAACACATAATCATGAATGTCATTTATAATGATGTGAAATTTAATATACTGACATTTTACATCCTGGATCCAGAACATACCTAACTAGTTAGAGATGTACCTCTTTCGGCTCCATGTATGCTTCCAAGATGTCTGTTGATCAGCTACTCATCTATTTGATTCCTTTGCTCCTGCTCCCCCTGGGATGTGGAGCTATTCATTTCTTCTTCTTCTGGTTCTGGCTCTGGCTCCCCCTCAGCCTTAGGCTTATCATCCTTTGGCTCCCCCTTAGATCATGATTCAACTCCCCCTAGTGTTGTCTTCTTCTTTTCTTTCCTTTTGCTTTCCTTGCTCTTTATAGAGTGCCTCTTATTCTTCTCCTTTCTATGCCTCTTTTTCTCCCCCTTTTTGTCATTAATCATTTGGGAGAGCTGTTCCATGTTGGACATAAGTTTGCTCCATCGGTGGGAGGAGTTAGCAACTTCAAACTTGAGGTCTTGTTGTCCCCAGCTCAAGTTGCCTTTTGGGAAAAACCCGATTCATGTTGTCAATCTTGTCAGAGAGGACTTCGATTTGTTCTTCATTTGCCTTCTTTGCTTGTAGTGCATCTGCCATCTGATCATTTATGGCCTTTAGATAGATGTGGTCTCTTTCTCTGATTTTGAGAGATACATCAGCCATCGGTTCTTGGAGCCTCTCTCTTGGAAGTTATCTTACATTGTTGTCGCCTTCTTTGACTCTTCAGTGAATAGAGATATTTTCTCAAACAGTTCATCAGAATTTTTTATCAGCTCCTTCTCCACAGATATTTGATCATCTGGTTGGGCAGCCCCTTGTTAAGCATCAGATAGGACTCTACGATCTGCTTCCTTGGATAGATTTATGAAGGTGTTGAAAATCTGAAGAATCTTTGAGTTCCAATCACTAGTTGAGGATGAAGGAATGTCTGTCAGTAATGCTTGAGCAGATGGAAGCTTCTTATTTTGTACTTGGATACCATCAGTAATAGAGTGAACTGACTCTATAATTATTTCCTTGGTCATGATCCTTCTTCCTTCTGAGTCCATCCTACGGTCGTAGGGGATATAGTGGTTGCCAGCATGTCTGTAGAACTTGTAGTGAGGCTGGTTTGTGATCATCATTGTAGCAAAACTCTTCACTCTTAGGAAGTTTTGTGCCACCAGCTCCATGCTTGGAAAATGAGAGTAGCACCAACTGAAGTAACTTGCATCCTTTTCAGTATGTGCCTTTAGCCAAGGCATCCATTGGAAGAACCATCTCATTAGCAGGTCATCAAGATTGTAGAGGATGGTCGTGTAGTCTAGCTTCATGTTGTTCCAGTTTTTGAATATATCTTGTGTAGTTATCCTTACAACTTTGAGCTGTTCGTTTCCATATTTTACCCATCTTTCAGCTGGGAGTTCTTCTAGTTCATTAAGGACTTCTATCACAATTCTTCTACTGATTCTTGTAGGAGAGAGGACTGGATAGTCTGCTGGATCCTCTGATTCCTGATTTGTAGAGTTGAAATCATTCTCCATTTTCTCTCTTTTGGAGCCTGAAACATTTTGATCGTTTCCATCAATGAATCCTTCTTGCTGCATTTCATTTCCAGAACCTTCTTCAGCAAGATCTTCCTCAGATTCATCTTCTTCATCACTAGTTCCATCCTCAGCTTTTACTTCCTGTGATACAGACTCATCATCACTTAATTCAATGACAACATTAGAGTAATCATTTTTCCTTTTGGAGGCAATTTGAGCAAGTAATCTGTAGCTCTTTCTTCTTGTTGTAAGTTTAGCTATAGGAGTTTCAGACTCCTCTTCTTCGTCAGACTCTGAAGCTTCTGCATCATCAGACAGACTTTCTTGACATTCAGCAATAGTGGGGGCATTTCCTTTTTCATCAGAATAATCATCATTTGATCCATCATCTGGGCTGGTTGGAGCATTTGCATTTGGAGATGAAGTTGGGTCAACTTGTATCTTGTCTTTATCATCAGAGTGAATGCTCTGGAGGCTTGTGCATTCTTCTTCATCAATAGATGCTGCATTTTCTTTCATTAATCCAGCTTCACCTTCACTAATGGATTTGGTCTGTGGGGGCTCAGCCTTGGGATTATCAGTTGCCTTCTCTTCTTCTGACTCTACGTCCTTTTCTTTGTCAGACGTACTTTCTTGGTAAGTTGAGACTGGACTATTTACCATCTTAGCATTCTTACTGGATGGCCCTTAAAGTAATCTGTTACTTCTCCTCTTAGTGGTCTCTACAGTTGAGACCTTTTCATCATCAACCTTGTTTTCCGTGGATAGACTTCTTGGAGGAGCCCCAGTTTTCCTCACACCTTTGGATTTTTTCTGGCTGGTGTGGTTGCTGCTGGTACAAGGTCATCAGACTCAGAGCTTTCTACCTCTTTTGCCTTCCTCTTCTTTGTAGAGGCCTTTTCTGCTTTGCTCCCGAGTTGTCGATATTCATTCTCCTTTGGGTTTTTCTTCCAATTCACAAATAATTGTGGAGACATTACTTTGTGAACATTCAGAGGTTCTCCCTCATCATCCTTGAGTTTGTTTCCCAATTTCTTCTTCAGCACAATGCTCAGTAGTCTTCCATGAAACACTTTTGTAAGTGGTTTTTCTATAGACGTCTTCAATTCAGCCTTTTCTACCCATTTGGATATTTGATCAAGTAGGATAACTCCAAAGTTAATTTGTATCTTCAAGACTATAGCAAACATGATCTTTAACTGTTGATCAAACTCCGTGTCGTGTGCAGTGTCCTTACATAGTATGCATTTTCCCACTATTTCAGCAAGGAACTCGAATTCCTCAGGGAACTCCTTTTTCTTCATCTCCTTTAGACTGGGGTTTCTTTGGTACCCCATAATCTCCTTTTCTTGCTCAGTGTTGATCTCATCAAGGTTTCTCAGTCCTAGGTCAGAGAAACCTAAGCATTGATTGATATCGGATGATTTCAGCTTAAGAGACTGACCTTTAACCTTGGTTGAAAGGGTTTCGACATTTATGGATGCATTTGAGTAGAATTCCTTGATCAGTTCAGTGTATACTCGAGTGCTAGCCTCAAGACATTCTGAGAATCCAGCTTTCTTCACAAGTTCGAGAATTTCTTTGAACTTCTTTTCAGATTTTTCAAATGGCTTGGTTCCGAGCTGAATGCCAGTGATTACCCGCCAATCTTCCATTTGAATAGTTCGAGGAATATGGGTATTTGATTTAGAGGAGTTTATGAGAGATGGCTGATTGCGATTTGGGCAAGGCTCTGGAGGGTTAATTGATTTTGGCTTTTGAGAGGATTCTAGGGTTTGAAAATGGGAGGAGAGAGGTTCGATAGATTCTCGATAACCTGTTTTGTTAATTTGAATTTTCCTTTATGGCAGTTCCTTCTAACTCTGCATACTCAGTGATGTGTCAACCAACCATTGGTTGCACGATGCCCAGTAATGAGCTATAACTCCCCCATTAACTCTTTAGTTTAATGTCCCTTTTTGAAACAAACTAGCGTCAATGATGAGGATTGACTGTTGACCATTTTGGTTCGTAGAGTAACATGATAAGGCAGCTATGGACTCTACGTTTTCCTCTGTTGACTCAACGATCATCTTTTGAGAGATGTTGTAGTGGATGGTTTTAACATTTCTCCTCATGTTGAAACTGCATAGCTCAACCACTTATGTACTTTATGAAGGCTTAGGCACTTTTCTTTAGCAGGACATCTTTTCAACCAGCATTCGAACTTATCTCCTCACAATCTGACTGGTTAGGCAATTGTCCAGTTCTTCCGAGCTCCTCATGAGCTAGAGTATCCTCTGGTAGGACTGCGATCGTCGAGTCTGCTTCTACGATCGCTGAGGTTGTACTACAATCGTGGAGTTCTCTTTAACCTCTACTCTACGATTGTTGACTGACTTGGTCCTTGAGATGAACTTGATTAAGCAATTCTTCTGGGTTAAGGTAACTCAAGAAGGGCCAACCTCTTAGAGTGAGATAAGGGTTAGGTTTGTCCCTGAGGCGCTTTCTAGATAAAATACTTTAGAAGTGATTTGCACTGATATCTCATTTGACCTTTTCTGGCGGTGAGGTCCTCTACCAACTTTAGACAATTGCATTTGTTGTAATCGTGGTGTCCTTCTGCTATTCCACTACGATCAGATGTTTGATCATAGGCTGTCCACGATTTTGAGTTGGGTGGCTGAAAGGTTATCAGTAGTACGTTTTGAGATGTTCCTACTAACTATGGATCTTCATTTGGTTCATCAGCCACAAAGTTTTGGGACTCTGTAGCTGGTACACTACTTGATAGTATATCTCAGTATTGTTGTTCCTTAACATATCACTGCTCCCCATGGTTGATGATGTCTTCTCAGTTAGATGTGATTCCCTTTTCTTTATGTGTATTAGAAAGCGACCTTGTATATCTCTCTTCCTCGATCGGAATCACCAAATCTTCTTATATCGTAGAAATGGGCATCTTCATGGTTGATCATTCTACGATCCTTTGACAGCACTATGAATGTAGTCTTCTTTTACAGTTTGTACTTGTGGAGTTCTGCTCCCGTAATGAGTTCCTCATGTTTGATGCTAGATGATCCTCTGTGGTGAGCTTCCGTGAGGAGTCTTCTCTTATGACCTGCTTTGAATGATTGAGCGTCTAAGACCCTTTTTCATCTTTGGTTGAATGACTTGCTTCCTTATAAGGATCAGCAACAATGTGACCTTCATTCAGATTAGCTCAGCAAGTCTTCCAGGACAGGCTTTGACATATAAGAGTTTTATCATAATCATTTCTGAACAGTCTTAAGCCTTCTACTGGTTGAATTTTTTTGACTGAAGTCTTCTGCTTCAGCATTCCTTAGTGTGGTCAGATGGACCAGGTACCTGCAAGTTATAAATTTCTATTTTTGGTAACCATGGTTAAATGGGTCCTGCTAGGTTAGTTTTCTAAACCCCTGTTCCTCATATATTTGGATAATCATCATATTGATCACCAACAGTCATATTCATGCATGTAACTAATTTAGATAATACATTTTGAGATGCATGATGGTGAGTGTGTGTGAGATTTGTTATTTTAATAAAACACTCTTTTCCTTTGATGGTTTCATCATTTGCTAGGTTATGTTCACAGGATTTAAATGTTCACAGAGTGAGAATCAACTCTACAATTTATTTGTATCTGGTTGATTCATGGAGGTGATCAGATTTCACGAATCTTCAAGATGCTCTTGTAGAATCGATTATACTTCGTGTGTTATTAAACACTTAGACCATAGGTTATACATACATACTAGCCCATCAGCAAAGATTACTTCACATAAAATTATTTTAACATGTGATGCTATTATGACCCATTTCAGATTTGTTTCAAAATGTCATCTTCAACCTAAAACTTGGATGGAGAGAAAGTTTATAGGCATTTGAGTTTCCACCCTCAGTGTACTTTCTCTCTTCACCTTTTTAGGTAGATTATGATTCCTTGAAAGAATACTGTTATAGTTCTTAAGGGGTGCAATCATGATGTCCATATTTATATAAGTGAGGAACCGTACCTTTTCTACCGCGGGTTCTTAATGTCATTTATCTAAGATATACTTTGAGTTTAGGCATTGATGTGCATAGTTTCTCAATTTCTCCCGATGCCTTAATCGCTCCAAATGACCTTCAATCAATCAGTCGTGGTCTTGAAGATCTAAGCTAAGAGAATATCAGCATCTTTAGTTCTTTTACATCCTTGAGTTCACAAGGTTTACATCCAGCTGCAGGTTGGCCAGACATATGTTTGAGAAGTTCTTCTTTCTTCTCTGGATAAGCATTGCTTAGTATGTATGGCCTTTTCATCTTTTCAGGCTGGTGGATGTTTGATTCTTTCCTGTTGATGTCTCCTGAGCTTTCTAACCTGGTCTTTAGACTGCAAGATTGACCGTGAGCAAGGATTGGTCTTGTTGATATGGCAATCAAGAATATGGACCAATCTAAGCAGCTTCAGGTGTATATGCACATTTACATGTACACAATATTACCAACATGTGAGCTCATCTGCATATAACAAGTGACTTACTACTAAACAAAGTTTAGAACAATGTTTGTGCCTAGGATCAGACTCAAAGTTATTAGCTTTTGAATATAGCATGAGAACCTGCTCTGATACCAATTGTTAGTTCCCAGTAGACACAATATAGATCTAGAAGGGGAATTGAATAGATCCATTTTGAGTTAAAATTCTTTTCTCATTTATTTTATCTCGCTCATGAATTAGCATATGACAAACATAAGAATCTTTTCAAGCACAGCGGAATAAGTAAAAGATCCCCTTCATTGATATATTCATAATCGCATATACATTGTTCATAGAGTTAATTCAAGAGGTAAGTAGTTAAAACATACATAGCAGCTTATAGCGAGCTAATATACATAATGTAAATGACATAAAGTAAAAGACACAAGGGTTTTAAGTGGTTCAGGAGACTCAAGCTCCTAATCCACTCTTCTGCTTTCAACTAGTAGGATTTCTACTAAGGAAGGGCAGCACCCTGAATCACTCAGATTCCTTCAAGGCCAAGCAATTTCGGAACTTCGATTCTCACTAAAAACTCTTTTCAAGGCTAGCAAACTTGGAACTTCTCTAGTTCCCTAAGAACTCTTCAAGCCCAGCAGGCTTAGAACTTCATTTAGTCCCTCCGGAAAAGGACCCCTCAGGCCCTGGCTTCTTGTTGTTGAGTTGTTTATTTGTTTGTTGGAGTTGGTGCTGAGCTGCTAAGATATCTTTAAGCTCTGAACATCTTCTGGACTTATCAGCTTGGCGTGATCATCCTTGAAGTGCAGTTGAGTGTTGCATGATGCTCAAATTTCTTCATTACTCAACCACTTCTCGATGATCCTCGATGAACCGCCTTCAAGATCATTCCTCTTGATACTTGATGGTTTGCATATGATGGGTTTCTAAGATGACCGTAAGCTTTTCTGCTAGGTACTTAGAAACCTTTCTCGTGCTTGCCACCATGATGGCGCTGGCAGGATCTTCTTTTTTGATACTTGATGCCTTCTCATGATGGACTTGCTAAGATGGTTGTGAGCTCTCCTCTATGGTACTTAGAGTCTTCTTACATGATGGACATCAAGATGACATCGATGCTCTTCTATCTCCTCTCAGCCTGTATACTTTTTTTGTAGAGAACTCTCACTTCTACATCAGTAGAACTCTAACTTCTACTTCTTTCTTTTTCTATCTCTAAGTGTTCTTGGTAGATCATAGAGTGAGTCTTCAGACCTTCATTGGTCACTCACTATTTACGTTGGTTAGATCACTCCACCACTTCTCCAAACTCAAAGAACTCCAAAGAACCCTCGATCTTTGAAGCTCTTGCGTATTTATATTCCTTCCCAATCCTTCCGTTGGAAAGTAGCCATTGAAAGCTATTCAAATATCTTCACAGATCTCGAGTTGACTGAGGTAGACTGCAGATATGACATGTCATACTTTTCTGACACTACAGTCTACTGTTTCACCTACCCCGTCAGAGATGTCACTTTAATGTCTTGGGCAGGTAGAAGTTTATTTCCTCCTTCTGATTTCTCGATCATAGGTTTTCCTTTTGCATCAAAGCTCTCAATAAGCTCTTATCCGAATATTACCCTTCAGATTAAATTATTGTCAATGCTTCAGTCTTCAGCTATTCGAACTATACGATTCTGATGCATGTCTTCATAGACCTAATCGTAGTGTCTTGTTGACTGGTAGAGACAACACTACAATCTTGAAGAGTGTTGATTAGATCTTCAATGTAGAACACCTCTTCCTTCTCTTGTCAGGCAAAGGTTTCAACACTTCGCTTTGCCTCAGCAGCCTCGTCGACATCGCGGTGGCTTGACTTCTTTGTTCTGGCCCCTTTTGAATAGCAAGACACTTTAGATTTGTGGCGTGTCCAACTCGCTTTCTCCATGTGATCTCCCGTTCACTTATCATCAATGGACTGACCCAATGCTTAATCACTTTAGCCTTGCTCTTCAGAAGTTGTCCAGTATCTCTATATGCACTCCATCGGTTCTTTCTTTATTTGGCAAACACTACGATCTTGGTTACTTCCAAGATAGTTGTCTTCTGTCTGCTTGATAGCTACTGCACTTGCTGACTTTCCTTAGTCATTTACAGAAGTCTTCTTCTGATCTCCTTGTGGGAAGACATCATCTCGAATGGCTTCACAACTTAATCTTGATGCTGATTGGGTTGGTACTTAGATCTTCTGTTAGCTTGCATGCCATTCATTGAGTGCTCTCTAGTTTCCATTAGGTGGGATGTATCTTTGCAGTATCAACCAGAGGCTTCATTCCTTTGGATATTCTGGGAGTGCTCATTTGTTGAGAATCGTATTAGCTCTGACGATTCGCCTTGACGCTAGGAGCACATCCGCTGAAGTCTCGCCTCTTACACTCTATGATTCACCTTCTACTGTGCGGACATCTCTACGACTCCGAGATCGATCTTGACACTCTACGATTTCTCGTCGTTGTGCTTGTTGTCTTCATCCGATCTTGCTCGCTCACGATCTCCGCCATCGATATGATCAAGAGACTCTCATCGACTCTAAGTGTAGTCTACGATTCTTGACTTGGCTTTGGCAGATACTCGATCGGCTCGTAGGCAGGCTATCTCTACGATTCTGAACATGACTTCCTCAGCAAACTACAGCCTTGAAGAAGTTTTCCTCGACACACTACGATCCTTCCTTGTCTCTCCTGGAAGTCTATGAACTCCGAGATCTACTATCTTGCAGACTACAATTCTGCCTCGATAAATCTCGAGTTTTCCTTGACTCTCCTGGCATACTACGATTTCAGTGCGCAAAGGTTTCGACGATCAAATGTTTATCTATTACATTATAAGATCAACCTAACATGCTTGATCTTTCTATATTTATAGTCCTTGTACATCATTTTTTTAAGGACTTTACAAAGCTATTTTGCTTATGTAGGATCAACCTAACACATTTGATCAATTCATTCTAAGTTCTTGTACATATGTTACTATTATCTATCAAATGACCTTATAGCTTTTCTTAATGCAAGCATACTTGCATATTCATTCATATATATATACATATATATATATATATCATAATCAAATCATATGTAAATAGGAATATCATTCACATGCTTATTCCTGACAGAGAGTATTATTGATTTTATTAAAAATTATGGCAAACTAAGCAAATGCTACTTAGTTTATTTTGCCAATGATAAACTAAGTAAGTGGTACTTAGTTTATGAGAATTTTTATTTAGAATCTACAGAAACTACTATTCGACATTCACTCCTACTTGTCAAACGAGTTTCTAAGTTTCATATTATAGTACATATATGTAGGGAGAGTATTATTGAGTTTATTAAAAATTGTGGCAAACTAAGCAAATGCTACATATTTTATTTTGCCAATGATAAACTAAGTTGTTAGTTCCCAGAGGAACAATAGTTATCTAGAAGGGGGGGTTGAATAAATATTTTAAAATTTCTTTTACAAAATACTTGTCAGATTTGTTAATGATTTAATCACAGCAGAATTTGAGATTTGTTTGTTTCCCTTTAAGATAAATCGAGTTAATAGGAGATAAGCAGTTATGACAGATATAGCAGTTATGACAGATATAGCAGTTATATCAAGAATATAAGAGACACAGTGTTTTTAAGTGGTTCAGAGCACTCAAGGCTCCTAGTCCACTCTTCTACTCCTTGAGTAGAAAATCCACTAAGGATGTTTTTACAATCTTCGAATCACTGAGATTCCTTTAAGACCGGCAGTCTGGGAACTTCTTAGTTCACTTAGAACTCTTCAAGTCCAACAGACTTGGTACTTCTTAGAACTCTTCAAGTCCAACAGACTTGGAACTTCTTACTTCACTTAATGATAGTAAAGTTCTTTAATGGTGCTACTCAGTTACCGTTAAACTTGTGTTCGAAAGAACTGAGTAGCTGAGCAAGCTTTCTTTTTAGATCGTAGAGTTGAGCGTTGAGTCTTCTTCAACTTTTCGTTGTGTACTTGTTTGCCTTTTGCATCTACATCTGATTTGTATGTAAGGTGCCTTTAAAAAGGTATCCGTTTAAGGCATCCATTGAGCATTAATTATATTTGACATTTCTGAGCACTGATGGTGACTTTCTGTAAATCTTTTGTTTAGCCGTCTGGCCCCACTGACACAGCAGACTGCTATCTCACCTAACACCTGAAAAGGTGTTTTCAGCTGAACTATAGTACTTTCCTTAGCTTCTTTAATACGTTTCTTTGTTATATACTAAGGATGAGTGTTGGGTCATTGGGATTCCCGAGGATTTCAACGTTTATAATCCATTACATATTTGTTGTGATTTTTTCTTAAACAAATGGACAAGGATCGATGCTTCTGATATAGACAGATGATGCACTACGATCATGATCGTTGTGTCTTGCCACATTAGTGCTTGATCTGGTACTGATAGAAGAGAACACTACGATTTCTCTTAAGCACTGGTGGAATACAATCTTTGCTTGCTTGATTTTTAGATTCTACGCTTCTGAGAGCACACTATGATTTTTGAGTTGGCTCGGCAGGCATTTGGACCACCCTACGATTCTGGGAAAGGCCTTCCAAAGTAGATAGACTGCGATTCTCGATACTCCATGATTCTGCCTCAGCTTCTACAATCTTTTGTCCGGCTCGACAGACTACGATTCTATTGAAAGCCTATCTATTACATATCAAAAGATAGATCAACCTAACAGCTTTGAACTTTTCTTCTATACATTCATTTACAGAATGATAATCATTAAAGCACATATCAACCTAACAATTTTGATCTATCACTAAGTCCTTGTACATGTATTCCTTGAAGGACTTTACATATAAGCATGATTATTTTCTTTCAACATCAAATTTAACTATGCAATTTCCCAACAATCTCCCCCTATTTGATGTTGACATAACCAAGGATATTTGTATCATGATCATCAATTTCTAGATGCAGTTGCTAGAAAGTAAATATGACTTAGTGTTTCAATGAGTAGCTGAAATTTCTAGAGAATAAGCATGAATTTATTGACGCTAGTAAGGATAGATATTACAATAATGCTTAATTACATGAATAAGAAATAAATTCTAACTTATCTCTATTTCTTCTACCGTTTGCTCCTTGGAGGATTGGCATGCTCTACAGATCTCTTTCTCCTACTGACTTCGTCTCTCCATGCAATGTCTTCCATCTCGCTTTGACTTAGCCATTCTCCATGATCGCGTCTGTTCATGAATGCAAGATCTCTAACTGGAATGTTTAGGCTAGTAGTGGTTATTCCTTGTGAGCTAGGAAATGACCCTCGACTCCTTAGTGGTTGCGCCATTAGAATTGGTTGGCTCTGCTATTATTCAGATTGTGGAGTCTGATAGCGAGGCTGCCTTGTGGGAGGACTTCTTGAGGATTGAGCACTTTTCTTTCCTCTTCCTTTTCCTTTCCCTCCTTCCCCTTTATTCTCCCCCTTTATGTTAGCATCAAGGGTTTAAATATCTTTAGACAAACGATTCATTCCTTGGACGAGATCGTGTAGCTGATTCCTGGATTGAGCAATGTCTTCACAGTTTTTTTGAACCAGAGAATCAGTTTGAGATCTATTCTTTTGTAGAATGGCCAAGACAGTTTCTATTTGTTGCATTTGACCCATTGAAAATTCTTAAAATTCTTTCATTGAGGTTCATAGACTTGAGAGACTTTCCATCATAAGTTTATTTTGAGATTCCTAATTCTTGTGCAGAAGGAGAACTGCTTCCTTGTGCTTCTTGGCAGCCTGAAAGTGAATTTGATCCCTTTCATTGATATTGTGGATCATTTCCTTGATGATATCCTTAAGCATCTTTGTAAGCTCGGTACTCAGATTGCTAAGGAGGGTGTTGGCAGCATCGATCAAATGGTTCAGCCTCATGTGAACAAGCTCAAAGTGAGTTTTAAGATCTTCTTGAATGTCTTTGGTCACTTTCTGTGAAGCATCAGACAGCTCAGATTTGGTGGGAAGATCTGACAGAAGCTCTAGTATTTGTTGGGTATCTGGAGAAGAGGCTCATGTATTTTGGTTTTGCAGGTTTGAGAGAGCAAGAACAAGATCAAAATAATTGTTGGTTGAGGAAGAAGGTATGTCCGAAAGAGGTTCAGGTACGAGTGTTTGAGTTATGGGAGGAGAGGTTGTTGAAGCTGGTGACTCTACAATTTGAGTATGAACAATATTCATAGAGTGAGAGATGGTGGGAGATGGTACCAATATAAGATTAGGCATATTTGGTTCATCAGTTACAGAATGTTGTGATTCTATAATTGGAAATTAGTTTAGTGGGTGAAGTATCAGTTCCAACAATCTTGGCAGTTCGTAGAATTGGTCGAAGGTTGATGAAGGACAGTGATTAACCCTGAAAGAGAATGGAATAGATTGTACCTCACTCCCATTTTCTGAAGAGGGACAGTTAGTGATCATTTTTTGAGAAAAAGTGAGGTTGCCTGGGAATCCATGAGCTAGCACTGAGATTGCTGGATAAGCTTTGAATGTCTAGAACATGTGATCCTAGGAGTTGAGAATTTGGGCTCTGTGATAGGGCATCATTGGCAAGTAGGAGAATAACTGATTATAGTTAGCTCTCCTATATCCATCACAGCTTAGTGCAACAATCTCAACTTCGTCATCCTCTTCTGCTTCCCGATATTCATTTTCTTCACTTAAAATTTCCACCACATCAATCATCTCCACTTCTCTTCTCTGTTCTTCTGCCCTCTCCACCTCCACAGCTTCAACCCTCTCCATTTCTACAGTTTTAGAAGCTAAAATCTCTTGAGGAACTGAGGGAGGTTCATGATAATCTCTTTGCCGCTCCTCCTCAGCTGTAGCCTTTTCTAACACAGGGACTTCGCGAGGCTCGCCCTCAATCTGATCACCTATTTTTTCCAGTTCTTCAGGAAGCTCCCTCTCAACCCGAGCTGTATTCTCCTCAATAGCTTGGGGTAGCTTCTTTTCATCATCTGTTCTTCTGTCTTCTTCCTTTAAGACTCTTTCATTAACTAGGATGTATTTCTTGATCAGCTTTCTTTTTTTCCTCCTAGGCTGAGCCACAGTCTCAGCACTCTCTTCAGCTTCAGCTCTGAAAGTTTGTTCAGGCTGAGAAACTGTTGCAGCATCCACCAGTGATAGGTTGGTAAGTCTAGACTCTACGATTGGTAGTGACTCTACGATCGAGGTGAGTGAAGACTTCTTTAATTTATGGTTGTGTTTTCCCTTCTTAAGCAACTGAGAGATGGTAGCTATCTCTTCTTCCTCCTCAGACTGTTGTTCTTTCCTCTTTATTTCCTTCAGAGTTTCCATGCACGAACACTCTTGGGGTGAATCAGTAGTTGAGCCTTGAGGCTCTTCTGTTGTTTGAGCTTTCATTTTCCTCTTACCCTTGCTTTTTCTGATCAAGGCAATGGGTTCCACTTGATTAATTTCTTCTTCTTCATCAGCTTCTTTCACAACCGACATGTTTCCTGGTAGCCCAGATTCATTCGCTTTACCAGTCCTTCCACTGGATTCAGACATTATTCTGACATTTTCTGCAAGATTTCTTTTCCAGTTTTGAAACAGCTGCTGGGTCATTTTTCTGTTGGGATTGATGGATTCTCCTTCTATATCCCCAATTTTGTCACCCAGAGCTCATTGCAGAATTAGGCTTATGAATCTCCCATAGAGCATTTTTCTAGAGATCTTTGTCTTCTTGGAGCTGAGCATCCACTTCTCGATCTAATCTATGAGTAGAGCCCCATAGTTGAGTTAAATTCTAAAGCAGATTGCTGTTATGAGCTTAAGTTGGACCTCGTTCACAGAATCGTGGCTAGAACTTTTGTAGCATATGCATTTTCCAATAATGTCAGCCAGAAATTCATACTTCTAGGGAAAATCTTTCTTCTTATATCCCTTGACGTTCTGAAATTTTGTGTGGTGCATCTTCTTTAGACCTTCATGAAAGTCAATGACATCCATAGATACAAATCCCCTTGATTTGAGACCTAGGGCTAGGTTTATATCTTCAGCTTTGAGTTTAATTTGTTCCCCTTTAACCCTTGTAGTGATGATGTCTTTCTCAAAGACTCCATTGCTGTAGAACTCTTTCACCAGCTTCGAGTAGATCCACGTGCTGGTGCTCAGAGCTTCTTCAAGACCAGCTTTCTTCAAAAGAGACAGAATCTTATGGAACTGAGGGTCAGTTGTCTTGAATTCGTCGAAGCAGAGTTGGTAACCAAAGATAACATTGGAAGCAGCCACTGATTTTCTTGAGCTAAGGTTGGTTGAGCGTTCTGAAAACTAGGGTTTCTGCTGGTAGAGAAAGAGGAATAAGCTTTTTGAACTTTTGAGGTGAATTTTCAAAAAGACATTTTTAAACTGTACTTGTAACTTCCCTCGTCACGATCTGCATAGTGGGACACGTGTCAAGTCTTGTCGGGCTCCACAATTTTAAATAATGTGGAAAATACTGATCTGCCCTTAGCTCCCCTTGAGCTAGTGTATCCTTTGGGAGGACTACGATTGTCAAGGTTGCACTACGATGTTGAGTTCACTGCTGAATCTACTTTATGATCATTTTTTGTCCTGGTCCTTGTGATGAACTCTGACTTAGCATTCTTTCTGGGTTAAGGTAGCTCAGGAAGGGCTAACCTCTTATATTGAACTAAGGATCAGGTTTGTCCCTGAGGCGCTTATCAAAGGGGTTGCTTGGATTTGTTAGGAATGTTGTCATTATAGGATGCTTCTTTGTCATGTCGAGCTAGCTCTACGATCATGGTTCCTCTTTAGTCACCTCTTTGGTTTTAAACATAGCCTTTATATCTACATGGTTAGCATAAACTAGAGCATAGAGTTTATGGTTGTAGATTTATCATGCCCAACTCACTTATTAATTTATTAAATCTGAATTCATCAAGAGGCTTTGTAAAGACATCAACAAGTTGATTTTCAATAGGGATGTATTGTAAAGATATAGTTCCATTTTGAACACGGTCCCTAATAAAATGATATCTTATTTCTATATGCTTAGTCCTAGAATGCATGACATGATTATGTGTTTTTTCTATGGCACTTATATCATAGTGAACAGGTATAAATTTGAAATTAAACCCATAGCCTGCTAGCTGATTTTTCATCCATAAGATTTGAGCATAGCAGCTGCCAGCAGCAATGTATTCAGCTTCTGCGGTTGAGGTAGATATTGAGTTTTTCTTCTTGCTGAACCAGGACACAAGTCTGTTTTCTAGCAACTGACAGGTGTCACTGGTACTTTTTCTATTGATCTTGCAGCATGCAAAGTCAGCATCTGTATATCCTGTCAGTTCAAAGGAGGATGTTGGTCGTTATCCCGATCAATATATGCGTGCAAGTATACACGGTCAACAAGTAATAAAGAGTAAGTAAAGTATCGTTCCCACGGAGAATTAATTAATAAAGTTCACCAAACACTAGCCTATAACCATTTCAGTCTTATTTAAACGATTGACTTGATACCTATATATTCAAACTATGAAATTAAATAAGCCTAACTATCCCTAGAGTGAGACTAGATAATGAAGACTTGAGATTACAAATTCACCTATTGAATCATTTAAATCAACACACTTCTTGTTAAGCCAAATTAATTGCACCGAATTGTTAGTCGAAAACACAAAAGTAAAGTATAGCCATCTCTTAATGTACCATACCCATATCATATATAATCCACAATTGATAGAATACACATGAACACCCACATTACCTAAACCACTATATGTCTATGTGATTTACAAATAATTAAGGCTTACGCCCAAGTTCTCAATTGACTACGAGTGGTGTTTCGGTATATGTCTATCCTAAGCACAAATCATACATCTCATCACCATGTAGAACATACAAACACAAGCTATCAAGATCAGATCTAAACCCATACTTCGTCTTTCAAGTTCATATGGATTATCACATTAATCGATGGCCAATCAACTAAGCAAGTAAGCATAAATCTTAATAGACAATCCATAGCAATCAATAAGACTAACAATGAAGCATATCAAAATAAACTAGGCAATAGAATCCATTGCAATCCCAAAATAGAGTTTAACTAATAGATGAAGTAAATCCATCATCCACAAATTGAATAAACATCATAAGAATACAAATAAGAATCAAAGAAAGAATAAGAGTAGAGAATTGAAGTGCAAATTTGTTCTCTTGCTCCAAGATTGAATCTTTAATGCTATCCAAATGCTTCAAGTCTTCAGATCTAATCAGATCTAGAAACTAACTACTCTAATTTACTCTATTCGAATATGGAAATTAAAGAGAGAAAGCAATAATAGCTAAGTGATCACCCAAGGGGGTGGAATCTCCTCTTTTTTTACATCTGATATATGTCTGATTATATAAGAGTCTAAGTCTTATGCCCCATTCTCCAAGAAATAATTCTATTGGACAGCTCAATTAAAAGTCAGCCTGTAGGAATGGACTGGCACAATTGCGTTATAATTGTGCCTTAGAGTGGCGCAGCTACGCTGCAGGGAATCTGGGAATGCTGCCTAGCATAACTGCACTATGTCAAAGGCCAAGCTGGGCGTAGCTGCGTCGTGCACCAGCTGACTCTGACTTCATTTGCTGTAGGCATCTGATGTGTGCACATTTATGGTATCTCACTCCATTCTTCCTTTTATCATCAATCCATCTTGCTTAGCTCTAATAACACCAAGAGAGTTCCCAATAATGAAACTACAAAAAAAGGCATAAATGCATAAAAAAACAATACAATAAAATGAGCTTAAGCAACAAACTAAGTTAGTTAATATCTAAATAAGTGGTTGTAAAACCACTTATCAGAGGACTCCTTGGGATTCTAAAGTCCCAAGTGTGATTCCTTAGGATTAGCTTGGAATCTAGCACATATGCATGTGGCAAACATTATGTCTGGTCTACTGGGAGTTAGATATAGAAGAGAGCCTATCATACCTCTATATTGAGTTATGTCAATACTTTTACCTTTTTCATCTTTGTCAAGCTTGGTTGCTGGAGCAATTGGTGTTTTCATGGGAGAGGCTGATTCCATGCCATACTTTTTAAGTCTTTAATGTACTTGGCTTGGTTTATGAAGATACCTTCATAAGTCTGTTTTACTTGTAATCCAAGGAAGAAATTCAGCTCACCCATTATACTCATTTCAAACTTGCTCTGCATAAGCTTGGCAAATCTCTTGCACAGTTTTTCATCAGTAGAGCCAAAGATAATTTCATCAACATATATATGAACAAATAGGATTTTATCTTTGTGATTTCTAAGAAATAATGTGGTATCTACTCTACCTCTAGTGAAACCATTTTCAATAAGAAAGTTAGTTAGTGTTTCATACCATGCTCTAGGTGCTTGTTTAAGTCCATATAAGGCTTTTTCTAATCTATAGACATAATTAGAGAGAGTTGGATAGATGAAACCTGGAGGTTGCTCCACATATACTTCTTCTTGAAGTTCACCATTCAGAAATGCACTTTTGACATCCATTTAAAAGACTTTGAACTTCATGTGGGCAGCAAAGGCAAGGAATATCTTGATGGCTTCTAATCTGGCAACAGGTACGAAGGTCTCGTCGTAGTCGATGCCTTCTTCTTGAGAGTAACCTTTGGCTACTAGTCTTGCTTTGTTCCTTGTGATTACTCCATCTTCATCCATCTTGTTTCTAAATACCCATTTGGTGCCAATAACTGGGTGACTTCTTAGTCTTGGAACTAATCTCCATACTCTGCTTCTTTCAAACTTATTTAGTTCCTCTTGCATGGCTTCTATCCAACTTGAGTCTTTCATAGCATCTTCTATCTTCTTGGGTTCCATTTGTGACACAAAGCTTAGATAGAAACACTCATTCTGGGTGGAAGATCTTGTCTTGACCCTTGCATTTGGATCTCCAATGATTAGGTCTTGAGTGTGATTTCTTGCCCATCTTTTTCCTATTGGAACATCTGACCTGATGCCTTCTTGTCTGAATTCTTCAAGATCAACCTCTACTTCTTGATGTGGAGGTTCGTTTTCTGGCATAGTTCTTTCTATGATCTCCTCTTCAAGCTCAACGAATTCATTTTCTGGGACTACGATCGTGGTGTTGAGCTCGACTGCCTCGTTCGTAGTGTCTGAGTTATCATTCGTAGTGTCTTGAGACACAGTTTTGTCCAAGTCTGTTTCATCAAAGATGATGTGAATCGAGACTTCAACACTTAGCGTCTTCTTGTTGAACACTCTATAAGCCTTACTGTCTGTGGTATATCCGAGAAAGATTCCTTCGTCTGACTTGGGTTGAAACTTAGTCAGATATCATTTTCCATTGTTGAGAATATAACATGCATAATCGAATACATGAAAGTAGCTGACACTTGGCTTTCTTCCTTTCCACAGATCGTAGGGAGTCTTCTTTAACGTAGAGTACCCAAGAGATCTGTTCTGAGTGTAGTATGCAGTGTTGATAGCTTTTGCCCAGAAGTATTCAGGCATATGGGCTGCTACTAGTAGAGTTCTTCCAGCCTCAATCAACGTTTTGTTCTTTCTCTCAGCTACTCTATTTTGCTATGGAGTTCGTGGAGCTAAGAAGTTGTGACTGATGCCATTGTATGTGCAGAACTGGTCCATCTCAGAGAAGTCAAATTCTCTACCATGATCACTCCTTATAGCCTTAATTTTCTCCCCTTTCTCGTTCATCACCAGCCTGAACATCTTGATGAGTTGGGAGCGTGTTTCATCTTTTGAGTTTAGAAAGAACACCCATGTAAATCTAGTAAAGTCATCCACTACTACCAATGAGTATCTCTTCCCTCCAAGGCTTATTGTTAGAATTGGCCCAAATAGATCCATGTGGACTAACTGAAGAGGCTTATCAATTGAGTTGACAGTTTTGCTCTTGAATGAGCTTCTAGTCTGTTTTCCAAGTTGAAAGGCATTGCATGGCCTTTCTTTGACAAAGCTGAGCTTGGGTAAGCCTGCTACTAGATCCTTGGAGGCCAGTTTTCACATGCTTTTGAAGTTAAGATGAGACAACCTTCTATGTCATAGCCAGCTCATTTCTTCAGAAGCTTTAGCCTGAAAGCATATTGTCTCGTCAGAACTCAGTTGACCAAGATTAACAGTGCAGACGTTCCCTTCTCTTATTTCGGTCAGCTTTATAAAGAAGGTCTTCAGATCTCTGACTTGACATAGATTGTTAAGGAAGGTAACTTGATGACCCTTGTCGCAGAGTTGGCTTATGCTTTGAAGATTGTGTTTTAGTCCTTCCACATAGGCTACTTTACTGAAGGACACTGCACCATTCACAGCTGAGCCATATCCTCTTGTCTTGCTAGAGTCATTGTCTCCAAAGATGACTGTTAGACCCTTCTTCACTATGAAGTTAGACAGGAGGGCTTTGTTCCCGGTCATGTGCCTTGAGCATCCATTGTCCAGATACCAAGTTGTGTTCGTGGAGCTCTGTTCCTGTGGTAAGATTAAACTCTCATTTTGGCACCCATACTTGCATGGGTCCTACCTTGTTAGTACCCTTGGGAACCCAAATTTGCTTGACTTTGGGTCCAATATGCAGAGAATTTTTGTAGCATACTGCAGCCTTATGACCAATTTTATTACATACAAAACATCTAGCATAATGCATGCTTGTGTGTGTATGTGGATTCTTTCTCCATTTGGACTTATGTGGGTTCTTGGCAATCTTTCCTATATACTGGTTCTTCTTTGTCCATGTATCCTTGTGATTCATGATTTGTGAAGAGTGAAACTTAACTTTACTTTTCCTACCCAGTTGGTTCGTGGAGTTGATTTTACTCGACTCTATGACCCTTCGAGGTTGGAGAGTAGTGACTAAGTTACTCTTCTCTTTTCTAAATCCTAGGCTAACATGGGATCCGTTATGCCTCAGAACATGGATTAAATCAAAAGGGCAGGGATGGACTGGTCCTTCCTTCTGTGAGGATTTCATAAATGTAATGTTTCTATTAAAATTGAAAAATTACTAGAGTTAGTTTCCTTTATCTTTTCCACATATAGTTCTGATGGATTCCCCAAAACCTAAACCTGTTATGTCAGATGCACGTCTCTGACTAGAGATCAGGGAGTCCATGGATAAAGATGATTTATTCCACATTAAGATTGTCTTTTCTAGTTCCTCAATCATAGAGGTTAGATTTGACTCTCTTTGTGCATTAAGTTCATTTGTCTGTTTTAAGAGTTTATTCTCAGCTTTAAATTTGGAGAGAGAGTTAGTGCTTAGAAGAGTTGTTTCCAGTTCTTCTTGAACTTTCTCTTTCTCTTTTTGAAGAAGGGAATAATCTTTAGACAGAACTCTGAACCACTTCATATATTGATGTAGATCAGATGTTATGCCATGTAGTACAGTTCTTAAATCTTCAATATCTACATCAGGAGAGTTAAAGTCAAATACCTCATCGATACTTACTTCATGATTGTCAGGGCTTTTCTTATCCTTTGCATGTTTGGTCATTAGACATAGATTTGCTACTTGAGGATCTTCATCATCTCCAGACTCAGGAGTTGTGTCATTGTCTGAGTCACTCCATGATCCTTCAGCCACAAGACCTTTGTATTTCTTCTGGATCCTCTTGTTGCCTTTGGATTCTTTCTTTGAATTTGATTTCCTCTTTATTTCTTCTCTAAGGGGTTTGTTGTAGTTTGCAATGAAATGGTCAGGCTTCTTGCAGTTGTAGTATAAGTCATTTATCTTCTCATGGCTGTTGTTGTTGTTGAATCTCTTAGGTTTGTTGCTTCTGCCTTTACGCATGAACCTCTTGAGTCTTCGTACCAGCATTGCAATATCCTCATCATCATCTTCCTCAGAGTCAGAGTCATTTTCAGTGTTAGCTTTGGAGATGTTATTTGTTGCTTTGAGAGAAACTCCTTTGTCCTTCTTTCTTCCTTCAGATAGAGTCTCTGCTCGCTGAGTCAGCTCCAGTTCATATGTGAGAAGGTTGTCATATAATTGTTGAACAGTCATTTCATGGAGATTCTTTGATTCTCTGATAATAGTGGTTTTGGCATCCCACTTGCTAGGTAAAGCTCTCATGAACTTTATGATCGGATCTTTATTTGGATAGATCTTTCCAAAATCTCGAAGAGAGTTGAGTAAAACATTGAATCTTTCATAAGTGGAAGTGACATTTTCACCTGGAATATGGGAAAACATTTGGTATTGTTGAGTCAGAAGAGATTATTTGTTTTCTTTGACTTCTTCAGTTCCTTCATGCATAATGAGCAACGCTTTCCATACTTCCTTTGCAGTTTTGTTATTGACCACATTTTCAAACAGGTCATCTTCTAAGGACTAGAATAAAATGTTCTTGGCCTTTTTGTCAAGTTGAACAACTTTCTTTTTGTTATAAGTCCATTCAACTTTGACCTTAATTTGAACTCTGTTTGAATCTTCTGGAGTTGGTGCGAGCTTTGTTGGGATGTAAGGCCCATTTACGACAGTTTCGAATAGCTATTCATCTATTGAGTCCATATATGCTTGCATATGGACTTTCCAGTTGGCAAATTTATCTTTGTTGTACATAGGTGGCTTGCTGCCTCCTCCAGTCTTTAATTCACTTATTAGATGTGCCATTGGATCTACTCAAGCTTTGTAAGCTGATTAGAACCTACTTTGATACCAATTGTTAGTTCCCAGAGGCACAATAGTTATCTAGAAGGGGGGGTTGAATAGATATTTTAAAATTTCTTTTACAAAATACTTGTCAGATTTGTTAATGATTTAATCACAATGGAATTTGAGATTTGTTTACTTCCCTTTAAGATAAATCGATTTAATAGGAGATAAGCAGTTGTGACAGATATAGCAGTTATAGCAAGAATATAAGAGACACAGTTTTTTTAAGTGGTTCAGAACACTCAAGACTCTTAGTCCACTCTTCTACTCCTTGAGTAGGAAATCCACTAAGGATGTTTTTACAATCTTTGAATCACTGAGATTCCTTCAAGACCGGAAGTCTTGGAATTCTTAGTTCACTTAGAACTCTTCAAGTCCAGCAGACTTGGTACTTCTTAGTTCACTTAGAACTCTTCAAGTCCAACAGACTTGGAACTTCTTACTTCACTTAATGATAGTTGATTTCTTGAATGGTGCTACTCAGTTGCCATTAATCTTGTGTTCGAAAGAACTGAGTAGCTGAGCAAGCTTTCTTTTCAGATCGTAGAGTTGAGCGTTGAGTGTTCTTCAGCTTTTCGTTGTGTACTTGCTTGCCTCTTGCATCTATATCTGATTTGTATATAAGGTGCCTTTAAAAATGTATCCTTTTGAAGGAATCCGTTGAAGCATTAATTGTATTTGACATTTCTGAGCACCGATGGTGACTTTTTGTAAATCTTTTGTTTAGCCGTCTGGCCCCACAGACACAGCAGACTGCTATCTCACCTAACACCTTCAGCTGACCTATAGTACTTTCCTTAGCTTCTTCAATACGTTTCTTTGTTATATACTAAGGATGAGTGTTGGGTCATTGGGATTCCCGATGATTTCAACTTTTATAATCCATTCCATATTTGTTATGATTTATTCTTAAACAAATGGACAAGCCTCGATCCTTCTGATATAGACAGATGATGCACTACGATCATGATCGTTGTGTCTTGCCACATTGGTGCTTGATCTGGTACTGATATAAGAGAACACTATGATTTCTCTTAAGCACTAGTGGACTACGATCTTTGCTTCCTTGATTTTCAGACTCTACGCTTCCGAGAGCACGCTACGATTTTTGAGTTGGCTCGGCTGGCGTTTGGACCACTCTACGATTTTAGGAGAGGCCCTCCAAAGCAGACAGACTGCGCTTCTTGATACTCCATGATTCTGCCTTGGCTTCTGCAATCTTTTATCCAGCTCGACAGACTATGATTCTGTTGAAAGCCTATCTATTACATCTCAAGAGATAGATCAACCTAACAGCTTTGAACTTTTCTTCTATACATTCATTTACAGAATGATAATCATTAAAGCATAGATCAACCTAATAATTTTGATCTATCACTAAGTCCTTGTACATGTATTCCTTGAAGGACTTTACAAATAAGCATGATTATTTACTTTCAACATCAAATTTAACTATACAATTTCCCAACATAAGTAAGTGGTACTTAGTTTATGAGAATTGTTATTTGTAATATATAGAGACTATTGTTCGACATTCACTCCTACTTGTCAAACGGGTTTCTAAGTTTCATATTATAGTACATATATGTAGGGAGAGTATTATTGAGTTTATTGAAAATTATGGCAAACTAAGCAAATGTGTGACCCCCCCAAAGCAGGTATACATCACCTATTCTTAGTCGCCAGATACATGGTACAAAATAAAAATACAACTTAATTATACAACATGAGCTGTGAGTTTTAATACAAATATTATCTTCTAGACAGTATTCAAACTCAAAATAAGTCCTCAATACATTTATTAACACAATATTTCATAGAATAGTGAGGACTACTAATGCTATCATCTGCACCGTCACTCCGTTCCTCGACTAGTCCCTGCTACGTTATCATTTCCTGAAGAGAACAATGAAAGTAAAAGGGTGAGCTCAACTAGCCCAGTAAGAAATATTATGACTAAGATCATGCAGAATAAATTATTGTTAGCATTCAACGGTGTTAAACTGATACAATATAACAAACATCAAGTTTAACTGCAGCGGAATAAGCAATCCATTAAAAGAGTCAAGTAGATAATAAAATCTACTATCTTCTATGATTTAAAAGATTTTTCATCATTTTTATTGCTGAGACTCAGCTTAATAAATAAATCATATCATCCATGCACTACGGCCAAGGATATTCATTAGTATCACAACCACAAATTATCCATGCAGTACGGGCCAAGGATATTCGTGTATTCATCAATGGTCATGATCATGCCAACAACTGTCCATCAATGCATTACGGGCCAATGAGGACTTTTACCACATTATTTATAACATTACGGGCCATGATTATACCAATAATCCTCATTCATAATCATACCAAGTCCATCTATGCACTACAAAAGCATATATGACTTTCAACATAATATAAACATGAGGATGATGACAATGATATAAGAATTTAATAAAACAAGTTCAAGAATTAATTTATCCAGGAACTAATAACGTCCAAATTGTCAACATGATACTTCTTTGTGGAGTAAAATTCAAGAATGCTCAGAAGAATATTTTCATGAAAAGATACTGGATGAAGTGCAAATATCAAAGATATGCCACTAATTTCATGGAGTATAAAAGCCAAAACTTTAACCAACTAAGTATAATAAAGAATGGAATAACAAAAGAAATCACCAGTGCATGCGATAGAATCGCATGATGTGTTTTCCAACGTAATAATAAATAATGGAACCAAGTCACGCAGAACGCATGCATGTGATATATCCAATGTAATAATAAATAACAGAATTCAAAATCATGCGTAAACGCACGCATGTGATGTTCCAAAAGAATAATAAAGAATGGAATAATGAAGAATTTCACCATGTATGTATGCAGATTGTGACATGATAAAGTTATTCCAACATAATAATAAAGAATGGAATAATGTAAGAATTTCACCAAGTATAGGGTAGTCCACAGATATGAGTTATTCCAATGTAATAATAAAGAATGGAATAATGTAAGCTCTCTTCATGAATACGAAAGAAATAATACCCCTTACGAATATTGAAAGAAAATAATTCTCTTCATGAATACGAAAGAAATAATACCCCTTACGTTAAAAGAAACTGGATATAGAAGTAGTGAAGTAGCAGAATACTTTTCTTCTTTCTCTATAGTTTCTCTCTCTAGAGTTTCAAAGAATTCGTAAGAAATAATGAAGGAATGAGCTTCTATTTATAGAGAATGGACCTCAATAGTAATTAATTCATGAACTACCCCGATTGATTTACTTTTTAAACCTGGACGGTCCATATTAATTTACTATACAAGATTAATAAAATATTCTAATAAAACAAAATCTTTTAAATAAAATATAATATATTCTATTTATAATCTAATAAAACGAATAACTTTATAAAAGTATTTTGTTTTATATAAAAGATTTTACTATACAAACACTACATGCAGTAATTCTATGCAAACACTATGCATAATAGAATATTATATATTCTATTTATAGTCTAATAAAATGAATAACTTTATAAAAGTATTCTGCTTTTATATATAAAAGATTTTACTATGCAAACACTATGCAGTAATTATGCAAACACTATGCGTAATAGAATATTATATATTCTATTTATAGTCTAATAAAATGAATAACTTTATAAAAGTATTCTGTTTTATATAAAAAGTTTTCTGTTTTAATACATTTATAATAATAATAAAACAAAACTTATCACCTTTATTATAATTCACAATATTAATTGACTGTGTCGTTCCGGGAACTGTGTCATGCCAGAAACTTACGACGTGTGATATTCCAATGTAATAATAAATAACTTAATTCAGTCACGCGTAACGCACAAACGAGATGTTCCAAATGTAATAATAAAGAATGGAATAATGTAAGAATTTCACCATGTATGCGATTTTGCGATGTATGTTTATTCCAACATAATAATAAAGAATGGAATAATGTAAGAATTTTACCAAGTATAGGGTAGTTCACTGCATATACAAAGTTATTCCAATGTAATAATAAAGAATGGAATAACAGAAGTTCTCTTCATGAATACGAAAGAAATAATACCCCTTACGAGTACTAAAAGAAAATAATTCTCTTCATGAATACGAAAGAAATAATACCCCTTACGAGTACTGAAAGAAAATAATTTTCTTTATGAATACGAAAGAAATAATACTCCTTACGAGTATTGAAAGAAAATAATTCTCTTAATGAATACGAAAGAAATAATACCCCTTATGTGAGACCACGAATTTTATGAAATGAAAGTATTCAATTTTCTTATAATTATTCTATTTAGTAAATGGTTAAATTGATAAAGGTTAAAGTTAAGGGTGATATGTGAAATTTTTTCAAAGTAAACAAGTTGTTATAAAATAATCGGTAGTAAAAACAAGAATACGCTGGTCGTTTAAAGAAGTATATACCAGGTATTGATTATTGATGCTTACGTAAGAAGTCACTCAGTTATACTCAATTATTGCTACAGTAATTGTTGCATCATATCTCTCATATTATTGATTCAATTATTATCACAGTATCATCTGCATAATATGTTATATTGTTAAATCAATAATTGGGACGATAAAGTTATTCATATTATTATTTACAATATTGACAATTTCTAGAAGTTCTGTCAAGGAGAGGTTTGGTCACCTAATTGTGCGCCAATAAGGAGACATTCTTATCGAAAAGCCCCCTCTTTCCTGGGAACGACCTGGTTGTTAAATATTGCAAATTATAATAATAATGAATAAATGTTATTAAAAATTGAATTTGAGTTCGGAGTTGAATTTGGAGACGCGGACGTGATATTTGAGTCTGGAATGATGAAATTAGTAAAAGTAGACTATACACACAAAATTTACCGGGGTTAACTTTTTGGTCAAAAAGTCAACAATGACTTTTTTAGAAAAAGTCAAACTTTAAAATTTCAAAAATAAATTTTTTGATAAAAATAGTTCCATTGTGTTGGGATTAGTAGTGTTAGTGAAAATCAACATTTATTTCGATATTAATTGATGTCTGAAAGTTATATTGACCAATCGGGTAATTAACCGGATAAATAAGCAATTAATTGCTATTGATTCACATGATTATAACTATTTGTTCACATGTGTGTCCTATTGATTTACATTTATTTACTATTAGGAGAGTTGGTGCAAGATTGATAATACTTGCATGACTAAGTTAAAAATAGAGGTATAGATGGAGGTACTATATTGTAATTCGTATTTTCACATGATTATAACTATTGATTCACATGATTGAACTATTGATTCACATTATTTACTATTAGGAGAGGTGGTGCAAGTTTGATAATACTTGTAGGACTAAATTAAAAATGAAGAAAAAGAGGGAGGTATTATACTGTAATATTTCGAGTCCCAAAACGTGTAATTATCGAAACTATATTTTTCTATAAATAGAAGCTCATTCTTCCTTCATTTTTCACCAATTCACTAAAGCTATAGAGAAATTATTATAGAGAGAAAGAAGAAGAGAAGTCTGTTACCTCACTATTCCAGTATCCAGTTTTCTTCTAAGGTAAGGGATATTATTATTATTGTAAAGGGTATTATTTCTTTCATATTCATGAAGAGAACTTCTGTTATTCCATTCTTTATTATTCTGTTGGAATAACCTGTATACGCGGACTACCATATACTTTGTGAAATTCTTCTGTTATTTCATTCTTTATTATTATGTTGGAATAACCTGTTTATGCGAAGTACTGCATACATGGTGAAATTCTTCTATTATTCCATTATTTATTATTCTGTTGAAATATCATGTCTATGCGTTTACGCATGACATGGTTCCATTATTTATTATTCTGTTGGAATAACCTGTCTGTGCGATCTATAGCATGCGTGGTGAATTTTTCTATTATTCCATTCTTTATTATTCTGTTGAAATATCCTGTCTGTGCGGATTACGCATGACCTAGTTCCATAATTTATTATTCTGTTGGAATAACCTGTATGTGCGATCTATCGCATGCGTGGTGAATTCTTTTGTTATTCCATTCTTTATTATTCTGTTGGAATATCCTATTTGTGCGGATTACGCATGACCTGGTTCCATTCTTTATTATTCTGTTGGAATAACCTGTCTATGTGGATTATCACATGCATGGTGAATGATCCTTCGTATTCATTCCTTATTAGATTGTGGAAATGATCTGTTTACATGGATTACCGCATGGCGGGTTAAAATCCATTTGCAGTTTCGTAATTTTTTGGACATTCAAAAATTTTGGAAAAATTTGGGAGGATATTATGATAAGTTTTCTAACATCTCCAAGTGGAATCACTGAAAGAGGAGTTGTAGATTTTTGTATGGACTATTTTTAACAAAGCACGAAAAAGTGAAAAGGAGAAAAAAAAGCTATCGCCCACAATTTTGTAAGGGTCGCTTTACCACTTAATTTGTGAGAAAAATTATGGCCTTTTGGGACATGGAAATATATGGTATAAAATACCTCTTGTCCAAAAATGAGCTCATTCCGACTTAAAATGAGCAAGTTATGACTATTTCAATATTTAGGTTTTTCTGACGAAAAAATGCTATAACCGGAGTTCTATAACTCCGATGACCATGAAATTTAAACTGGAAGCTCACGTTAACATGTGTAAGATCCTGCCAAGATTTGAGAATTTCTGGACTTAAACTTAAGGTAGCTAATTTCTTAAGGAATTAATTAGAAATTAATTTTTGAAAAATACTTAAGGGAGTTGAAAAATTATAAAAAAATACTTATTGTGTATGAAATATATGTATATATGTTTGGACAAAGGATAGAAAAATAATAAGTTGATTTGTTAATTTTTCATGAAAATAGTTTAGTTACGAACATATGAGTTAAATATGTTATGTGAAGTTGAAAAATAGGATTTTATGGCTTGGGAATCCTATATAGGGTATATGCAGATTTTTGATGAAGGACTTGATCATTGGTGATGAAATCTTATGAGTATGGCATTTTTGAATGATTAAATGCATTATTTGGTAAAGTGTAAACAATTAAAATAAATTGTTTATAAGTTTAAGAAATGATTAAAATATTGTAATAATATTAATGATATTAGATTATGAGATTATTAAGTGATTGATAACATTGGGATATTCTTGAACCCTGGATAAATTATATTATAAATGTTAATATTTATCATTTATCTCATTTGATTGATTCTTTATATCATTGTCATGATCCTCATGCTTATATTGTGTTGAAAGTCATCCGTGGCTTACGTGCATAGATGGACTTGGTATGATTACGACTGTGGATTATTCAAGATAATCATGATTGTAATGTTACAAATGATGTGGTAAAAGTCATCTTTGGCCCAGAAGTATAGATGGACTTGGTATGATTATGACTGTGGATTATTCTAAGATAATCGTGATCAGTAATTGAAAACACGAATATCCTCGGCCCATATTGCATGGATAATTCATGGTCGTGAAACTATTAAGATGAGTCTCAAAGATTATTGGTTTTACAAATTGTATATCTTTGCCTCAGTAGTGAAAAGATGAACTGCTGGTTATCGGTTTTATAAATGTATATCTTTGCATGTAGTGCAAAAAGTTGAATCATTGATTTACTTGATTATAAATAGGAATTGTGATTTAATTATAATCATGGGTGGTTTAGGTAAAGACAGTGTGATGAAAATTATCTTCATTCACGGGTGCGAAGAGGAATTTAGAATCATAATTGTGATTATGAAAGTTATTCATACGATCATGGATTTAAATTGTTGATTGATGTTACAGGATAAAAATTATCGGTGGACTTTTAACATAGAGAAGTTAATAGACCTTATGGTCTATTCAATCTTCTAATGGATCGATCGTTCACCGCAACTATGGTTGAAAAGTTTTACCATCTACCATATGTTCTAAATCTCCGATTTATTATCGACGAAGGCTATTGATAATTTAATTATCTTTATTTCACAATTCCTTTCGTAATAAGAGTGTGTATTTGGTCGAAATGGGATAACAGGGAAATAGTGTGATGGTCCGAGACTATCAAAGTTTCAAATACATTATAAAACCAAGTATTTATATGCAATGATAATTGTATTGAGGACCTAAGATGTGTGTCGATTTTATACGCCACTTAATAATTGATTTTAAGCGAACAACAATAGGGTGATGAGAACCCGACTTTGAAAGCGCCAAAAGTGCACCTCATTGTAATGAATATGATAGTAATCTTCTCGTTCTTCTTTGGGGTCTTAAAATATTTGTTGTTGTATTTTATATAGCATTGTAAAAATTTGATTTGGATACCGCTTCTACGAGGCAATATTGTATTAAAACTCACACTTATCTCATTGTCAGTACTCGCATTTACGCTCAACAACATATAAATGAAGTTTGTATTTGATTTTTATATAGTGATATCTGGCGACTCGAAATTGGGTCGTGTGGACCTATTTTGGGGGCGCCACAAATGGTATCGAGCTTAGGGATACGGTCAATGGCGAGATATGAGTCTAGAACTAGGAAGGGAAAGACAGAGTAATATACTTCGCTAGTGTGTGACTTACCTAAGTTCAAATTTTTACTTGATAAGTTGACAATTTGTGATATGTCAATTGACCTTTGTTTTGAAGATATATTCTAGAATGATATCTGATATACAGGAGATGAGAAATAAAAAAATCATGATACAGAGGATATAACCGGGAAGGTACAATCCGAAAACAAAGCAAGATATTCTCATCTCTTCGAACTACCAGGTACGTAAATTTCGAGAGGGAAATTTCATAAGAAGGGGATATTGGGAGACCCCGAATTTTATGAAATGAAAGTATTCAATTCTCTTATAATTATTCTATTTAGTAAATGGTTAGATTGATAAAGGTTAAAGTTAAGGGTGATATGTGAAATTTTTTCAAAGTAAACAAGTTGTTATAAAATAATCGATAGTAAAAGAACAGTAATACACGTGGTTGCATAGTAGCACACGATATTGATTATTGATGCTTACGTAAGAAGTCACTCAGTTATACTCAATTATTTTTACAGTAATTGTTGCATCATATCTCTCATATTATTGATTCAATTATTGTCACAGTATCATCTGCATAATATGTTATATTGTTAAATCAATAATTGAGACGATAAAGTTATTCATATTATTATTTGAAATATTAACAATGTCTAGAAGTTCTGTCAAGGAGAGGTTTGGTCACATAATTGCGCGCCAATAAGGAAAAATCCTTATCGGAAAGCCCCCTCTTTCCTGAGAACGACGTGGTTGTTAAATATTGCAAATTATAATAATAATGAATAAATGTTATTAAAAATCGAATTTGAGTTCAGAGTTAAATTTGGAGACGCGAACGTGATATTTGAGTCCGGAATGATGAAATTAGTAAAAATAGACTATAAACACAAAATTTACCGGGGTTGACTTTTTGTTCAAAAAGTCAACAATTGACTTTTTCAAAAAAAGTCAAACTTTGAAATTTCAAAAATAATTTTTTTGATAAAAATAGTTCCATTGTATTGGGATTAGTAGTGTTAGTGGAAATCAACATTTATTTCGATATTAATTGATGTTTGAAAGTTATATTTTACTATGCAAATACTATGCATGCACTATGCAAACATTATGCATAATAGAATATTATATATTCTATTTATAGTCTAATAAAACGAATAACTTTATAAAAGTATTCTCGCTTTTATATAAAAAGATTTTACTATACAAACACTACGCATAATAGAATATTATATATTCTATTTATAGTCTAATAAAACGAATAACTTTATAAAAGTATTCTCGCTTTATATAAAAGGTTTTTTGTTTTATTACATTTATAATAATAATAAAACAAAATTTATCACCTTTATTATAATTCACAATATTAATCGATCAGTCGCTCCTGTGAAAGAGGAGCTTTTCAATAAGGATTTCTCCCTATCATCGCAATTTAGTGACCAAACCTCTCCTCGCAAAACTTCTGAACATCGTTAATATTACAAATAATAATATTAATAACTTTGTTATCTCAATTATTGATTTAATAATATATAAAATATAGACAATAATTGAATCAAATAACGTGAGATATTATGCAACAATTCATAAATAATAATTGAACAAAACCGAGTGACTTCTCACGTAAGATCAATAATCAAAACCGTAGCTACTATGTAACTAATGCTGTAATACTATACTTTTAACACCGTGTTTCAATGCTAATTCAGAAAACTTCCGCCGTTATTTTCATAAAAATATTTTTGTCATTTTCTCAATCCGATAATAATTCCGTTGTGGGGTCCACCAATGATTGTACCGTCGTACGAATATTCCCCGATAAAAAAAATATTTTATAACAACTTGCTTACTTTACAAAATTTATAAATATTACCCACAACTATAACATTATATCAAATCCATACCATATAATTCAAAAAAATATTTCGAGAAAATTAAATCTTTATTCATAAAATTTGGGGTCTCACAAAATGCTACTTAGTTTATTTTGCCAATGAAAAACTAAGTAAGTGCTACTTAGTTTCTGAGAACTGTTATTTGGAATATATATGGAGACTACTATTAAATTATTTTATTTTATTTTATAAAATTTAATTGTCTTTATTATTTTAAATATTTTATTTTATTTTATTTTATTTTATTTTGTACTGTAATATATAACATAATTTTTTATTATTTTATTAAATTAAATTAAATTCATTTTTTTATTTTATTCATTTGAATTTATTAAATTAAATTATTTTTATTGTTTTATTATTATTATAATTTTTTATTTAATTTATTTTTTTTTTCAATTTAATTTATTTTCATTATTTTATTATAGAATTAAATTAAATTTGTTTTATTTTATTTTATTCAATTTAATTTAATTTATTATTTATTTCACTTAGTTTTATTTTATTAAATCGAATTAAATTTATTATTATGTTTTAATTTATTTTATTTTATTTTGTATTATATTATATAATTTTTAATTTTTTTATTAAATTAAATTAAATTTATTTGAAATTTAATTTATTTTAATTAAATTAAATTAAATTAAATTTATTTTTTAAATATTTTTATTAAATTAAATTTATTTATTAAAATAAATCAAATTTGTTTTGTTTTATTCAATTCAATTTAATTTATTATTTTATTTTGTATTATATTATATTATCAAATTTTTAAATTTATTTTATTTAATAAACTAAATTAAATTAAATTTATTTCATTTTATTTTATTTTAGTAGTAAGAAACTAAGTAAATGCTACTAGTTTATATTTTAATATTGGGAAACTAATTACATAATAAATAAATACACTTGCAGGGCCTACAAATTTTGCAATTGCATAATTTTGACAACAATTCCGTCGAAAATATCAAATATACCAACAATTAACATAAGGCAAGCTGTCCTATAATCAATGGCAAAATCAATTATACCAATAATCACAACAATTGAGTAAATTAACCTAAAATTGATAAAGACAGTCCAATAATCAATAACAAAATAGACCAAATTCGGCCAATAAAATTCTTGACAGCAACAACAACTAATCATACTCAAAACTTAATCCCAATTAACCAACAACCAACAATCTGCAATCCAGTTCATGGCAACAAAATAAACCAAATTCAGCCAATAAAATTAATGGCAGCAACAGCTAATCATATATACTCAAAATTGATATCCGGATTAACCATCAATTTGCAAAAAAATTCATGGCAACAAAATAGACCATTTTTTAGCCAACATAATTATAGCACTGCCGGAGGGGGAAAACCACTGCCGGAGGGGGAACATGTGACGCCCCCAAAATAGGTCCAATCCATTCAACCTATTATGAGTCGCCAAATACATGGTACAGAAAGCAACTACAACTTTATTACTATAACAACACATAAGCTGTGAGTTTTGATACAAATATATACCAACTTTGACTCATGTCCCAACCGTGGACAGCATCTCACAGTGATACCTTACATAAAGGTACATTCAATAACTGTTTTAGAAATTAAAATCTTTGGAAAGTGCTCAAGGAAACCTTCGTACATAAGAGGCCATGAATCTAAGTTATAATAGATATCATATGTCCAGAGAATTATCCTTGGTTGATCCAATAGACCCCAAAGAAAAACGAGAAGATTACTATCATGTTCCTTCCAATGCCGAGTCTTCTCGACATATAACTATCTCCACCGCCTCTAATCGAACGTTATGTTTCAACCAAACTCCGAAGTTCATATAGCTAGTGCTCGTAGATATACTCAAAGAAGTGGATGCGCACCCCTGCCTTTATGATAACACGAGGTTGTATGTCATTAGACATCTTGTATGATAATGGAAAAACATCCTTCCAAAGTTGGGTTCATCTCACCCTATTCGATTCACCAAAATTAAATATCAAATGACGTATATGTTAGTGTTTATGCCCTAGAGGCCAATTATTTGATATAATTGCTTAACATTTTGATATTATATTTGATTGAATAAATAAATAATTTTATTATGGTTTTATTTATCGTAATATAATTGTTAACATAATAAAATTCCTTAGAATAGTGATACAAATTATATAGTTTCAAGTATGTGACTTGAACATGAGATTATATAATTACAATTAGTATCATTGTTCTTAAATGTCCCTAATGAGTATCATTGTTGATGGGACAACATTGATGCATTAAGACTAGTATGTGGATCGATCGATGACCAAATCTCATCGGTCATAAATATATGAGATATTAAGTCAATGCATAGTACATGTTGTAGAACGATGTAATCGGATAGACCCACCATGAGAATTCTATATGGAGCATTATGTGAAGTGTCATTAGCAATTCTCATAAGTGATAATGATGTAATGGTCGTCTGACCAAATCACTATATTACTACACGGGAATTTATGTACTTTGATATCATCAAATGTCACCTTTAATAGGGTGGACTATAAAGGTGATTATTGGGTACATCATGACTCGTGTGAGGAATATGAGTGATATAGATGGAATTTAACATTCCTATATATTAGGGGTGATATCCACAAGCCTCTTGATTGAGTAGGACTATTAAATGCATGGCCATGCTCAAATAGTGATTTGTTTCATATAGTCTACTCATTGATCAAGAAAACTCAGATTAAATTATGAAGAGTATGACACATTCTATGACTCGAGTTTAATCTATGATATTAATGTTAAAAGGTTTAAATTACATTGAAATATTGGTCACGAAAAGGTTGCATCGAATCATCGATATTATTATTACTTGGTAGCAAAGTTGACGCATTACTAGATACCGCCAATCGCTTATAATTTTATAATATGATTTTAAATTATTGCCAACCTAATAATAACCTATATAGGTCACACATATGTAACGTTATTAAAGGGTATTAATTTAAATTGTAAGGATTTAAATATATCAATATGATTGATAGTATTTAAATCACTTAATTTAAATTAAAAGGATGATTTATATATATATATATATATATATATATATATATATATATAATTAAGTAAGACTTAATTAAGAGATAATATATATATATATATATATATATATATATATATTGGATTTTATTTTAATTAGATTAGGGTTTTGATTAATTCCGATTTTTTTATATATATATATATATGATATATTGGCTTAGGAAGTTAATCATAACTAAAAACCCTAGTCGCTTCTTGAGAGAGACTAGAGAAAATTTCAAAATCCTAATCCTTGGTGGCTAGTACCACAATTCTCTTCATTGCAGATCGTATGACGATTCATGCGATGCTCGTGTGGATACCGTAGAGGCGCGATTTTGATTGGATCATGAAAGGATTCAAGCCGCTTCAAAATCTTTCATAATCGGTAGATAATATCTAAATCAATCAATTAATTGTTTTCGCATGGATCCTGCTTAGGGGTTTCAATTTGTTTTAAATTGTTCTATTTTCATCACTGCATTTCGTGTCGAAACCCTTCAAAGATATAATACTTATATACACACTTATCTAAAGTTCTCAATAAAATTATTTCCATACTATTTAGGAGAACCTCAATAGCTATAGACCACCGCTCTATTCCCCTCGTTATCCCCGGCCAATTTCTTGGCCACACTTTTATTACCTGAAAGGAATTGTGAAGCAAAAGGGTGAGCACAACTAGCTCAGTAAAGAATATCATGACTAAAGATAATTAAATTATCAATAGTCATCATCAGTAATAAATCAGAGATTTAGAACATATGGTAGATGATAAAACTTTTCAACCATAGTTGCAATGAAACGAGCAATCCATTAAGAGTCAAATAGACCATAAAGTCTATTATCTTCTCCATGTTAAAAGTCCACCAACAATTTTTTATCCTCAGAATATCAATCAACAGCCTCATTCACAATCATACGTGAATAACTCATAATCATAATTGTGGATTCTAAATTCTCTTCTCATCCAAGACGAAGATAATTTTCATCACATGTCTTTACCGAAACATCAAAGATCATGGTTATACCAAATCACAGCCTCGCTCATAATCATACTAATAAATTCATCTTTGCACTACGCGCCAAAGATATTCATCAACAAGTCATCTTTGCACTACGGGCCAAAGATATTCAATAACAATGTCATCTTTGCACTACCAAAGTGCCAAAGATATCATTCAATAATTCATCTTTGACTACAAAACCAAAGATATTACTATCTCAAAGAAATACATAATCATTTCGTAATTTATATAAACCATAATTATAACCATGTTGATCAATTCACCTTTGCACTTAAGCTAAAAATATTCAATTGTAAATTCAATGGTCATGATCATACCAGTCAACAATTCATCTTTGCACTACTGGCCAAAGAGAACCATAGTCACGATCATACCAATAATCTATCCATTTTTACACTCAAGTCAAAGAGAAATTTCTTCACCGGGATTATAAAAATGTTATATATGATAATAAAAACAATATAATCAACATATAGATTTAATCTCAAGAGTATGATTCATAAATCAATGATTTCATAACACCTTAATCCAAATGTTATAAATCACTTAATAATCTCATAATCTAATATTATTAATATTACCACAATATTTTAATCATTTCATAAACTTATAAATAATTTATTTTAATTGTTTACACTTTACTAATTAATGCATTTAATCATCCTAAAATGCCAAACTCATAAAATTTCATCACCAATAACCAAAACCCTCATCAAAAATCCGTATATACCTTATATAGGATTCTCAAACCATAAAATTATATTTTCCAATTTTCTTACTTCACATAACATATTTAATTCATTTACTCATAACTAGTCCATTTTCATGAAAAATATCAAATCAGTACAAACAAATTTTCTTTTTTGGGATTTAGAAGAATATAGTCCCATATTGAACATATATTTTTCTCAAAATTTTTAAAATTCATTTACTATTTTTCATATGGCCAAAACTGTCGAATATTTAGACATTTATCATAAATTGTATTTTTGTCCAAAAATTCCAAAATTTATAGGGTATACTGATATTATATAGATGTACTCCCAATAAAAATTTCATCAATTTTGAAGTTAACCACAAGGAGTTATAAGGGTTTACTTTTAAAATAGTCTTTTCCCATAAAATTCATAACTCCTAATCTATACATCCAAAAATCGCCATTTTTGGACACAATCAAGAAAAATCATCAAAATATCATTTCAAATTTTTCCAAAATTTTTGAAGGTCAGAAAAATTATGAAACTGACGAAACATAATAACCCTTACAATCCCTTACCTCAAAAGAAAGAAGATTTCGAATCGAAATATCTGATGAAAAGTCGAAGGAAACTTGCAATCAATAAAGAACTCTCAAAGTATCTAAATACTCACAAAAAAATACGCCGACAATATAGAGAGAAAGAAAACTTGTTTCTGGTGTGATTTTCAATTCTAAAATAAGCACCTATTTATAGGAAAATGCTAGAACGCCAAAGGACACTAAAATAATAAAATAATATTATTTATTTCTCCCTTCTTCTACATCTACTTTGTTGAACAAGATGAGCAAATTTCTCATTGAAAACAAATTCAAAGACATGTTTTCAAAACAAACAAAAAGTGGGTCCCACCCATATTTTAATAAAAATTATTTTATTTTCTGAAACTTCAGTAATTCATAAAAAATAGTCTGTTTATCAGAAAAATACGAATTTTATGTCCATTCCACACGAAATCGAATTCTCTACAACTTTGTAGCTTTAAGTTTTTCCAAATTTCAGATAAAAAATATCCGAAATCCATAAACTGATTTATTTTTCAACACCTTTTAAAATTCATAACAAATCATACGCTAATTTTTAATCTGCTCAAAATTTGTGGACATATACTCAACTTATATATATATAACATATCCAAAACTCACAACGATCCAACGGTCGGATTAAAATTATAACTCACGCAATAGAGCTTTAGAACACCGATTTGATCTTTAATATATACCTCCATTCCGACAAAATACTGATAAAGCACCTCAACATTAATTCCTTCATTTATAACCACATAAATAAATCCATCATTTATATCCGCATCAAATAAACATTTCCTTATCATATAAATTAATAATTAATTATTCATAAATAATATTATAGAATCGCAATAATGACAACCAGGTGGTTCCTAGGAAAGAGGGGGCTTTCCGATAAGGATTTCTCCTTACTGACGCGTAATTAGGTGACCAAACCTCTCCTTGACAGAACTTTCTAGACATTGCCAATAATGTTATCTAATAATATTATCCAAATAATATAAATTATTGATCCGATAATGGGAAATATCAGGTCGTGACAATTATCAAACAACAATAATATAAAATATCAACGCAAAGAATTATTGAATCAATAAAATAAAATATTGAATAAAGAATTACTATAACAATTATTGAGTAGTGGCTTTCACGTAAGAATCAATAATTCAAAAATACCGCAAATACCGCAAGGCCATCGCAACAACCACACGACATCATCAGATTTTAACCACCGTGTATTCCAACAAGTTGTTAATTCAGTAATAACTACGCTTGTTATTTATAAAAACTCAAACTTGTCGCTTTCTTCATCCGATGCCTATTCTCATTATGAGGCCCACGAATGGTCACTATTCCGCATTTAATATTCCCCGACAACAAGAATATTCCACGACTAAACAAATATTCCCCAACAAAAATGAGTATTTTATAACCACTTGCATATTTTGAAAATTTTATATATATCACCCTTAACTTTAAAATTTTATCAATTTAACCATTTACCTAATAATAATTATAAAAAAAATTGAATACTTTTATTTCGCACTCAATTTCATACTTAAGATTATACCAAAGCTTTTAGCAACAATATATATATATATATATATATATATATATATATATATATATATATATATATTCACAATGTAATCTCATATAAAATTATACCAACAATTATATGTTAGTAAAAAAAATAGAGAAGCAAATGGGTAGGAGAAACTGCTAACCACTGCTAGAGGGGAGGAGAAGGAGCTGCCGGAGGGGGAAAAGGTTGCCGAAAAAGGAGAAGCTGTAGGTTCGTCACCGGAGGGAGGAGAGGTGGTCGCCTGAGGGAGGAGGGAGGAGGGAGGAGAGGTGGTCGTCGGAGCAGAGAGAGACGAGGGACAGAGAGAGATGAGAGCGAGCTGAGAAAGAGTGAGAGATAACATAGGAGGCGGCTGGGGGAAGTGAACTGGTTTTAGGTTTTAAAGACTATTTCTGACGGAACATTCCCTCGGAATTAATTCTCTCAAAATTAAGTTATCTTCGACGGATATTCTGTTTGGCTTAATTATTATTCCCTCGAAAATAGAGTTGGCGCTGGCGGGAACATTGGCGTCATTTTGCTAGGTGTATGTTCGACAGAATTTGATCAAAAATAACTTATATTCGAGGGAACTATTTCCGACGAATAATTCCGTCGAACTTACTCTATTTACAACTGAATGTTTTCCCTCGGAATTAAGGCTTTTTCCTATAGTGATAGTTTCATTTTTAATAGTTGCAAATTAATAGCACACTCAATGTAAGTTATTAAACAATCATTCATCCATTCATCTTCCATTTACGTATCTCAACGCCTGGCAATCAATAAATATTTAAAAATTAATTCAACATTAAAACAAGATCAATATACAATATGAATAGTCAAATGTAATTAGCACCAACAATAAATAGTCTCAATTAAACCACTAACAAGTAACAAGTAACATTACAAAATCAATTACAAAATATTATAAAGAAAGTAAAAATAAAATAGAACACATACCTGAAGAACTTTTATTTGATTGAGTTCTCTTCACTGTTGCAGTGTTGCTTTAAGAAATAAAAAGCCTTAATTTTATAAAAGTACAAAAAAAAAGAATTCATAAACAATTACAAAAAATGGAGGATTGAAGCAGTACCAATAGAGATTGAATATTTTATAGTGAATATATACCTCCGACTGATATCATTCGTAATCTGGAAGATTGAAATTCAAAAAAAACTCCATAATTATATACCTTTGTCATCTCATAATTTAACGAATAGAAAAAGAAAAGGAAAAAAAAAGAGTTGTTTATAATTGAACAACATAGTACTAACACTACTAGAATGATTGATATTTGGTCCATTGGATTTGGGATTCATATTTGGTCTATTGAATTTAAACTTTAAGAGTTTTAATAGTTTTGTAAGTCTAAAACATGATAGTTTCATTTAGCACCCTTCTCAAATAATTTTTTTTATCTAACCCTCATAACCTCCTAAAAATTCAGTAGGGTAAAGTGCTGCCTCTACCTAAGACTGAGCAAAAAACAGGTATAACCGAAAAATCGAACGCAACCGAAATAATTTAACCGAAATATTCTGACAATTCGGTTATTTTTACTATTTAGTTTGTACGGGTATTATTTTTGGGTTATTCGGTTTAACCGAATAACACTCCTCCCTTTTTTAACGCTTTTCGTGCATATACATAGAGAGAAGAAAATATATATATATATATATACTAGTAGTAGTAGTAGTAGTAGTACACGTACAAATTACAAAACAGAAGCAGACTCAAACCAAAACTCTCTCTCTCTGTGTTCCTACCACCAAATTTCTCTCTCTATTCCTTTTCTTCTTCTTCACTGTCCAAAACTCTCTCTCTCTGCTCCATTCGCCATCGCCCTCTCGCAAGACGACCTTAAGGACCCCACCACGGCCGATTCCTCTCCCCGATTCCGAGTTTCCGACGCCTTCAACTTCGATTGGGACGAGTTCGGCGACTCCGAGTCGAAATCCAATGATGAGCTCGACTGAGGATCTGGCGCCCGATCTTCGAGTCTGACTCCACACCCGACCCGACGGCGCCCGGCGGTGATGGACCAGTTGTTGTAGATGGAATGGGAGGGGCTGCTATATATGAATTGGTTCGTGTTGGGCATGACAATTTTATTGGGGAAATTATTTGATTGAGCATGACAGTTGTTGTTTTCACCCATTTTATTTCAGTTTATGAAGAAGCACGCGGGTTGCTAGGCTGGGTTGGGTGTTAAATGGGTCATCTGACTTGAAAGAGGGAAGAAGGTGATTTCTGGTCAAATTACACCTTTTTGTTTTACATGTATTGCTACTTTTCTTAAGTTGTTCTGATTGGATGAGTTTGATTCTGATTTGGGTTTTGTTTATCTGTTGATTTTGTGAAATGGGTTATTCTACTCCTGTCTTTGTTTGATATTCCAAAGTCTTTGATTTTCTTGTTTGAAGTTTGTTGTGATTTTGTGAAATGGGTTATTCTACTCGTCTTTGTTGTGATTTGAAATGGGTTATTCTAAATCTTTTTAATTCGGTTAGTACAAAATTCGATTACTTGTTCGGATAGTTAAAACAGGATATTTTCAAATTTCGGTTATAACCGAAATAATGATTCGATTTAATTATTAACCGAATGTTCAGTCCTACCCCTAGCCCAGGCATAGATCCCCCTGGTTGTATTCAAGACATGACATATACATCATACATGCTCTCTCTTTTTAATGTAAACCAAAACAATCAATTCAAATAGATCAAGTTCATGAATTATGTAGATTTTTTTATGAGCAATTCTGCGGACCGCATAAAACACTAAATCCTAAATTCTAAACCCAAAATGCTAAATCCTAAATACTAAACCCTAAATTTAAAATTCAAAACACTAAACCCTAAATCTAAAAATTATTAAATTTTATAAAAATTTAAGTTAAAATAAAAAAAATTAAGAAAAAAAAGTGTGAAAAAGGACCAGTCGCTAGACCGGTCACAAATCTTGATCCCCAGGAATTTTTCTTTTTTTATTCACAAAATTAATAAATAAATTTCTGTTTGATATGGACTATCAAACTTGTCTTTTAAAAATTAAGACTTTATATATATATATATATATATATATATATATATATATATATATATATATTAATTTAGGGTTAATTCAATTTAAATTATCTTCGAGCAAGTTTATTTTTTTTTAGAAGTTCTATAAAAAAAATACCATCACAAGTACAATAAATTTTCATATTTAACATCAAATTAATATCACATTCATAAAAGGTGAGAAATAATTTTTCTTCCTTACGTTTGTTTAGATAATTTATATTATTATATTTTATTCTAAATCTAAGTATTTAGAAAGAATATAAAAGTGGAGATTAGCTAGGAGGGAAATCTAGAGGCCGGGATTAAAACCTAAAAAAAACTTACCTTTATCATTAAACGTCTGTATTAATTCTACTGCATGATACATGCATTTAATTTATGACCATGCATATTAAAATATATAAGAGATTTTACCTTCATATAAAATAGAGTAGATTGTTTGTTATAGCTCTAAATAGTAAAAAGATTTATTATTACTATTACTATTTATAAATAACCAAATAGTACTCATGTTATTATGTTTTTTATAATAAAAAAAGAAAAGAAAGAAACAAGACCATTTAAAAGGCCAGCTGGCTCTTCTGGGAGTGCCACGTATCACATGTGCTGTGGCCGTCTCACTATGACGTGGCAAGCACTGGGGCTTCAGAAGTAAATAAATACCCCTCCCTTCTTCACTTCTCAGTTCTCTATATCGATCCCTTTCTTTTCCTTTCCTTTCTCTCCTCACTTCCATTTCCCTCTCTTTCTCTCTTCCCCAATATTTCCTTTCCCCTCCTCTTCCTCCTCATCTGAGAAATTTAGTATTATTTTCTTTTCCTTTCTTCCCTCTGGAGAAAAAAAAAAAAAAGAAAGAGAGAAAATCCCAACAAAAATTAATTATAATCTCTAGAAAAAAATGACACCTCTTAGGGAAACCGAAACCCCAAATGGAGAAGTCCCCAAAATCTCTCCTCGGGATCCACATAATTTGCAATCCATAATGTCTTCCTGTTTTCCTATCAACCTCAAGGTAAATTCAGATCCTGATTAATTAATTACATAGGCACTTCCTTCATCCGGACAGTCTAATCTAACACTTTATCAAAACGAATTCTATGGTATAGAATAGAGCTGCATTTTACTCCCTTAATATATATCGTTTTAAATAATTTCATTTTTTTATAGTTTTATATAATATAAGTGAATTAATTACAATATTTTTAAAATTATCTATCGAGAAAAATGTTTCTGATAATGATAAAAGAATATAAGATAAAAATAATAATTTAAAGGTATTATAGACAATTAATATTTTATTTAATATTATATATAATTATTTTTTAACGACATATATATTAAATGAGGAATGGAGTAGATGACAGTTCTATATAAATATAACCCTTTTTTTATATAATATTGTCTAAATGACCTGCTCAATTTTAATGATGAAATATAAATTTAGTAAATTCATATATATATATATATATATATATATATATATATATATATATATATATATATATATATGTGAATTTATATTTAGAAAAGGACATAACTAAGATAGAGAAAGAGACTATGAAAATTGGAGGGGAAAAAAGTTGACTTAAGTTGACTTTGAAAAAACCTTTAAAAATTAATTGAGTTTGTTTTTTTATGCAGTTTGTAGACGTGTGTTACAGGGTGAAGATAGAGAACAAGGCATCCAGCAGCGGCGGCGCCATCACAAAGATGTTAACCACTGGGCCCACACCATGCCATGATCAAACGGTCCAAATCCAAGAAAGGACCATCTTGAACAACATAACCGGAATGGTGTCCCCTGGAGAAATCCTAGCCGTCCTTGGCCCATCCGGAAGTGGCAAATCAACGCTCCTCAATGCCCTTGCAGGAAGACTCAAAGGACATTGTTTCACCGGATCAGTCCTCGCCAACGGCCGGAAACTCTCCAAACCGGTCCTCAAGCGAACCGGGTTCGTCACCCAAGATGACGTCCTATACCCTCACCTCACGGTTCGAGAAACACTAATTTACTGCTCCCTGCTCCGCCTACCAAACTCCCTCACGAAACCCGAGAAAATTTCCATGGCCGACTCCGTAATTTCGGAGCTGGGATTATCTAAATGCGAGAACACTATAATAGGCAACACCTTCATACGCGGCGTTTCCGGAGGAGAGAGAAAAAGAGTGAGCATAGCTCATGAAATGCTCATAAACCCTAGTTTACTCATCCTGGACGAGCCGACGTCGGGGCTGGACTCGACGGGGGCCCACCGGCTCCTTGTGACATTAGGGTCGCTGGCTCAGAAGGGCAAAACCGTGGTGACGTCAGTGCACCAGCCGTCGAGCCGGGTTTACCAGATGTTTGATAAAGTGCTGGTCTTGTCGGAAGGTAAAAGTATCTATTTTGGGAAAGGTTGCGACGCCATGAGCTACTTTGAGTTTGTTGGATTTTCGCCGTCTTTTCCCATGAATCCTGCTGATTTTCTGCTTGATCTCGCTAATGGTACGTATACACATACATACATACATACATATACATTTACACATATTTTCTTCTATATGACGTACGTACGTACTGTGTGACTTGACTGACTCAAGTCTTGACCATTTTCTTTGAAATAAATGAACAAGTTGTATAAATCATTAATAGGAACAGTTAAATATAGTTATATGTTATATATATTTTGACTTTTCATACTTATTTATTTCTTCTGTCTTGTCTTAATATATGTCACCAGTAGATTTAGAGTTTAAGATTAAGATATTGTATACAATTAAATATAATATTAATTGTCTATATATATTGTTCTTGTGTTAAAAAAATAGGTATTGTAGTTATATTTAATACTTATAATAATATTAAAAACTAAATAATTAATTTTTAATTAAAATTCTCAAACGATAAATATTAAAAAACAAAAATATATTTTTAAAACGACATTTAAAAAGGGACGGAGAGAGTATTTTGTATGCTTCCTTAAAAGTCGAATGCTCAATGTGCCCTTCTTGTATATGCTACTACAAAATAATTTGACTAACATTTTAAACGACAATGGGTGGCTGTGAAAATTTATTATGTATGCATTAGATTAGGAAAAACAATGGTGGTGCAAGGTGCCATTGTCGGGCCAACAATATTCATAGATCAAGACTAGCAGCAGCCATAGAAATGTAGTACATATATAGTACATATGTATGGCCAATTCAGGGGTGGATTCAGAATCTATTTTCAGTATGGAGGAATTTTTTTGACCTCAAATTTAGTGAGATAGAGAACGAGAATTTGAATACATTATTATACACACAGTGTGTTTAATTTTTTTTAGAGTAGTAGTAGTTTAATTTTTTTTCCCCTCTAAGTTTAACTTTTTTATAAATTTGCTCTTTTAAATTTATTAAATTTTATTTTTGCTCCTCTCACAATACTTATAAAAAAAAAAATTGTCCCAAAATATGCTATAAAAGCCTAAAGTGAAATTAAAATTAAATACCTACTAAATATATTTTAAATATATATATATATATATATATATATATATATATATATATATATATATATATATGATACTAGTAAAGGTTAATATTTATAAAAAGATGTTCATTTGGGGGACTTTAATTTGTGACAAAAGGCATAATGGTGTTGGTAAAATATTGTATGGTGGTGATGAATTTTTATTGTTAGGGCTGGTCTATTATTTGGTGAGATGGAAAGTAGGGTGACTTGTTTCTTTAAAGATTTTGGAGTGGATAAAATCAACTGGATACGTCTTCAATAATTTTTGTTGTGCGTTCCACCTGTCCTTCTAATAGAGATGGTCGGTCATTATCTATGAAATCTGGGTAATTATATATGACTGAACATCCCTATAAAAGAAAATATGAGAATGAGAGAAAAATAAAATCGAGAAATTAAAAATTATGGTGAAAACTAATTATTGTGAAAAATACGATATGTCTCAGAACAAATAGGGATGGAGATTCGATAGGATGTAGATTTTTAATAAAACCTAAATATATGTTTAAAGGATAAAAAGAAAAATTTTTAAAAAAATCAAAATATGTGCAACACCAAAATAACGGAATATATAATTTTTTCTATCGCTTTATAATATAAACTAGTAACAGTTCCGTGCCTTCGGCACTATGTACAGTAAAATTTATCTTAAACTTTGAACGGTTCATATAATTTATTAAAATGAATAGAAAATTTAAAATCATTTATATTTTATTAAATAGATAGATTTGTATTTGAGTGTATGCCGACTTGACATATGTACTATTTTATTTTACTATTTTCTCTCCAGAAACTAGAGTTATTTATTAATTCTATCATTGTATTTATTGGAAACAAAATTTAACATTTTTGTCCTAATAAAGCTTCTTTTTCTCTTTGACAAGACATAATAGTTTGCGTTAGCAACCACAAATGGTGGCGCGTGTTCTACACATGCTGTAGTGGTATGTGAGTCTTAAGATATACTCCATATTTATGGTTATGTAGATCCGATCTACTCTTACTAAATGGCAAAAAATAAGACAGATTTTAGACCCTTCTGTATTGGAACAGTAGGAAATGATCCACTACCAGTTACTAATAGGATGGCTTGCGAATCCTTTTCAGTGCCTGGTGTGCTATTTTCCAATGTGGGATCTATTAATGGCAATATGGGCCCCATAATTATGTAATTTTAATATTTTTAAGGCTGAATTTTTTCTGGTATGGAAAGTGGGTCCCCCCCTTTTCTAGTCCATGGCACTATAGAGTGAGATCAATTATGGTCTTGTAGACAGTGGAATGTAGTTGAAAGACACATTTGATCAACTTTATTTTTGGTACAAACAGGTATGCAGCATTGAATTATTAGTACTATAGACTAGATCATGTTGAAATGATGTCTCAAATAAGTTGACCCTGCTTTTTAGTGATGAAGATTGTGAGATAGTGACTAGTTATGGAACACCTTGACAATGGGGGACTCTCCAATCTTAGCTCACTCATTATCTTGATCTGGGTTTGGATGGTTGCCATGCACCTCCTCTCTAGTAGCTGGATACAGGCTAACTTTTTGTTCTTTTATGCCGACAAGACCATTCTAACATGTCGAGTTGAGCCCTAAACGAACCTCCAATTTGGTGTATAAATTCGATCTGTTTAGTAAACGAGTTGAGTTTGAGCTCAAGTCGAATTTAAGCGCAAGAGCTAACTGAGCCTAGTTTAAGCTGTTTGACTTTTTTTATTGTACTTTCTGATTACTCGAAGTTGAGATCGATCTGTCTAATTCATTTACTGCTCTAGTCCAGGCTCTAGTCCGAAAACATACAATAAATGAGTAAAGTATGGATAATATATAAAATATAGTGATTATTAGAATGCATTCTAGCATCTAAGTTCATTCTAATTATAGCTTATTTGAATGAAAATTGACTTAAGATGTAGGGCTAATTTGGTGCTAGCTAGCTAGGTTAATTAATTTATAAATCGTTTTCCCTTAATAAAGTGCTTTTATCCTTTTTTTTCTTAATATAAGTTCTGGTTTGAGAATTTCAAGTAAACATTAATTGCTTAGTTTACATTATTACCCAAAATATTAAATATAATTTTGGTTCTCTCATTATTTTTTATTCAATAAATAACACTTTTTTTTTAATATAAGAACAATATAAATAATTAATATCATATTTAATATTATATAATTTCTTAATACTTGCACATAACTCTAAAATGACTTAAATTAAGGTACGGAATGAGTAGCTTTCTAGGCAAAATGTGCCCCTTTCATTCTGTTTAAAAGTACACAATAATATTGCTATATATGCTCTTGTGCTATTCGGAAGATAAAAGGTTTAATTAGGATATTGCACCTTTAGACCAAAAGTTATTAGGGAATAAGTATCTAGAGGCACATAAGGGTTCCGTTTTTTTATCAAATAATCTAAAATAGTGTCCTCACCATAGTGGTTCACAATGACATTTAATGTGGGGTCTTCATGCTCAAGTGTGCTTGAATTAAGTAGCATACGAACTATATATACCTTAAAATATAGGGTTACATTTTTTAGGGTTGAACAAAATAGGATTTATGTTTTTAATTATTTGAATGATGATTTCTATATATACTTTTCCTACCCTAAAAATAGATTGGTGGGACATGCCACTATGCTAGCTAGGTCTATAGTTAAAATAATGAAATATAGGATTAATTCTTGGTGGAGAGCAATTTGACTTTGGCATTATCTAGTTTAATATTGTTTAATCTAAAAATAATTCAAAGCAACCTTTTCCACTAGACTAAATATTTATTAAGAATGAGGTAGTGGGAATCCTTTTTAAAAAAATGTTTGTTAGGTTTTAGTTATGGTTAAATATGGATCAATTAGGGATGATAATGCCATTGCTTGCGTTGGATAGCATCTACATAATATATATATATATATAAATTATATATTAGTCTAAAGTTCTACACACGTACCAATATTTATGATAAAAATACTAAAATACCCTTTTTTTTTTTTTTTTTTTTCCGTAATTAAGGCTTTAGTAAAAGAGATTTTCCATGGAAGAAGTGTTTTGTGGTCTTTTTTGATAACTTATATCAAAATATTCTTATTGGTATTGCAAGAGGTATCCAAATCACGCTTAAAAAATTATAGAAACTTGAATCGAAGAATAATTTCAACAATTAAGGTAAAGGTTCTACAAAAAAATAAAAAAAAAAATTTTGCATTAAAATCTTGAAAAGATCCATTATGAGATAAAATTTTATATATATATATATATATATATATATATATAAATCTTTTAATCACCAAGAAGTTGGTAAATAGGTTATTGATTCTATAAGAGTACGTGCGTGTGTATGTGTGTGAGAGAGTGAGATAGGTTTTGTTCATGAACTACTTTCATGGTCATGGTTGGGGCCACAATCTACTAATAGCATATGCCATGAAATTTTGAGTGATATTAAGTTGCTTTTGTACTAAATATAGACAAGAGAAGCATGGTTGGTACCAATAAATGTTAAAAACTTTTCCACATGACTAGCAAGAAAATCTTGAAAATATCATTTAAAATCATATGAAATCAAAAACCATGTCATATATATATATATATGTATAGGGGTTCCATCCACGTGCTCCATCCACAAGCAAAAAAATAAATAAATTATAACAAGCTAAAAGAGGTTGCTCAGATAATGAACCTCAACTTATATATATATATATATATATATATATATATATATATAAAGGATCAAAGCATAATCCTTAAATAGCATAATTAGCATAATTTTATCAAAACGCACGTAGTTTTGATAAGACGCAATGACATTTTTGTAAATATGGTGGCATGGTATTTACAAAATGCCACCATTCCTCCAAAAACTACGTCGTTTTTGATAAAATTATGCTATTTAAGGCAAGTATGCTATTTAAGAACTACGACTCGATCCTTTCCGTATATATATATATATATATATATATATATATATATATATATATATATATATATATTGATTGATTGATTGTAGATACATGGCATTTGGCTAAATGTTTCTTAGAAATGACTTATATATATAAGAACACACGTGGATAAGTTATAAATTAACAAACTCCGTTATGTAAGAAAAGTAATGCTCTTTTTGTTGAAATTTTATCCGATCCATTGCATTTGAACATGAACTCATGCATTGCATTACTCATCAAACACCTGTCGCCTTTAACTTCATTTACACATTCGATCCCACCAATGCCTTGGGGAAAATATGTACAAGTTGACTTCTTCTTTTTTCATGTATCTAAAACATGGAATCATGTTGAGAGCACCCCACGTGTAGGGATTGCATACCATCAAGATACAATCATACCACCAAAGCTAGAATGGGTTGTGTGGGACCCAATTTTTTATTAGAACCACCCAGCTAATTTAGTGGATCCCCACCCTTACCACCAGCTTTAATTAATTAACTTATTACTCACTTGCTACTACACCTCACTAGCTAATTCTTAAAATACATTATCAATTACATTACTAATACCTGCCTTAACAACAGTTTTATATATTTAGTGCGATCATAAGTATCCTTATTATATATTTTTCAACTTGGCTTTATGGACCATGAGTCCATGACAATACCCTTAATTTTAATTTTGCCATAAAGGTGCTATATAATAATATATATTTTTTTGTTATTTTATGAGACTATATATGTAACATGCTATTGTATGGTTGCAAAGGTGTTTTAACTATTAATCTTAGACACAAGTTTCTCATTGATTTCACAAATCTAGCATCTAATCTCAATGGAATATTATCAAATTAAATTCTATAAATAATGCAAGATGTTTTGGACTACTTGGTGCATTAATTTGGGTTCCCATCATCAAGGCAGTTTAATTTTTTTTTACTTAAAAAAAAAAATATGCCATGATAAAGTATTTAATTATGGTATGGTTAATAATTACTATAAAATGAATGATAATATCAAGAATTATCAAGAATTTTTCCCCATTTTATATGACATTCAATTGGGATTAATTTAAATTATATTAGCTGATCATTCCTCTTAAATAAAACTGTGTAGGGGTGTGCCAACTTGATGGTTCAAATGAGAAAGAGAAGCCAAATGTAAAGCAATTACTTGTATCCTCCTACAACAACTTGCTAGCCCCTAGGGTTAAAGCAGCATGCATGGAAACCACAAATGTGGCACCAAAAGAGACGGTGGTCCGGTCAGGTGGCACTTCCACGGACCACCACCGGACTGCCTGCCCACGTGGCATTTCAAATTGGTTCAACCAATTTAGAATTCTTATACAAAGAAGCCTAAAAGAACGAAGGCACGAAACCTTCAACCCTCTTAGGGTTTTCCAGGTAATTGCGGCTTCTTTATTAGCCGGCACAATGTGGTGGCACTCCGATTTTGGCAACATTCAAGACCGGCTAGGGCTCCTCTTCTTTATCTCCATCTTTTGGGGAGTTTTCCCATCCTTTAACGCCGTGTTTGCTTTCCCACAAGAACGAGTTATTTTTATGAAAGAACGTGCTTCTGGTATGTACACACTCTCTTCCTATTTCATGGCACGAATTGTTGGGGATTTACCCATGGAGCTCATTCTACCTACAATATTCATCGCGATAACCTACTGGATGACTGGTCTAAAAGCAGACGTGGGAGCTTTTCTGCTAACCCTAATAGTCCTTCTGGGATACGTTCTGGTATCCCAAGGACTAGGGCTTGCTCTTGGTGCAATAATAATGGATGCCAAACAAGCCTCAACAATTGTGACTGTCACAATGCTAGCATTTGTCTTGACAGGGGGATATTACGTGCACAAGGTGCCAACCTGCATGGCATGGATTAAGTACATTTCTACTACATTTTATAGCTACAGGCTTCTCGTAAATGTCCAATATGGACAAGGCAATGAAATTTCTTCTCTTTTAGGTTGCTCACATCATGAAAATCGTAATGCAAGTTGTAGGTTCATTGAAGAAGATATCGGAAGGCAAATTCATCCGGGAACATGCGCTGCGATTTTGATTTTCATGTTCGTAGGGTATCGATTGCTTGCTTATTTCGCCTTGAGGCGAATCTCGGCGGCTTGATCAAAGGGATCGATTATTTATGGAAAAATTGTAACATTTTCGCGGTGAAATTCTCCGTGCTAAGGGGAAGATTTGCTAGGGTTTTTAGGATATATATATAGGTCTATTGATAATTATACTAACTCATCACGTGCTTCAAATGAAAGCATCAAAAGGACCTATAAGTGTAAAGACAGTTAAGAGAAGAGAGTATGTTAAGTTCGTTCTTCAATGTTGTTTTACTTGCAAAATTGGCAAATAAAATCAGCATTTTATTAATGTTTTTTTTATAAAAAAATATGGTCAAAGTGTATGAAAGGTTAAATTAAATTCCATGAATAAAAGATTAATTTATGGTTATTTATTTAAGGTGTATTTATTTTTGAGATTTATGTGTAGTTTATTTTCGGTTTATTTTTTTTTTAAAAGTCGCCAAAAATCTCATGATCTAGTTTTTTAAAAAAAAATAAAGTGCAAAAGTGACCAAAAAATCTCATGATCTAGTTGATTTTATGTGTAGTTGTTTTTCAGTTTTAGAAATAAATAAATGTAATTTTTTATATGATATGATCAAAATTTATAAAAGGTTAAATTAAATTCCATGAATGAAAGATTTATGGTTATTTAAAAGGTGCATCTATATTTGAGATTTAGAGTAAGAGCTTTTTTTTTATTTTGATGATCTAAATGTATACCTCTTAAATAATATCTCTCTCTTAATAAAAATGTGTAACGCTAACTTTATTAAAATTATGTAAACACTTTTGATGATTATTTAAAAAAAATAAAATAATATTAAAAGAGAGTTCCATGGTTCAATTTAAGGTGCATTTTTTGAGATTTTATTTACAAAATACCATCACCATAACATCTCTCTTTAAATAACATAATTTTATTAAAACTACTTGATGATTTTTAAAAAATAAAATAATATCAAAACGATTTAACTTTTTCTTTTTATTTACAAAAAATATCACCCTATTTAAGAGGTTTCGTAGCTTTAATAAATAATGCTAGGGTTCTTTGAGTCTTCAATTTTTGTCTCAAATGACATGACATTACATTGAATATTTTAATGATAATTTATGGCATAATCAATTACATCAGATCTTTCCAACCAATATTACGGTGACACATTATTTGAAATGAGTTTTTCAAAAAAAAATTATTCGAACCCTTCATTGACTCATGAAAAGCCAAAAGGCAAGAATTACTGCTTGGGCCAAGAACCATACAGTTGATTTTTTCAGTTTTAGAAACAAAGAAAAAACAAAGTCTCCATAAGATTAGATATGGTAATCAAAACATAGATGGGCTTGTATGGGCCTTCTTGCATTCTTCAACGTCTTAACGGAGCCATCCCTATGTATAAATATTTGATCTCAATGTTGAGTTGAGCCCAAACTAGCCCAGTCCGAGCTCTCTGGCCTAGTAGCAACCCAACTAAATATTTAATTAATTAATTACAACTCTATTTCCTTGTCAATCTTTATTTCTTCTAAAAGATTTCTTAATTCCAAACTCTCCCAGTCTCTCGACTCCCTTCTAAAATTCAGATTCCACCCCTCGCCTCCATATTACATTCCTGCTCCTGAACCATCTCGTTAATTAATAGTATATGAAAATATATATTATTAGTAATTAATAAAATTTTAAAAAAATCTCATTTTTTATGAACTAAAACATAATAAATTTATTTTACAATACACTGTTAGTTAATTTTAAGTATATATATATATATATATATATATTTAAAAAAAAAATCAGGTCAACTAACCGGTTTTATCGGTTGAACTACCGATTCGACCGATGATCAATCGGGTTAAGTGGTTTTTGATCAAACCGGTTAAATGGTCCAAATCAGATCAGAGTGTGAACCGGTTTCGATTTTTACTGGTCCGACCTCCCATCTGATCCAATTTTTAAAACAATGTTGAGATAAAATATTTTTAAGCAACTTGTCTTCAAATTTTATTTTGTTTCAATATCCCAAACCCTAGATCTCCATCTTCTCCTCACCTAATATATATCCTTCATATTTCTTGGTCTTTTAAATTAGCAATATCTCTCCACACTATATATCCTTCATTTTATTCCTCTCCAAATTTCTTCCCAATAAAAATCTCATTCGGATTTGCACTAATTTCTTCACTAACCTGTTGCCTTAATGAAACTTTTTTTTGTCTTTCTAAAAAAAGAAAAAATCAAAATATGATTGTACCAAGAAAATTGTATTAATTTGATCAAAAACATTACAACAAGAACAAGCTTCTTGATAACAAGAATATACGAAAATTAATATTTCCACAACATTTTTTAATATTTCTACATAAAAAATATCGTTATAAAAAAGTGAAAATAATACAATTACAGCGATTTACTGTTAGCTTAATTAGCTATAATTGCATTAAATATATTCGTTACAAAATGAAAATAATATATATATATATATATATTGATATATATATATAAACCAACAAGAAACATCACAAAAGCTAATGATCTATAAAGATCAAAACTATAAAACTTGGCTGCCAAATAAAACCGATAAAACATAATGCCACGTGACAGTGCTATGACGAATATGATCAAGATTCCGGCCAACCTAGTACCGACTCCCGGAAACAGCCCCCATCGCCCGTCTTCTTCATTGCATTAGTCCTTGCAAACAAATTTGGAGAAAATGAAGTTAGTTAATGAAGAAAAAGCTAAGCAATGGAGGAAATTAATTAAGCATGAACTAATTTATAAATCTTTTTCATAACATTATAAATTTAGAAATTAATAAATATATTAAAATAAACTTCAATGGGAGCTCCCTTCAGTCCAATAAGTGGACAAAGAATACGGAATGAGTTGCTCCCATATCATGCATCTGGCTAAACTTAATTTTTCATCGTTCTGATCTTCACTCGTAATCGCTTATTTACTCATGTATATTCTAATAAAAAAATGTACAAAAAAAAATACTAAGTGTAACCAAATGCATGAGATGACAGCTCCATCCGCTCCTCAGCCCTCGGTATTGGACTGAGGGGAGCTCCTCAGCTATCCACATTTACCTATATATATATATATATATATATATATATATGTATGTATATTTCTCTCTCATACACAAGAGAAGGAGAGTGTCAAGAAACTAAGCTTTATAGAAATGGTCCCCTTCTTTCCTTTGGTTCCTTATAAATAGCTAGAGCTCCTCACTTTGAAAGAGTAAAAAAATGGTTCAATGGAAATCTTTGACTAAATCCAGATTGAACCCTAAATTTTAATCTTAAAATCAATTTTGCACCCTAAATTTTATTTTGAATTAAATGCATTCTAAAATTTGAGTTTTAATACAGTTTAATTATATCTTCCGCACTAAAGTTTAGGGTACAAATTGTTTTGATGTAGAGGGTGCAGAGAGTGCATATTTTTTTTAAAACTTAAAATTTTGGAGGACGTATATAATTTAAAATAAAATTTAGAGTGTAAATTAATTTTAAAGTTAAAGCTTAAAGTGCAAATTGAAGATTAGTCGGAATCAATCTTTTCTTTACTTTAGTTTTTAATTTGGAATCTTTTCTCTGATCCAAAGTTTGGATAATATCCTTGGGTTTTGAATCCTTCTGGCACAAACAAGAACTATGACTGCCTCGTGACTAGTTTTCTTTTTACATCATCCTTTAAGTTCTTGACGTTTTATTCTCCTCAACCAGCTGTTATATATATATATATATATATATATATAGATATATATAAAAAGTATATTATCTATACCGTAGATTTAATAAATGAATGATTATGATATAATTTGAGAACACGCCTTCCGCTAGTATTACTAGCGGACGTGATAATTATAACTTCTCCAAATAGCCAAGACAAATCAAATCGCAGCCACGCGATTCCTCTATCAAAAACCCAAAACCGCGATTTCATCATATGTGAAACCCCTGCTGCAATTGATTTCAAAATCTGAGAAACCCTGCAGCAATTTGATCCGCGATTTCAAAATCTGAGAAACCGCTGCTGCAATTTGATACTAAAATCGCCACAACCCACACACGATTCCTCTGTCAAAAACCCAAAACTCTCCTGCGATTTCAAAATCGTCAAAACCCCTGCTACAATTTGATACTAAAATCGCCACAACCCACACGCGATTACAACCCTGTGAAAACCCAAAAACCTCATGCGATTTCAAAATTGTCAAAAACTCTGCTGCAATTTGATACTTAAATCGTCAAAACCTACAGGCGATTCCTCTGTCAAAAACCCAAAATCCAGCAATTACTCGGTAAGTTTTGCATTAAATCACTCGGGAAGTAGTTATCTTTTATCAAATTTAAGATGGCTTTATCATGTACAAACTATTTCTACTCTTTTTTCTCTGTTTCTCATTCAATCGGTTAAAGTAGTATTGAAGTTCTCAAGTTTGAATTTATATGGACTCTGAAAGAGTTGAGATAGGTCAAAACACTGGATGATATTTTACCGTTTTAATCGCTATAGCTTAATAACACTGGGTTCATTGAATGTTCATAAAACAATAACTTGATGGGCCTGTGTCATTTTTTTGTTGTGCTCCATGATTATTATTTCCTTCGAACAAGAGTTTACTTCTGAAACTTTTGACAGAAATCGCAGAACAGTTTATGGGTTACAAAATTAATAGCAGGACTTGGGTGAATGAATCTTGAGTATTTCTAACTAATAAAGTCTCTTTAGTAGTTTCCACTGGCTGCGTTGTTCTATTCCAACTTCTGGTACAAAGATCTATAGTTTCAACATTACATTTACTTATGTCATGGTTAAAGTGCTTTGTTCAATATACTACTTATTATGGTTCTTTACTTGTTAACTCGCGAGAAGATGTGATAGTGACATATGTCGCCACATATATATGAGTGAATTGATCATTTATAGCTGTGTTTATGAGGAATGTATATGTTTTTGATTGTGGCAATATGAATTTGGTAAAATGTTTGAGCATTTGAATGGAATTTTAATCTTGGGATTATTATATATTTTTTGTTAATCTAATGCATTGCAGGAAAGAGATATCCTTGCTGCAGAATAATGAAATCATAATGAAAAAGGCAGCTGCTAAAGATAGCAAGGCTGAATAGAAAGCTAAGAAAAAACAAGTGGAGGAAGAGATTGCTCATCTAGTTCAAGCATTATGCTATCATACCATCGACATGCATTAATCTGTGTCATTTTAATCAGTTTTTAAGGCGAGAAGATAATTCCTACTGTCAATGTGGGTAATGCTGCTAATCGAGATAAGATGCAGTCTTGTTTTCGAGAATGGTTGAAAGGCTGATGATATTTACTGGAATTCTGTACTACTTGTATGATCATGGATCAACTTCCTCTTTTTCTGGTGGAATAGCAGCTTGATTTCTTGGGCTTATGCTAGGAGGATATCTAATATCTTAATGATAATGCTACTGGTCAAATGCTTGCCAATTTTCTCGTTGGATGGCTTGTAACTAGCAGTGGTGAAGAGCAGAACAAAGCTACTTATGAGATCCGCTTGCTCACTAAAACAAGCATTTTTAATAGGTCGTGTTTGGTTGAAGCTGGTGTGATCCCAAATTTATCAAATCTTTTTTGCTCAAAAGATTCAGCAAGGCAAGATAATGCGATGGCAGCCATATTGAATCTCTCAAAGTATTCTAAAAGTAAGAGAATACTTGTAGAGAATGGGTGCTTGGAATTAGTTCTTGATGTTTTACAGAAAGGCTTAAAAATGGAAGCCCGACAGCACGCAGCTGGTACGCTGTTTTACCTTGCTTCTGTGGAGGAATACCGCATAATGATTGGTGAAATTCCTTGGGCAATATCAGCTCTAATGGAGCTAATCGTGGAGGGGACAGATCGTGCCAAAAAGAATGTATTGGTTAATCTTTTGGGATCTCTCCGAAGGGAAGATCTCATAAAAAATTGTCTCGCGGTTTTAGCAATTCTAGCAGAGAAGCTTGATGGAGCAATGGCGATTCTACGTTCCAAGGCGTTACATATAATTGTGGAAGTGTTTGGTTATTCCACTACAAGGCCAGTAAAAGAATACTGTGTTTCTTTGTTTCTGGCTTTGTGCACCAATGGTGGGGCAGATGTAGTTTTAGTTTTAGTAAAGAACCCATCTCTCATGGGACCATTGTATTATCTACTAGCTGATGGATCCTGTCGAGCAAGTAGAAAGGCCAGTTCACTCAACAGAATCCTACATGAGTTTAATGAGAAGAGCTCTTCTGGCTTGATGACTCCAGCTCTTCCACGTGAACGTTTCATCCATGTTCGGTAAAACCTAAGGTTTTTTTTGCTTTTTATCTTCCCAAGCATCTGTTATGTACATACACTTTCCTGTGTAGAGATGCTTGGCATGCCTTACTTTCAGTTTGATATGGTACTGATATTAGCTCGATTTTTTAAAGAGCTAATCACATTAACAGCTTCTGTTTTTTGAAAGAAGCTTTTTACACATGTATCATATGTATAATTATATATCTAATATGAAAATAACTAATTATAATCAGATATATTCAATTAAGCTTTTGTTGTTGTTTATCCTCCAATACTAGATACACTGGAATCACAATAGATTTCTGTCATGGTGCTGCAAACACCATTAGTATATAGTTTTAAACCCAAAATCAGAAAGTGATGAAAAAACTAATCTTTACAATATTTATTCCACATTGAGAGTGAACTGAGGCACAACAGACTTGTCTCTTGTAGAAATGTCTAGAACTTTTTCTAGTTTTCCAATCACTTGTTCCATAGAAGGCTGTTTAAGTTATGTCCTGTCCGCTAGAATTTCTAGCGGACGTGGATGTTAAATCTGACCTGCTTGGGCTTAGTGGGGGTACATGGGTCCAAATTTTTTTTAAAACATGTCCGCTAGAAATTCTAGCGGACGACGATTTCTATCAATTTAATGTAGAGATGTTATATGCCAATTTTTGATTCATGACAAATAGATGCTATGAATTATTGCCTTATATATATATATATATATATATATAACGCATATAAAGTATATCTTTCAAATAGTATATATCTTAAATGATATATATTTATTAAAATTATGTCGTTTTAAATAAATAAGTGAAGTTGTGGATGACATTCTTATAAATAAAAGGAAAGCGGTGGGATCACTCTCTTTTAATATTATTTTGTTTTTAAAAAAAAATTCAAAATGACGTAGTTTTAATAAACGTATGTTATTTAAGAGAGGTGTGATATTTAATATGTATGCTTTAGATCCATCTTTTATATATATATATATATATATATATATATATATATATATATATATATATATAGTGTCATTTCTGTTAATCAAAAAAAGTGGATCAAAAACAAATTGGCTATAGCGACGATTTTTTTCGTCACTATATATTTTATATATTTAATAATATGGTTCGAACTGTCATTATATCTCGTAAAACAATGCTATAGTCCAGTTCATCTTTAATTCGTTTTTTTAATTCGTTAGAAAAAATTATCATATATATATATAAGATGGGTGGGTATCCAATAGACCATTCTTCATATCCGACACATTAATATGAAGTTGTCTTCGAATTTGACCCGTCACCAATACCCGTCTCACCTCGTCCTGTTTATTCGATTAATCTGTTTTTTTAAAAATTAAATTACTCTATTTTTATATTATTTTATACAACTATTTTTAATTCAAAACTAAACAATATGCAACATTTCTATTATTAGCAACAAATTATACTACAAATACTATAAATTTATAATGAAATAACTTAAATAAGTATATATATATATATATATATATATATATATATATATATATAATATATATAATTGATTGGAGACGGGATGAGAGGTATATCTCATATCCAACCTTAATTCTATAAAATTTTAAAAATTGAGTCTCATTAGGGTTGGAATTAGGTCAGGGAGAAATTATCGGGCCTAACGTACTACATATATCATTAATTCTTAAAATAATTAACAGTCCCATTTAAAATTGTAATTATTATTTTGCGTGGATTAAGATTTGTTTATGACAATTGAATACTACCAAGTATAACATTACTACTCTCGAGGCGTTAATTCAAATGATACTCAGTTTGGTGATAATTAAGCTTCTTAAAGTGTCTTAGGTCACATGTTCAGTAGTACTACGTACGCACGCACGCAAATGAAATAATCTCTTCTGGGGTCCACCCAATATAGTTTGTGGGGTATTATTACTGCATCGGATGATTTTTTTCGTACACAACTGAAGGAGGCCGCGTGATTCTCATTTTATGAGTGAGATAGTCATTATGTCCAAAAAGGAGTCATATTTGAAAATTTTGCTATTATTATTGTAATATTATTTCCTAATTACCGTTAAAAATAATAAGTTTTTAGTTTAGTATTAGTTATGATGAAAAATTTGAGTAAATATATTGTGTTATTATATACTCCTATCATTATAAAGATGACTCGTTTCATAAAAAATAAATAGTATTCTTTTTATGAAAATATTATAGTTTTTTTTGTCTCTTGATATTACTTGTATGTACTTGGTGATGCGTTAATCAGCAACTTCAAATTAGGGTTTCGGTCAATTCATGAATTTTGGCCTTGATCACCACGTAATCACCTCGATCTGGCTTGAAAACCTGCAAAAAAATTCATCAAAATTGGGGGTTCCGAAAGTACTCTCTAATACTTAAGTCAAAATATTGATATGGAGGGAGGGAATTATTCTTATAGTAAATAGCATACCTCGAATTTGTTGAAATATTCCTTATTTATAGCATGAGTCATCTCCTTTGGGAGTTAATTAGAAATTAGAATTCTACATGGCTTTAAAGACCTTCTAGGTTAAACTTCTTAAAATTTTTATCATTTATTGAATTTAATATACTTCTAGAATACTTAGTGAGTGAAATTATTATGTCGCCCTTCATTAATAGGGTTTTAGAAATAACACGTGGCAATTTGCCCTTAATGAGTTATTTATCATTTTTAAATGAGTAAATAAATTAAATAATAATAAAGTTTTTTTTCTTCACGCCCATGGCACTAATTCAAAAACCCCCATGACCATAATTATATTTGGCCTCTATTGTCTTAAATTTTGGCACTCATTGCGCTAATTTTTAGTCTCTATGACCTTAATTCTAGGCCTCAATGGTCTTGATTTTGGGCCTTTATGGTGTAAGACCCCAACTTTTATGAATAAAGATGTTTTTCTATAAATATCATTTTTGAATATTATGAAATGAATTTGATATAATGTTATAGTTGTGGGTAATATTTATAAATTTTGCAAAGTACGCAAGTTGTTATATAATATTCGATTGGTTTGGGAATATTCGCTTTTAACAGGGAATATTCGTGACAACCAAGACAATCATTGGTGGACCCCACAACGTAAAATTATCATTTGATTGAGAAAACGAAAAAATATTTTATGAAAATAATAGCGTAAGTTTTACACGTTAATTGTCAAAACACCCAATTGTTAAAAGACAAGAATACGTGTGGTTGCATAAGAAGCACACGGTACCTGATTGATTATTGATGCTTACGTGAGAAGTCACCGCTTTTGTTCAATTATTGCTACAAGAATTACCTGACAAGATCTCACGTTATTTGATTCAATTATTGTCAATATTTTATATATTAAAATCAATAATTGAGACGACAAAGTTATTAATATTATTATTTGCAATATTAACGATGTCTAAAAGTTCTCATCGATGAGAGGTTTGTCACCGATTACTACCAATAGGGAGAAATCCTTATTGAAAGCCTCATCTTTTCCGGGAACGACACACGATTAATATTGTGAATTATAATAACTTATATAAATGTTGTTAAAATTATTAAGGTGATTTTTATGAAGTTTTGCTTATTTTATGGACCCCATTTACCCATATTTCAAAATAATCCAGAGAAATTTCTTAAAAGGTGGGCCCACATGTAAAGGCCATATGGGGCCCACGAAAAGAAAAAAAATGGGGGAATCGAAGTCACTTAAAGTTTATATATATATTATATATATATATATATATATAAATTTATTTTATTATTATTATAAATGTAATAAAATGTAAAACTTTTTATAAAATTTTATTTTATTTGATTATAAATAGAATATATTATATTTTATTATGCATAGTATTTGCATAAGTGCCTCTGCATAGTATTTACATAGTAAATTTTTTTTTATATAAAATGTAATACTTTTATAAAGTTATTTGTTTTATTAGATTTTAAATAATATATATATATATATATATATATATTATAAATTTTGTTTTATTACATAATTATAAATAGAATATATTATATTATATTGCATAGTATCATTTCCATTCTCCTATAAATAGGATGCTTAGTTAGAATTGAAAAATTGTGACACCCCCAAAATAGGTATACATCACCCGCCTTGAGTCGCCAAATACATGGTACAAAATACAAATAAAAACTTAATTATACAACCGTCAGTAAAATACGACAAAACATATGCTATGAGTTTTAATACAAATATTGTCATCTGCATAATATCCACACTCAATGGAGTCCTCATTACATTTATTATCACACTATTTAATGTAATAAAGTGAGGACTACTAATGTTATCATCCGGACCGTCACTCCGTTCCTCGACTCGTCCCATCTATATTCTCATTTTCTGAAGAGAACAGTGAAATAAAGGGTGAGCTCAACTAGCCCAGTAAGTAATATTATGAGTAAGATAATGCAGAATAAATTATCATTAGCCTTCAATGTTAAAAATGTCATACTCATAAGATTTCATCACCAATGATCAAATCCCTCATCAAAAATCTGCATATACCCTATATAGGATTCCCAAGCCATAAAATCCTATTTTCCAATTTTATTACTTCACATAACATATTTAATTCATTTACTCATAACTAGTTCATTTTCATGAAAAATACCAAATCAGTCCCAAAAATATTTCTTTTCTGGGATTTAGCAGAATATAGTCCCATATTGAACTTATATTTTTCTCGAAATTTTTAAAATTCATTTACTATTTTTCATATGGCCAAAACTGCTGAATATTTAGACATTTATCATAAATTATACTTTTGTCCAAAAATTCCAAATTTCACAGGGTATACTCCTGTTATATATATGTACTCCCAATAAAAATTTTACCAATTTTGGAGTTAACCACAAAGAGTTATAAGGGTTTACTTTTAAAATAGTATTTTCCTATAAAATCCATAACTCTTAATCTATACCTCTAAAAATCGTCATTTTTGGACACAATCTAGAAAACTCATCAAATTATCATTTCAATTTTTTCTAGAATTTTTTAGGGTCAAAAAAATTACGAAACTGCCCCTAGTAGAAACCCCTTTTGAATGAAAATACTATTCATATGAATACAAAGGATCATTCACCATGCATGCGGTAATCCACATAGACATATTATTCTAACAGAATAATAAAGAATAGAATAATGTAAGAATTCACCATGCATGCAATAGACCGCATGCATGTGTTATTCTCAATGTAATAATAAAGAATGGAACCAGTCACGTAGAACTCGCATGCATGTGATATTCCAAATGTATAATAAAGAATGAAACCAGTGTCATGCGTAAACCGCATGCATGTGATATTCCAATGTAATAATAAAGAATGGAATAATAGAAGAATTTTACCATGCATGTGATAATAATCGCATGTATAGGTATTCCAATGTAATAATAAATAATGGAACCAGTCATGCGTAATACGCATGCATGTGATATTCCAACAAAATAATAAAAATGAAATAATGTAAGAATTTCACCATGTATGCGGTACTTCACATGTATGTGTTATTCTAACATAATAATAAGGAATGGAATAACAATAGCTCTTCATGAAGATGAAAGAAATAATACCCTTACCTGTAAAGAAACTGGATATTGGAATAGAGAGGTAGCAGACTTCTCTTCTTCTTTCTCTCTATAATTTCTCTCTATAATAATTGCTCTATAGCTTTAGTAAATTGGTGAGAAATGAAGGAAGAATAAGCTTCTATTTATAAGAAAATATAGTTTCGATAATTGCACGTTTTGGGGCTCGAAATATTACAGTACAATACCTCCAACTTTTCTTTCATTTTCAATTTAATCCTGCAAGTATTATCAAACTTGCACCACATCCCCTAATAGTAAATAATGTGAATCAATAGTTCAATCATGTGATTCAATAGTTATAATCATGTGAAAATATGAATTACAGTATAGTACCTCCATCTATACCTCCATTTTTTAACTTAGTCATGCAAGTATTATCAATCTTGCACCAACTCCCCTAATAGTACAAGAATGTGATTCAATAGTACATACATGTGAACAAATAGTTATATAAGCATGTGAATTAGTAGCAATTAATTGCTCATTTATCCGATTAATTACCCGATTTATCAATATAACCCCTAGACATTAATTATCATCGAAATAGATGTCGATTTTCACTAACACTAATAATTCCAACACAATGAAACTATCAAATTCATCTTTAATCAACACGAACTTATTCATCATTAATATTATAACTCACAATATTTAACAACTAGGTCGTTCCCAGGAAAGAGGGGGCTTTCCGATAAGGATTTCTCCTTATTGGCGCGCAATTAGATGACCAAACATTTCTCGACGTAACTTCTTCTGTACATTGTAAATATTGCAATTTAATAATATGAATAACTTTGTCGTCTTAATTATTGATTTAATAATATATAAAATATTATGCATATGATACTGTGACAATAATCAAATCAATAATATCAGAGATATGATGCAGCAATTACTGTAGCAATAATTGAGTATAACTGAGTGACTTTTCACGTAAGCATCAATAATCAATACCGTGTGCTACTATGAAACCACGCGTATTATTGTACTTTTACTACCGGGTAGTTCAACAGTTTTTACGGTAATAATTTCGCCGTTATTTTTATAAAGAAATAATTCTATCGTTTTCTAACTACGACAATACTTCCGTTATGGGGTTCACCAATGATTGTGCCGTCGTACGGATATTTCCCGACCAAATGAATATTTTATAACAACTTGCATACTTTGAAAAATTTATAAATATTACCCACAACTATAACATTATATCAAATCCACACCATAATATTAAAAAAAAATATTTCGAGAAATTTAAATCTTTATTCATAAAATTTGGGGTCTCACAATCTCCCCTCCTTATGAAATTTCGCCCTCAAAATCTACGTACGTACCTGGTATGATGAGGATACCTTGACTTCATTTCAGATTCCAACTCTTGAGGTATAACCTTTGAGTGTCGAATATGATCCTTCTTATCTAAGATTTTAACACGTATTTCCTCATACGTTAAATCTTTTACTATCTCGTCTAATTCTAATTTAATAATGTGGTTCGGGTCATCCACATATTTATGTAACATCGATACGTGAAAAAACGTTATGAACACGCGACATACTTGGTGCTAAAACGAGTCTATAGGCCACAGTTCCTACTCGATCAAGGATTTCAAATGGCCCAATAAAATCGAGGGTTGAGATTTCCTCTCTTCATCGATTCTTGCTTCTAGAATAACGCCCTCTTGAACCTTCTTCTTCACATTCATCAGCTCTGAGTATGTAGCTTGCATGGCTTTAACTTTATCGATTAAAGTCAATTCTAATCGTATATTCATTATCTTCACGTGGGTCTCTAGAGTCTTTAACTATATCTTCATCATTTGTAAGTTATACGAAATGGGGTTTTGTGTTAACAACGTCGCACTCGTAAACATATACGATCTTCTACTCAATGCGTCAGCTACCACGTTCGCTCTTCCACAATGATATTGAATGGTATAGTCGTAATCTTCAACAGCTCGAGCCAACATCTTTGGCGCATTATTCATTCGTTTTGGTTGAAGAAATATTTAAGGGTTGAAAAAATGGGTTTTGTACTGGGATCAATACAAAATTCGATTTCACGTTCTAGGGGTAGGCTAAGAAGTCTTCAAGAATACGTCAGAAAATTTATTAACGATATAAATATCATTTAAAAACTGTGACTCTCATCCAAGACTTGGATAGCACAAGAAATGAAGGTTCCTCCTAACGAAGTTTCAATCGATAAGTCAAAGTCTAACTTCTCTAGAGTTAAATTTAAACGTTGAGCGCAAGCAAGAGAGATAAAAGAATGGGTAGAATCGGTATCTAATAAGGTATAGACTTCGCAATAATTTATAATCAACTAACTCGTGCTAAATTCGTTCGGGTTACTCGCTTTTTGAGAAGTCATGAAAAACGCTCTTCCTGAAACCACCTACTTTGTTTTGTCCGTATCCGCCTTTGGTGCCACCGTCCCAGCTGGACTTGACTTCATTATATGACAAAATCGAGCTAAATGACATTCTCTTCTTGAAATTTTCACTTATATTATCTTGGCCATGATTACCACCGAAGTGGTTACCATTCTTGGCATGATAATTTCCCCCACGATGGTCATCATTGTTCCGATGGTCTTGCCACCCGCATTTATTATTATCGTGTTGTTGGTCGTTACCTTTTGGTTGTGCTAACTCATTATCGCGCTCCAATAACTGAGCCATATTCACAACATCTGAATATAAACAAAATTTATGAGAAATGATGTATTGATGTATATCGGGTTTCAAACCTCTTAGAAACATTCGCGTCATTCGCTCCTCATTATCGACCAAATGGGATGCAAACGGGATAACTCCACAAACTTAGCCTTGTACTGCGATACGGTCATATTATTTTGCTCAATTGCTTATCTCAATATTTTCAGATGCCATTTTCAAACACTGTCACAAAACAAGGGTTAATTAACATATCACATATTATCCCTATACTCTGACCGACCAATTAAATACCAAATAAACTTAGGTAGGTCATACTAGCGAAGGAATTCCCCATCTCTCCCCTCATAGTTCTTATTTCACATCTCAGCCAGGGATCATATCCCTAAGCTTTGATACCAACTGTGACGCCCCCAAAATAGGTATACATCACCCGTCTTGAGTCACCAAATACATGGTACAAAATACAAATAAAAACTCAATTATACAACTGTCATGTAAAATACGACAAAACATATGCTATGAGTTTTGATACAAATATTGTCATCTAGACAATATCCACACTCAATGGAGTCCTCATTACATTTATTATCACATTATTTAATGTAATAAAGGAGGACTACTAATGCTATCATCTAGACCAGTCACTCCGCCTCCTCACTGCCCTCAGCCTATATTCTCATTTCCTCAAGAGAATAAAGGAAAGAAATGGTGAGCTCAACTAGCCCAGTAAGTAATATTATGACTAAGATAATGAAGAATAAATTATCATTAGCCTTCAACAATATTAAACTGATAAAATACAATAGACATCAAGTTTAACTGCAGCGGAATAAGCAATCCATTAGAAGAGTCAAGTAGAGCATAATATCTAGTATCTTCTATGATTTAAAATGATTTCATCAATTTTTATTTTTTATCGCTGAGACTCAGCTTAATAAATAAACCACATCATTGAATCATTCCTGCACTACGGGCCAAGGTTATTCATTAAATCATCAATGGTCATGACTATACCGAATAATATCTGGTCATAATCATACTAAAAACTGTCCATCAATGCCTACCGGAAGCCAATGAGGACTTTTACCACATCATTCGTTACATTACGGTCATGATTATACCGAATAATCCCTGGTCATAATCATACCAAGTCCATCTATGCACGTAAGCCAAAGATGACTTTCATCACAATATAAGCATGAGAATGATGATAATGATATAAACAATAATCAAACGAAATCAAATCAAACGAAATCAAGGATAAATATTAAAGACTTTAAATTTATCCAAATATTATCAATCACTTAATAAACTCATAGTCTAATATTATTAATATTATAATAATATTTTAATCACTTCTTAAACTTATAAACAATTTATTTAAATTGTTTACACTTTTCCAAATAATGCATTTTAATCATTCAAAAATGCCATACTCATAAGATTTCATCACCAATGATCAAATCCCTCATCAAAAATCTGCATATACCCTATATAGGATTCCCAAGCCATAAAATCCTATTTTCCAATTTTGTTACTTCACATAACATATTTAATTCATTTACTCATAACTAGTTCATTTTCATGAAAAATACCAAATCAGTCCCAAAAATATTTCTTTTCTGGGATTTAGCAGAATATAGTCCCATATTGAACATATATTTTTCTCAAAATTTTTAAAATTCATTTACTATTTTTTATATGGCCAAAACTGTCGAATATTTAGACATTTATCATAAATTGTACTTTTGTCCAAAAAATTTGAAATTTATAGGGTATACTCATGTTATATACATGTACTCCCAATAAAAATTTCACCAATTTTGGAGTTAAATACAAAGAGTTATAAGGGTTTACTTTTAAAATAGTCTTTTCCCATAAAATCCATAACTCTTAATCTATACATCCAAAAATTGCCATTTTTTGGACACAATCTAGCAAACTCATCAAATTATCATTTTAAATTTTTCTAGAATTTTAAAGGGTCAGAAAAATTACGAAAATTCCCCTGGCAGAAACCCCTTTTGAATGAAAATACTATTTATATGAATACAAAGGATCATTCACCATGCATGCAGTAATTCACATAGACAGGTTATTCTAACAGAATAATAAAGAATGGAATAATGTAAGAATTCACCATGCATGCAATAGATAGGCTGCAGAGGTGTTATTCTCAATGTAATAATAAAGAATGGAACCAAAGTCATGCGTAAACCCACATGGAATGGATATTCCAACGAATAATAAAGAATGGAACAATGTAAGAATTTCATCATGCATGCGATAGACCCGACATGCATGAGTTATTCCAACAGAATAATAAATAATGGAACCGGATCATACGTAATCATACGCATGCATGGGATATTCCAATGAATAATAAAGTATGGAATAACAGAAGAATTTCACCATGTATGCGGCACTTCGCATAGACAGGTTATTCCAACATAATAATAAGGAATGGAATAACAATATCTCTCTTCATGGATGATAGAAATAATACCCCTTACCTTAGAAGAAACTGGATATTGGAATAGAGAGGTAGCAGACTTCTCTTCTTCTTTCTCTCTATAATAATTGCTCTATAGCTTTAGTGAATTGGTGAGAAATGAAGGAAGAATGAGCTTCTATTTATAGGAAAATATTGTTTTGATAATTGCACGTTTTGTGGCTCGAAATATTACAGTACAATACCTCCAACTTTTCTTTCATTTTCAATTTAGTCCTGCAAGTATTATCAAACTTGCACCACATCCCCTAATAGTAAATAATGTGAATCAATAGTTCAATCATGTGATTCAATAGTTATAATCATGTAAAAATATAAAATTACAGTATAGTACCTCCATCTATACCTCCATTTTTAACTTAGTCATGCAAGTATTATCAATCTTGCACCAACTCCCCTAATAGTACAAGAATGTGATTCAATAGTACACACATGTGAACAAATAGTTATATAAGCATGTGAATTAGTAGCAATTAATTGCTCATTTATCCGATTAATTACCCGATTTATCAATATAACCCCTAGACATCAATTATCATTAGAATAGATGTCGATTTTTACTAACACTAATAATCCTAACACAATGAAACTATCAAATTCATCTTTAATCAACACGAACTTATTCATCATTAATATTATAACTCATAATATTTAACAACTAGGTCGTTCCCAGGAAAGAGGTGGCTTTCCGATAAGAATTTCTCCTTATTGGCGCGCAATTAGATGACCAAACACTTCCTTGACAGAACTTCTAGACATTATAAATATTGTAATTTAATAATATGAATAACTTTGTCGTCTCAATTATTGATTTAATAATATATAAAATATTATATGTATGATACTTTGACAATAATCGAATCAATAATACGAGAGATATGATGCAAAGAATTATCGTGAGCAATAATTGAGTATAAACTGAGAGACTTTTCACGTAAGCATCAATAATCAATACCGTGTGCTACTATGCAATCACGCATATTACTGTACTTTTACTACCGGGTAGTTCAACAGTTTTTACGGTAATACTTTTGTCGTTATTTTTATAAAAAGATAATTCTATCATTTTCTAACTATGACAATACTTCTGTTATGGGGTCCACCAATGATTATGCTGTTGTACGGATATTCCCCGACAAAAAGAATATTTTCCGACCAAACAAATATTTTATAACAACTTGCATACTTTGCAAAATTTATAAATATTACCCACAACTATAACATTATATCAAATCCACACCATAATATTAAAAAAAAAATATTTCGAGAAATATAAATCTTTATTCATAAAATTTGGGGTCTCACAAAAACACACCAGAAATTTAGAGAATTCTTCTTCTATAATCTTGAGCGTATTTCTTTAAAGTTTAAGAAAGCTTTGAGCGTAGAAAATAGTGCAAGTTTTCTTCAAGTATATCCCCGCCCTACCCGTCGGAATACTCTTCTTTTTAAGGTAAGGGGTATTATTCTTTCGTATTCATGAAGAGAGTTATTTTCTTTCAATACTGTAAGGGTTGTTATTCCATTCTTTATTATTATGTTGAATAACTCATGTCATGCTGTCACCGCATACATGATGAAATTCTTCGTTATTCTATTCTTTATTATTCATTGGAATAACTCGTCTGCAAGGCTCTATCACATGCTTGATTTAATTCGTTGTTATTCCATTCTTTATTATTTTATTGGAACATCCTGTCTGCATGCGATTATGCATGACCCGGGTTCCATTCTTTATTATTCTCGTTAGAACATCACATCTGCATGGGATTACGCATGACCTTGTTCCATTCTTTATTATTCTGTTGGAATATCCTATCTGTGCGGATTACGCATAACTTGGTTCCATTCTTTGTTACTCTGCTGGAATAACCTGTCTATGTGTATTACCGCATGCATGGTGAATGATCCTTTGTATTCATTCCTTATTAACTTATGGAAATGATCTGTCTACGTGGATTACCGCATGGCGGGCGAAAATCCATTTGCAGTTTCATATATTCTATTATACTCAGTTGGTTAAAGTTTTGGCTTCTATACTCCATGAAATTAGTAGAATATCCTGGATATTTGTGCTTCATCCAGTATCTTTTTATGGAAATATTCTTCTGAGCATTTTTGAATTTTTACTCCACAAAGCAGTATCATGTTGACAATTTGGACGTTATTGGTTCCTAGATAAATTAATTTATAGATCTTTAAAATTTATTCTTGAACTTGTTTTATTGAATTATTATGTCATTGTCATTATCCTCATGTTTATATTATGTTGAAAGTCATCTGTGGCCTGTAGTGCACAGATGGACTTGGTATGATTATGACCTGGGATTATTCGGTATAATCATGACCGTAATGTTATAAATGATGTGGTAAAAGTCCTCATTGGGCCGAAGTGCATTGATTGACAGTTGTTGGCATGATCATGACCATTGATGAAAACACGAATATCCTTGGCCCGTAGTGCATTGATAATTTGTGGTTATGATACTAATGAATATCATTGGCCGTAGTGTAGGGATGATGTGGATTATTTATTGAGCTGAGTTTCAGCGATAAAAGTGATGAAAACCTTTTAAATCATAGAAGATAATATATTTTATTCTCTACTTGACTTTTCTAATGGATTACTTGTTCCGCTGCAGTTAAACTTGATGTTTGTTATATTACATCAATTTAACACTGTTGAAGGCTAACGATAATTTATTCTGCATTATCTTAGTCATAATATTTCTTACTGGGCTAGTTGAGCTCTCCCTTTTTGCTTTCATTGTTCTCTTCAGAAATGAGAACGTAGCGAGGGGACTAATCGGGGAGCTGAGTGATCGGTCCAGATGATAGCATTAGTAGTCCTCACTATTCTATGTAATAGTGTGATAATAAATGTATTGAGGACTTATTTTGAGTTTGAATACTGTCTAGAAAATAATATTTGTATTAAAACTCACAAAACTTCATGTTGTATATTTAAGATTGTATTTGTATTACACTCATGTATTTGGCGACTCGAATAGGTGATGTATACCTATTTTGGGGGCGCCACAGATTGGTATCAAAGCTTAAGGATATGATCCCCAAGAGATGTGAGACAAGAACTAGGAGGGAGAGATGGGGAATTCCTTCGCTAGTATGACCTACCTAAGTTTATTTGGTATTTAATTGGTCGGTAGGGTTAATATGTGATATGTTAATTAACCCTTGTTTTGTGGCGGTATTTGAAAATGACATCCGAGAATGTTGAGAATAGCAATGGAGCACAGGAGACCGTTAAGTCTCCACAGATCAATAATCAGGATAATGTGCATCAGGAAAGCGGCAATCTTCATGCAAACAACAACACTGACCAAATGATGAACGATGGAATGTTCAGAGGCTTTATGCAATTCATGAAACATCAGGCAAGAGCGGCTCCTGTCCAAAATGCAGGTGGAAACACTGGCAACTCTCGGACGATCACCGCTAAGCAGTTCAAGGAACTGGGACCACCAGAGTTTTTTGGAGAGCCAAAACCACTTAAGACAGAGACGTGGATAAAGCAGATCTGCAAGATATTTGATGTCTTGGGATGCTCCGAGGAGCAAAAGGTTTCCTTTACCACCTTCATGTTGCGAGCAGAGGCAGATTACTGGTGGAAATCTGTAAAGCGTACTCAACCTGCCGCAGTGAAGATGACTTGGGAGAAGTTCCAAGAATTGTTCAACGACAAGTACTTTTCCGAAAGTATTCGTCACATGAAAGAGGTAGAGTTCATCAAGCTGGAGCAAAACAACATGACCGTGTCACAATACGAAGCCAAGTTTGCCGAGTTGTCCCGGTTTGCGTCCCATTTGGTTGATAATGAGGAGAGAATGACGCGAATGTTTCTAAGAGGTTTGAAACCCGAGATACGTCAATATCTTATCTCTCATAAATTGTGTTTGTATTCAGATGTTGTTAATAGGGCTCAGTTATTGGAGCACGATAATGAGTCAACCCAACCAAAAGAGAACAACCGGCAAAATGATAATACCAGTGATAGCAGTTATCGAAGCGGTGACAATAAGCGTGGAGGGAATCAATATGCCAAAAATGGTAACCACTTCGGTGGTAATCATGGCCAAAACAATAAGAATGGACATTTCAAGAAGATGAGATTCAACAATGATGGAAGACGTCAGCATCAACACCCGTTGTTAAGGAAGGAGAACGACCACCTATCATATGCTTCAAATGCGGAGGGGAGGGACATATCAGTCCAAACTGTGCGCAGCAGTCCAAAACGTATTACAATTATGGAAGAGAAGGTCACCTAGCTCGATTTTGTCATTCAGGGAAGGCAAGTTCAGCTGGGATGGAGGCACCAAAGGCCATCCCAGAAAAGTCAAAGCCGGTAGGTCAAGGGAGAGCGTTTGTTGTGACCTCCCAAAAAGTAAGGAACCCGAACGAGGTCATCACGGGTAAGCTTATCATAAACTCTAGCGAAGTCTATACCTTATTTGATACCGGTTCTACCCATTCTTTTATTTCTCCTACTTGCGCTAAACGTTTAAATTTGACTCCGGAGAAATTAGACTTTGACTTATCTGTTGAAACTCCGTTGGGAGAAACCTTCATTACATCCACTGTTTATAAGTCTTGTTTAGATCAAATCGGCACCCGCACATTACCTGTCGATCTTATTTCTTTGAAAATACTTGCATTTGATGTGATTCTAGGGATTGATTGGTTAACTACTCATCATGCAAAAATTGATTATTTTCGTATGGTTGTTAGCTTTCATATTCCTAACCAACCTATTATGCGAATTCAAGCAACCAAACCATTAAAATCAATCATTTGTCATCTCAAGCCATAAAGCTATTCGTTTATTGAAAAAGCGGATGTCAAGCTTTCTTAGCTCATGTCACGGATCTAAACAAAAATACGCCGCTTTTGAATGATATTTCTATTGTTAATAAATTTTCCGACGTATTCCCCTCAAGAACTTCCCCTGGCCTACCCCTCAGAAAGCGTGAAATTGAATTTTGTATCGACCTTGAACCCAAAGACAAAACCCATTTCCAAAGCCCCATATCGAATGGCTCTATTGAACTTCGTGAGTTAAAGACCCAACCGCAAGAATTGTTAGACATCGCCCATTCGTCCAATACGTCTCCTTAAGTGCTCCTGCTTCTATTCATTAAGAAGAAATGTGACGCCCCAAAATAGGTCCATTCCATCCAACCCATTCTGAGTGCCAAATATACGATACGTAAATAACTACAACTTTATTAATACATTTGTCGTGCAAAATACGACAACATATATCTTATGAGTTTAAATACAATTATTGTCTTCTAGACAATATACATACCCAAATAAATCCTCATCACAATTATTGATACATTATTTTACAAAATGGTGAGGACTACTAAACAACTCTCTCTAGAACCTTCATTCCATACCCGACTAAGTACTGCTACATTCTCGCCTCCCGAGAAGAAAAATGGAACAAAAAGGAAAAGGGTGAGCTCAACTAGCCCAAAAAGAATATTATGACTAAGATAATATACAACAAATTATCGTTAGTCTCCAACAGGAAAAATCTAATAGAATACAATAGACAACCAATTTTAAATCAATCTTCGCAATGAAATAATAATTCATTAGAAGAGTTAAGTAGAGAATGCAAACTACTATCTTCTATATATGAATTTAAAAGTTCATCGTCAATATTTTGTCCCCGTAACATCAATCAATATATATACGAATCAAATATTCATCTTTTGCACTACAGTGCCAAAGATATTCATCATTGGGTCATGTTCATCTAAACACTGCTCATCTTTGCACTACGGGGCCAAAGATATTAATCGATCGGTCATGTTCATCTCAACACCTGCTCATCTTTGCACTACGGGCCAAAGATATTCATCAAGAAATCATTCATCTTTGCACTACATGCCAAAGATATTCAGTAATATCATCATTTAGGACTGAGGATGATGAAAAATATTTTAAAGGAAACAAATCCAGTGAAACAAAAGAACAATTATTAAGGATTCGTATTTTAAACAATCCAAGTTCAAAAATACTTCATAAGTAATCAGAGTGGAGTAAAATTCAAGAATGATCAAAACATGGAAACAATCAAAGCTAGTATCCATAGTAGATATTTTGGACAAAAAGAAGAAATTTCATTTTTTTGGTGAATAGTGTCGTATTCGTGAATAGTGCCAGTATACGTGAATAGTGGCCGTATATCGTGAATAAGAACTCACACCAAAAGATAGAAATTTCACAAAAAAACATCTTCACGCTTCGTGAATAGTAACTCGTGAATAGTAACTCGTGAATAGTAACTCATGAATAGTAACCCCGACATGAAAAAATTTCAAATTTGATAAAAATTTCCAACCAATATTTCGGCATAATGATATTGAAGAAATAATATCATTTTCGAATAAAATAACATCCCTTACCTCGAAAGACAAGATTTCAGTTGAAACCTTTGATATAGGTTATGACTTGAACTTGCAGACCGTAGCAGAATACTCAAAGTATACTCAAAATACTCACAAGAATACGCTCGATAATATAGAGAGAAAAACTTCAGTTTACGGTGATTTTCAATTCTAACCCAAGACCCTATTTATAGAAAATGCTTGTAACACCAAAAGTAGAAAATTTAATATAATAATATTATATATATTACAAATTCTCTCGCACATTTTGACAATTGATTTCAACTTATCTTGCACATGCTAGGGCTGCCCACAAAACAAAAAAAACGTTTTTCCTATTTTAAATATTTTAAACTTCCAAAAATCAATTATTTCGGAGCTTCGGAACTTCAATAATTCATAATAAATAGCCATTTTGCCAGAAAATTTGAATCTCTTGAATTTTTATAGAAAATTCCATTATCTACAACTTTACAGAAGAAAATTTTTCCAAATTCCAAACAAAAATTGACCGAAATCCACAAACGGACGATTTTACAAGCTATAATCAAATTTCGGTCAATAATTGTGTCCACCAACACACAAAATATGTGTTAAACATTTAATGCCACAAAAAATACTCTTCCTCCTCATATACTCAATATCTCACATTCATTATAAAATATCACCAAGTAATATATTATTAAAATAATATATTTAAATGAATTATTTTATCGTAAAAAGATAAAATATTAATTTTCAACAATTGTCACATTAAAAATTTTCTCCATCTATATCCACATAAAATCAATATTTTCCTCATCATATAAATTAATAATTAATTATTCACAAATAATATTACAGAATCACATCTCGGGCGTACTGTGCCGCTTCCTGGAAGAGGGGCTTTCCAATAAAGATTTCTTCTTCTATGGCGCGATTAGGTGACCAAACCTCTCCTTAGATGTAACTTTCTAGACATTGCCAATAATATTTTCTAATAATATTATTCAGATAATATGAATTATTGTCTGATAATGAAAAATACCGTGTAGTGACAATTTTTGAAATAACAAAGAATATAAAAAAAATCAACGCAGCAATTATTGAGTCAATAAAATAAAATCTTTGATAAGAATTATCATAATAATTATTGAGTAGTTGCTTTCTTACGTAAGAATCAATAATTGGTGTAATACTCGCAATCTATCGTGTTTTTAACCCATTGGGTATTCAACCAAAGATAATTAGAATAACTACGCCAAGTTATTTATATAAACAACTTATTCTTGTCGCTTTCTTCCTCCAATCGCTTTTCTCTATGGGGCCCTACACATGGGCATGCTTGTCGTCGCATTTAATATTCCTCGACGATCTTAATATTCCACGACCAAACGAATATTCCCGAAACATTAATGAATATTTTATAACCACTTGCTTATTCGAAATATTTGCATATTTTACCCATAACTATCCACATTAATCAAATCAACCCTTACTATTTCAAAATAATAAATAGAGGAAAATAAATTTCATTTATTAATAATTTGGGGTCTTACAAGAAAGATTGGAGTATGCGACTTTGTATTGATTATCGGGAGTTGAACCATGTCACTATCAAAAATAGATATCCATTGCCTCACATTGATGACCTGTTTGATCAGTTGCAAGGCACCGAATTCTTTTCAAAGATTGATCTTCGTTCCGGATATCACCAATTTTTAGATTAGAACCGATGACATTCCAAAGACGGCTTTCAGAACTCGGTACGGGCATTATGAATTCCTAGTCATATCTTTTGGATTGACTAATGGTCCTGCTGCCTTCATGGATATGAGCACATTACCATGGATTTCGTTACTGGTCTTCCCAAGGTTTCTCAAGGCATAGATGCAATTTGGGTCATTGTTGATAGATTGACCAAGTCTGCTCATTTCTTACCTATACGAGAAACTTATACACTTGAACGTCTTGCTCGTATGTACATAAATGAGATTGTAAGACTGCAGGTATGTTAGTATCCATAGTTTCTGATCGAAACCCAAGATTCACTTCACGATTTTGGGTTAGTTTGCAAAAAGCTATAGGCATGGATTTACGATTTAGTTCGGCATATCATCCTCAGACTGACGGATAATCAGAGAGGACTATTCAAACTCTGGAAGATTTATTAAGACTCTGTGTCCTTGACTTCAAGAGAACACTACAAGAAAAAGGTTTATTAGCGACCGCCCACGGTCGCAGATAACTATCAGTGACCGACTGCGGTCACTGATAGTCATCGCATAAAATCTGGTTGCTGGGGTGCACATCAACGACCACTATTAGCGATCGAATTATCTGCGACCGATATGAGTGACCGAAATGACAAATTCAATTCATTGGTGTTCGAGTCAAGATAGCCCAAGGCAAAAGTCGCGTGGTCCATATGGTAACATCTTCTATCAATGATCGCGAGCGTTACGATACCATCAAATGGTAAGCTTTCGCTAATAGGTATCAGCGACCGCATGCAGTTGCTGATCTGAAAAAACTGAAAACCAGATTTTTGCTATTTTATAGAATTCCCAAAATCCTGTACCTGTTTTGTACCTGCTTTATCCCAACACACATACACATCAAGATAAACAGCATGCACAACAATATAAACATCCATCGTCCACCAACACATACACCAAACTAGTATATAAATTATATAAACCTTTAAAAACCAATATAAATTGAATAAATATAAACAAATCTAATACTGTTTAAGTAACATACAAAAAACCAATATGAATCGAATGAATATACAAGTACAAGTTTATCAAATAACTACAAAACTGATCTAAATCAGGTACGTCAAGCATCATCGCCTCCTTGATCACCATGTAATTAACAAAATAATAAAACAAGTTACATGCTATAGTAACTATGTTGATACTAGTATATATTACGAAAATATATACAACAAATTGATTTTATACCTCGTCGCCATCCCCATGTTGTCCTGCTTCTACTCTGCCATCGCTTGATTAACTCCTCGGGACTCTCAGAGCCCCTGGATGCCCACCCAAAGATCTTGGTAAGATCTAGATCTCGACATATAGCTCTCACTACGATGGTTTGGAGTATGAACATCTAGATGGCTCGATGATCGTGAAGATCGGGTAAGAGCAACTTTGAGCCATCAAGGATGGGCGTCGTCGTTGTCCTTGACCTTTAATGTAGTTCTTTTCGCAATGAGACGCCTCTCCCATAATTCTTGATCAATAAAGTGGACGTGGAGTGCCTTCAAGATAACGCCATTCAATAAACGCTTATAAGTATCCTGTCATCATGTTAACAATTCAATAGTTAAAAATAAATTACGTAAGCATTGATAAACAAGATCAAGTTGTTAAAACTTATTACCGCTTATTTGGATAAAGATCGAGGCGGGCAAATCACGGGTGTGGCGCACATCCATCCAATGGATGGGCGTGACACTTGAGGCCGAGACTCTATACAAAAAATAAGCATAATATTACTAAGTAAAATCATGATATATTTTATACAATTCATGATTGTAAACATATTAAAACTTGTAAATCACATTACTGACAAAGGTGATATCTTTGTGAGACCCCAAATTTTATGAATAAAGATTTAAATTTCTCGAAATATTTTTTCAAAATTATGGTGTGGATTTGAGATAATGTTATAGTTGTGGGTAATATTTATAAATTTTGAAAAAGTATGCAAGTTGTTATATAATATTCGATTGGTCAGAAGTTTATATATATTGAGGTGTCTTTATGAAGTCATGGAAGTTTATATATATATATATATATATATATATATATAAATTTTTTTATAAGTATTATTAATGTAATAAAATGTAAAAGCTTTTATATAAAATAGAATACTTTTATAAAGTTATTTGTTTTAGTAGTGAATAATTAGAATATATTATATTTTATTATGCATAGTCTTAAGTAGTGTTTTGCATAGTAAAATCTTTTTATATAAAACATAATACTTTTATAAAGTTATTTGTTTTATTAGACAATAATTAGAATATAATATATTTTATTATGCATAGTGTTTGTATAGTACCTGCATAGTGTTTGCATAGTAAAATCTTTTTATATAAAACAGAATACTTTTATAAAGTTAATTATTTTATTAGATTTTAAATAATATATATATATTGTATTATATTTTATTGCATAGTATCCTTTCTATTTTCCTATAAATAGGATGCTTAGTTAGAATTGAAATCACACCAGAAGTTCAGATAATTATCCTTCTATAATCTTGAGCGTATTTCTTTAGAGTTTAAGAAAGCTTTGAGCGTAGTGCAAGTTTTCTTCAAGTATATCCTCGCCCTACCCGTCGGAGTACTCTTCTTTATAAGGTAAGGGATATTATTTGTTGTACACGTAAGGGGTATTATTTCTTTCATCTTCATGAAGAGAGCTATTGTTATTCTATTCCTTATTATTATGTTGGAATAACCTGTCTATGCGAAGTACCGCAAACATGGTGAAATTCTTCTGTTATTCTATTCTTTATTATTCTGTTGGAATATTCTGTCTGCATGCGTCTTTACGCATGTGACACAGTTCCATTATTTATTATTCTCGTTAGAATAACATATCTGCATGCGATCTATCGCATGCATGATGAAATTCTTCTCATTATTCCATTCTTTATTATTCATTTGGAATATCCCATGCATGCGCGTTTTCACGCATGACTTCAGTAACATTCTTTATTATTCTGTTGGAATATCTTGTTTGTGCGGTTTACGTGCGTGACACAGTTCCATTATTTATTATTACATTGGAAATAATCATGCATGCGATCTATCATGCATGATGAATTCTTCAGTTATTCCGTTCTTTATTATTATGTTGGAATAACCTGTCTATGTGGATTACCACATTCATGGTGAATGATCATTGGTATTCATTCCTTATTAAATTGTGAAAATGATCTGTTTACGTGGATTATGATGAAAGTCATAATAAAAGCATTGGACTGATGAAAATCATGGGTATATGTAGTATTAGTAAGTGTTATAATGAGTTATGTTGGTTATTATATGAAAACATGAAAGTTTCTTAGAAATCACAAAGGGTTAAAAATTAGATTTTGGTGAAAATAGAACATGAAATTCAATTGACCATATCTTCTATTATATTTCGAATTTTTGAGTGTGGTCAAGTTCTAGAGTTAGATCTATGAGTTTTCTAACTTATTCAAGTGGAATGACTGGAAAAGGTGTTGTAGATTTTCGTATGGACTAATTTTAGCAAAGGAGTCAAAAACTGCAAAGTACCAAAAAGCTACTGCCCAAAAATTTAAAAGGGAATTTTTGGCCACTTAATTTGTGATAAACATTCTGGCCTTTTGGGACATAAAAATATATGGTATAAAGTACCTCCTGTCCAAAAATGAACTCATTCCGACTTAAAATGATCAAGTTATGACTATTTTAATATTTAGGTTTTTCTGACGAAAAACGCTATAACCGGAGTTTTATAACTCCGATGAACATGAAATTTAAACTGGAAGCTCACGTTAACATGTGTAAGATCCTGCCAAGATTTGGGAATTTCTGGAGTTAAACTTGAGGTAGCTAATTTCTTAAGGAATTAATTAGAAATTGATTTTTGAAAAATACTTAAGGGAGTTGAAAAATTATAAAAAAATACTTGTTGTGTATGAAATATATGTATATATATTTGGACAAAGGATAGAAAAATAATAAGTTGATTTGGTAATTTTTCATGAAAATAGTTTAGTTACAAACATATGAGTTAAATATGTTATGTGGAGTAACGAAATTGAAAAATAGGATTTTATGGCTTGAGAATCCTATATAGGGTACATGGAGATTTTTGATGAGGGATTTGATCATTGGTAATGAAATTTTATGAGTATGAAATTTTTGAATGATTAAATGCATTATTTGGTAAAGTGTAAACAATTGAAATAAATTGTTTATAAGTTTAAGAAGTGATTAAAATATTGTTATAATATTAATAATATTAGATGATGAGTTTATTAAGTGATTGATAATATTTTGGATAAATTTAAAGTCTTTAATATTTATCCTTATTTTCGTTTGATTAATGCTTATATCATTGTCATCATCCTCATGCTTATATTGTGATGAAAGTCATCTTTGGCTTACGTGCGTAGATGGACTTGGTATGATTATGACCGAGGGATTATTCTAGTATAATCATGACATGTAATGTTGTAAATGATGTGGTAAAGTCCTCGGTGGCACGTAATGCATTGATGGGCGGATTTTTGCTATGATTATGACCAATGATTATTCGATGCATCGTAACCATTGATGATTTAATGAATATCCTTGGCGTGTAGTGCGAGGGATGACTCGATGATGTGGTTTATTTATTAAGTTTGAGTCTCAAAGAATAAAAATTGATGAAAACATTTTAAATCATAGAAGATAGTAGATATCATGCTCTACTTGACTCTTCTAATGGATTCTTTATTCATTCTTGCAGTTAAACTTGATGTCTATTGTATTTTATCAGTTTAACATTGTTGAAGGCTAAGTATAATTTATTCTGCATTATCTTAGTCATAATATTTCTTACTTGGCTAGTTGAGCTCACCCTTTCTTTCACTGTTCTCTTCAGGAAATGAGAACATAGCCGGGACTAGTCGAGAAACGGAGTGACGGTCCAGATGATAGCATTAGTAGTCCTCACAATTCTGTTAAATAGTGTGACAATAAATTTAATGAGGACTCCATTGAGTGTGGATATTGTCTAGATGACAATATTCTTATTAAAAATCTTAGATTATTTTTGTCGTATTTTACACGACTGTTGTATAATTAGTTTGTATTTGTATTCAGTACCTTGTATCTAGCGACCCAAGATGGGTGATGTATACCTATTTTGGGCGCGCCACATATCTTCTGAATTGTGAAATCTGCGCCGCTTGTATGTCCTTTTAGCTTTTTTGCCATCGAATTTTTAGAAGATCATTGCTGGTGGCGGTCTTTTAGTCTTTTTCACCAACTCTCTCATTTCTCATTGGGCACACATCTCACTTATATGGACTTGGTGCACCACCGAGGGCTATGCTTTCGTGCATGTAATCCTCTCCCAGCACGGATGGTCGATCTCGGCATTGTGAAGGAATTTTGTCTTTCTTTGTTCAAATTATCCTTGAATGCGGACGACGCCTTACGCGAATAATGTCTCGAATCACTTTGAAGCTGGCGTCCTCTCATCTATACCTTTTCTGCAAATAAAACAACAATAATAACATTTCTAAACAATTATCCTTAATTAGAATATTATATTATCTATCATAATTAAAAAAACATACACGAATTCAAATTTCAAACCGCATCCTTGTGGGCGATAGGTGTGCTTCACCACGTAATCACAGTGTAGAGCCAATTCTCAAAAACACAACTATATGCACTTGACGATCTTATTATCTGAAAAATCACTATAGTATACAACAATTTACATCAACGATAAGTAGATATGTTAAAGCAATTTACATCTAAAATGAAATCTAAAATGCTTATATATAAATGATGCGGAGACGACGTCTTTATTAGGAGAGGGCAATCTGAATAAGAATCCGATCATCCGGATTAGTAAGGGCCTTGGGCACATGATTAGGTCCCCTACCCAAGCCGCACTTTTTCTGCGCTGCTCTAGAAGCCATCTGTATATTACAAATTTCAAGATGTATATATGAGTTATATTTGATTACATGTATATATGAATATATAAAATGACAATAAATATGACAATTGATATAAACATGTATATATATAAATATAAAATGACAATAAACAAAATTGCATTTAAATAGTTAAGTACATAAACATGACAATGATATAAAAAACATGTAATGCTAAACATACATTTCATTTGTTCAAGTGTCGATGTTTGATTCGAGAATCATCTTGTATAATGTGTTGCAGATTCATAACCATCATCCGCTTGATTCGATGCATCGTCGATTCGATCAATAACTCTTCCTCCTCAGTATCAATGTCATCTGACACAAGTATTGACTCAGGAGCTAATTCATGTGGCTCATCTCCACCACCTAATTGGATTACTTCATTGTCGTCCTCCACATTTATTATAGTTTGACTATGAAGCATCTGCTCTTAGTGAATCTCCCATCAACTACTTCTACACGACTACGCGCAGGAGTATGAATTACAACTTGCCAATCTGTAGGCGGTCTATCCCTTTTTCTAACAGGACTAGAAGTGTAGTATACTTGTTGTGAGATCCCAAATTTTATGAAATAAAAGTATTCAATTTTTCTATTTTGGTAAATGGTTAAATTGATAAAAGGTTAAAGTTAAGGATGATATTTGAAAATTTTTCAAAGTAAGAAAGTTTTCATAAAATAATCAGTAGTAAAAGTATAGTAATACACGTGGTTGCATAGTAGCACACGGTATTGATTATTGATGCTTATGTGAAAAGTCACTCAGTTATACTCAATTATTGCTATAGTAATTGTTGCATCATATCTCTCATATTATTGATTCAATTATTGTCACAATAGCATCTGCATAATATGTTATATTATTAAATCAATAATTGAGACGACAAAGTTATTCATATTATTATTTGCAATATTGACAATGTCTAAGAAGTTACATCGAGGAGAGGTTTGGTCACCTAATTGCGCTCCAATAAGGAGAAATTCTTATCGAAAAGCCCCCTCTTTCCTGGGAACGACCTGGTTGTTAAATATTGTGAGTTATAATATTAATGATGAATGTTATTAAAAAATCAAATTTGAGTTCGGAGTTGAATTTGGAGATGCAGACATGATATTTGAGTCCGGAACGATGAAATTTGTAGAAATAGACTATAAACACAAAATTTGTCGGGGTTAACTTTTTGGTCAAAAAAGTCAACAGGTAACTTTTTTCGGAAAAAGTCAAAACTTCAAATTTTCAAAAATGAAATTTTTGAGAAAAATATTTCCATTATGTTGGGATTGTTAGTGTTAGTGGAAATCAACATTTATTTCGATAATAATTGATGTCTGGAGGTTATATTGACCAATCGGGTAATTAATCGAATAAATGAGCAATTAATTGCTATTAATTCACATGATTATAACTATTTGTTCACATGTGTGTACTATTAATTCACATTCATGTACTATTAGGGGAGGTGGTGCAAGATTGATAATACTTGCATGAGTAAGTTAAAAATGGAGGTATAGATGGAGGTACTATACTGTAATTCGTATTTTCACATGATTATAACTATTAAGTCACATGAATGAACTATTAATTCACATGATTTACTATTAGGGGAGGTGGTGCAAGTTTGATAATACTTCCAGGACTAAATTAAAAAAAAAGTTAAAGGTATTGTACTGTAATATTTCGAGCCCCAAAACGTGCAATTATTGAAACTATATTTTCCTATAAATAGAAGCTCATTCTCACTACAAGAAATCACACATTTTATGACGAATTTTTTTGCCACGCACAAAATTTTGTCATAATTTTTTAATTAATAATTACGAAATTCATAATCGTCACTAAAACTTTTGCTTTTGTGACGACTTTTACTTTTGTTACTATTAATCATTTATATCGTCACTAATTTACACATTTGATGACGATTAACAAAATTTCGTCACAAGTTATTTTGGAGGTAGAATTTCGTACCAAAATTTTAGAAGGAAACCTTTTAGTGATATTTTGTAATAATTGATGACAATATTTATTGTCACAAAATATTTCTTTCAATGACAACATAATAGTTTGTCATTAATTATTTGTAAAATTTAGTGACATTGTGCTTTCGTCACTAATGTTCACATTTAGTGACGCCAAATACAAATTCATCACAATTTTATTTGGAGGCAAAATTTTGGAGAAAAATTTTTTAATGACAAAAAAATAATAATTTATGATAATTTGTATTGTCATAAATACCAATTTTATATAACGAGATAATAGTTTATCACTAATTAGTTGAGTGGATAAGTGACAAAAATTGTTCGTCATAAATTCTTATATTTAGTGACAACATACGTAATATCGTCACAATTTTATTTGGAGGCAAAATTTTTCTGAATATTTTTCGAGGAAAATTTTTTAAGGACGAAAATATAACTAATTATGACAATTCACTACAAAAAAATGGGCCTTTAGCAACGATTTTTCGGGCAAGGACTTTATAAGTCGTTGCTAAAAGTATATGTTTAGCAACAAAATTTGTCCTTCGTAACAGATTGTGTCAGGCTTTCACTTTTTGCAACGAAATTCATAAGTCGTTGCAAAATTTCATTGCTAATTCATTGGCGGGAAAAAATTTCGTTGCAAATTTTTGGCCACTTGATTTCCGTTATTGTGGGCAACGAAAGTTTTTTGTTGCTAAAAAATGGGGCTTTAGCAATGATTTTTGAACAACGACTTATAAAAAGTCGCTATTTAAAAGTAATTTGTTTAGCAAACGAAAGTTGTCCTTCGTTGCGTGATTGTGTTAGGCTTTCACTTTTTGCAACGAAATTCATAAGTCGTTGCAAAATTTGAAACAAAATTAGCTTAGAAATCCGTTGTAAAATTTCTAACCACTTAATTTCTCTACATCGGGCAACAAAAGTTTTTTGTTGCTATATTTCGTTATTTAATATGGACCACATTTATTGGCAATAATTTTATTTTCGCCAGCATATTTTATACAACTTTTTGCAATGACTATTAAAATGTTGCCTTAAATTAAGATAATCCCAATAAGCATGTTTTTGTAAAACCATATTCAGTATTCGGAGAATTTTCAAAAAATATTTGTATTTAGTATTTAAAAATTATGTCCAAATGCGGAACATATTCGTTTCCATTTTTTATTCGAATAAACAAATTATTCAAATATCCGAATTCAAATGTCAATCACCTAATAAACAGTTTATTCAATTTATTTATAAAAAGTAAAAATAAAAAAATATTGATCAATTACTAACAAATCACAACCATTTAAAGTTGTAAAAATACATATTATAAATGGGAGACATCAAATACATCATCATTCATAATTGATCATAAAAATCAATTAAAATTTACTAATATAAATTGTACATATAAGTTGTATAAATTGTACTTATAAGTTGCTGACGTGGCACACGTCAGCAGGTCTGACGTGATATTTAATATTAAAATTTGACACGTGTCTGCTGCTGACATGGTAGGTCTTTTGAATTTTCTTCCAAAAATTGTCTCTCTAGAGATTTGAACTCGCGATCTCACATTTAAAATTTTAGTCATATGACCGCTGGAGCAACATGTGTCAACTGTTAATATCTTGCAAGGATTAATATTTATATCAAAACATGTCATTTCCCCCATATATTCCATCAGAATTTGAACCGTCATTGCAATCTCTTTTTTTTAAGCGATTATTTTCGAAGAAAAATTTAACCCAAGCTTTTAAAAAAAATGAATTTTATTTTTTAAAAAAAAAAAATCTGTACCAACTCCACTTTAAAAATCAGTACCAACATTGGAATCTCTTTTTTTTGTAAATTATATTTTTTTAAAAAAAGTTACTACTATTTTTTTTAAAAATGAATTTAAGTTTCTTTTTTTTTCAAAAAAAAATTGATACCAACTTTTTTTAAGTGGCGTTAGATTTGTATTTTTTGATTTTTTTTAAAAGTTACTTTATAAATTAAAATTTTAAAGTTACTTTATGAATCAGAAGTCAAAAACTTTAGATTTAAAAATGTATGAGGAGAAGAAGACAAAACTTGGAGTTAAATCTAAAAAAAAACTTTTAAGTGTCGTTCGATTTGTATGCTTCAACCATATATCCAATTAATTATTTTTTCATAATAATAATAATAGTTAGTTATTTGAAGGAGAATAATAATAATAATAATAATAACAATAATAACAATAATAATAATAATAATAATAATAATAATAATAATAATAATAATAATAATAATAATAATAATAATAATTGTTATTGTTATTACTCCTGAGTCTCTATAGTTTACTACTCCTTCCTCACCTGAGGTGCTATTTCTATTTCTCTTTCTTTCCGTCTCTGTAGATATATATGAATGTGATGATGCAAGTTCGCTTTTGGGGTCAAACACGGCAATGACTTGATTTTAGTAGTGATGATACTCCATATTACACTAATTTAATTTATTCTAGATTACTTGAATACCCTCATGGTAAAATCTAAGTTGAATTGTATGCATGCATACCTATAATCATAAATTCAGAATAATTTAGTGGTAAAAGTCTCTTTTTTTTAAATTATTGTATAAAATTTTAAATTCGAGTCTATTTATTGACAGAAGTTAGAATTTAGTGGGTGTTACAAATTGAAGGTAAAATTTTCTTATATTTATTTTATTTTATTTTATTTATTATTATTTTTATTATTTTTTATTATTATTATTATTATTATTATTATTATTATTATTAGTACTATTATTATTATTGTTATTATTAGTACTATTATTATTATTAATGTTATTATTATTATTATTATTATTATTATCATGCAATTAGTTATGGTATGTAGTAAAGGAGAAGAAAAGAATATATGGGGGAAATCTCATGTTTTGATATAAATATTAATCCTTGCAATATATTAATAGTTGATCCAGCGATCATATGACCAAAATTTCAAATGTGAGGTTGTGAGTTCAAATTTTTGGAGAGACAATTTTTGATATAAACATATTTTTTTCCTTTGTATTTGTTGATAAGAAGTGAAAACTTAAGGAATGTTTTTTTCATAGAAGGAATATTTTCCTTATCAATTTAATGGGTTGTATTGCTAAAGGATTTATAGGAGCAGTTTATTGAAATTGGTGCTTCTGTGTTTTGGAATGAAGTATTCCATTATTTTGCCAAGTGTTTCAGCTTTGTGATTAATCTGGTAATATTGGAATGGATACTTAGATAATGTTAAATTTTGATTTAGAAGGATCAGTTATTTTAGGTTCTTGATTCTTATTGTAAGATCAAAAAATATCTGAAGATCATACAACAATAGACACTTGTGGAGCAGATTCAGTACTTTAATGTACATGCTATTATGGTGATGAAATGCTTAAGGGAATAATGCTTTGTTATCTTCATTATCACTTACAAAATGCCTTGTTTGAGACTTTCACTACAAGAAATTGTGGATGTAGTGAAGAAAATTTTGTGAAGGAATTCATTCCTTCACATGAAGAGTTTTCTAGCGAAGGAATTGTGAAGGAAAAAAATGTAGTGACAATATAGTTATTAGCGAAAGAAATATCCTTCACAATTTACTTTTTTGTCTTTCGTAAATTTGAGGTGGTAGAAGTATATTTGGTGCCAATTTATAATAAAATTTGTGAGGAAAAAAACTATTAATGAATGAATTATTACTCACTATATATTATTGTTCAGCGGTTTTTTACGAGAGATAAAATTGGTCACTGTTTTGTTTTAAATAAATTTTTTAGAATTAATTGTGGTGAATATAAATTGTAATATAAATGAATTTAATTTTTTACAATAACAAATTTATTTTTAATAATACTTTGTAAGCAACTTACAATATTGACTATTTCTTTAATCAAAGTAAATAAACTTATAATAATTTAAACTTTAAAATTTCATACACTGGCCGTGGAAAAAAAAAGAAAAAAAATAGATAAGGCAAGCTGTGGAATAGACCAAAAATTCTAAAAATTACTCATCTATTTTGTAAAAAGAGTTAAGTTTGAGTTTTATTCTTAGTTAATTTATGTTATCCTACAACCTGAAATTGTAATGTAATAAATTTTTTAAAATAAAATTTTATTCTTAATAATTCTTTTTAAATAATTTATAATATTAAATGTTTTATTAATTAAAATATTAATTTAAAATAATTCAAAATTTAATATATTATAAACTAAAAAATTATAATAATTAAGATTCTTTTTGTGGAACAAATCACAAATGTTTTAAATTGTTACTTTTCTGCTCCTCAAAAGAGTTATATTTCAATTTGTTATTAACTAATTTACGGCATCCTAAAATTTAAATTTAAATTAAATTAAAATCTATTTAATTTTTTAAAATAATAATTTTATTTATAATTTTATTTTTTAAAGAGTTTACAATATTAGTTATTTTTATTATATTTATAAGTTAAAATCAAACTCTCTTTTTTTTAAACAAAGTCCCTAATTTAATTTGGAGTTTCTGTACTTGGTCCGGAAAAGGAGTTAGAAGCGTGAAACTGAAAAGGAGTTAGAAGCTTGAAATAGAGTTTATAAGCCCTAGCTGAACGATTACAGTTTTATTCCCCTTTTTGCCCAAAATTTGATGCGCTCGCTCTCTTCCCTCCCACCTGCGATTCCCTTTTCCCTCTCCCTCTTCAGTGGAGACTCCCTTTTTCTTCTTCACCGGCGACGATTCTGTCTCTCACTTCCTTTCCCTCTTCCTCTCCACTACCCACATATACATACACAACGAGGAGAAGAATGGAGGATTTGGGCGCGAGGAGGTGAATGGAGGAGGCTTGATTTGGGCGTGAGGAGGCGAACGGAGGAGGCTTGATTTGGGTTTGATTTGGTTATTTGGTAAGTTACTCTCACACCCACTGCTATACTCACACACATACACCCACCTACTGCTATACTCTCACACACACATTATCACACACAGACCACAGTACCTCAGTTTATGGGTTCTTCTTCACCGGCTTGATTGGAACGGTAGCTTATGGAATAATTCAGGTTTGTGAAGTACCTTAGTTTCCTAGTGGTTTTGTTTTGTTCTTGAATTCTAAATGTAGAAGAAGTTTATTTTCTTGTTTAGTAATTAGGAATACAACATTGAAAAGAGAAATGTTTTTATGCCTTATTTCCTTCTCCTAGTTCTGCCAAATGTTTGAAAAAACTTTTGCTTTAGTCTTCACTTTTTTTGATAATTATTTTCATTCACAAAATCCATAGATTAAATGAGGGCTGAACGTCCAAATGAGTCCATTTTTTTTGTATTAGAACCCAACTTCATTATATAGCAATGATCAACAGGTTCCAATAACTATGGCTGAAACTGCTTTCCTTCTCAAGGTATCTTACTGAAACTACAAATGTTGAAAATCTCAATTATAAATGTTGTGGTAAAAGTATTTGAATTGGCATTGAAGGTAAGAGATTTTAGGCTAGTCACTTATCAATCTCATATCTTTAATTAATGTAACTATTGTTCTTTAAGTGTATGTCATGTTATTACGTTTATTAAGATTATTATTATTTTTCAGATACAAAGACCAATGTTGCTGAAGCTCTTGCGACACATATTCTTAATAAGCTTCGTGCCGGAATCAAGGTTCTCTTTTACTACATACATGGCAGTTTGTTTTTCTTCTGTGAATTGATTTTTCAATAAAGTCGGTGTTTATTACCTGATGGAATGTATGTAGATCTCTGCAATCAAAGCTCCTAGGTTTGGAGAAAACAGAAAGTCTGATCTTTAGGATCTTTCCGTCCTTACTGGAGGCCAGGTGGGATCACTCTGTTAATTTTGTTTCATTATACAATTACTTTTGGCCCCTTGATTTTAATGACAACATCCATTAATGCATCACCCTTATGTTTTAAAGGTTTTAAGTGAAGAACTTGGTATGAACCTTGATAATGTAGAGTTGGATATGCTTGGTTCATGCAAAAAGGTAAGATTCGCAGCTAATTAAGGAAAAATATGTTTCAACTTTTGACTAAAAACTATGTTATGATTTTACCCCCGATCACGGTACAAGCTTATGTACATAGTAAAAACATGATTTAACACGTGGTCTGGAATTAATAATTATATCTCAAGAAAATTTTTATTTGTTGGCGACAAAGTTTGATGGGAAGATATTTAAATTTTGTTCATCGTGTATAATGTAGCTCTTTATCAAATCAGTTGTTAAAGTCCAAAGGAGTTTATTATACCTGTATTGTACCTAATATATTTCTTTAGCTCGATTAATCCACACACCAAAACAGAGCGTAAACTTGACAAACATTGATACAAATTCTCAAAATGTAAATTTCCCTAACAAATGCCTCAATATAAATATAAAGCCTTGTAAATTTTAAATTAGATAACAAAGGCTAACAACATCCTGAGTCTATGTTCTGCTATCAAATTTATATTCCTCTGATGGTAAACATGATGGCAAGAAGATTTAATCTTCCTACATATCACATAGAATTACATATTTAATCTTCCTACATATCACATAATTAGCTCAGATCCATCGAGGAGTGATATATTTTCCGTGTCATTTTGACTCAGATACACTACATCAGAAGGACTCATTATAGGAGCTTCATCCTCTTGGTATGTCTCGGCATCATCCTCAATAATATCATATGTGTTTCTTGCTTTGGCTTTGATTATTGTTTACCAACCTTGATTTCTAGTAGAAACAGAATTAGCATAAACAACCTGTTCTACTTGAGATGCAAGCACAAACGGATCATTTGATCTTTAGCCTCGACTTTGTATTGACTTTGTATTTTCTTATGGATATTAAATGTAAGCATCCATGGGGCATGGGGCTTAAAACAGTACAGGTATGCATTAGAATATAGTAGAGAGTTGAAAATGTCACTGATTTCATGTCCTATGTTTTGTAGATAACCAATTCTCCCAGCCAATATAGAGGAATTGCCCATGCTATCCCGTTTGCTAACTGTACCGAGGTATGTGCATAGGCTAATTGTCACCCGTCTTGCTCAACGCAATCATCTGCATGTGTAAACAGAGCACATAATGTCAAAATTTTCACCCCAGTTCAAGGTAGAATATCACATCTCAAAAAGTTCCCAAATGGCATGGTCCATCCCCTGAATCTGGAGAAATGGTCAGTAATTTGATAGTAGTACTAATTCCTAGTTATCTCATACAAGAAATAAGATCTAATTACTAATGATTAATGACTGTTTTAACTTTCAGGTTATTAGCTCAGAATGGGAAAATTTTAAATCTTAGCAATCACAGCAAAAAGGCACAGAGCAAGGTTATAACCTATAAATACTAAGTGCATCTGGTGACCTATTTGATTCATTTTTCTAGCTTGCTATTATTTTTAAATATGTGCAGGAAGACTGCTTCTACGACCTGCCTTACAATACTGGGTATCAAATTTTCGTGCTACATTTACGGAAGACAAGGGACGAAATTATGAAGTGTACTCTCTATATATGTAGATATATACTTTGATTGAAGAACTGTGGTAGCTTTAGATGGTTAATTGTAAAGATAATGAATGATTATGTAGTGGATAATTTTATTAAGTTAATAATATTTTAGTTTTTTGTATTTTTGCCATTATTTGCTATGGGACATTGAGCTAGTCAGGTACACAAAAAGAATGTCAAATTTTGATTTGGCAACAATATAATTCGTTACCAAAGCATTGGACAAGTTTTAATATAGCAACAATTTTTTATACATTTAGCAACAAATTTTCGTTGCTAATGGCATTAAAAATATAATATTTGACAACGAAAAATTAACCTAATAATAACGGAGAGGATATTGTTGCTAATACTAATATTAAAGGCAACATATACTTTCGTTGCTATTGAAAAATAACCAGCAACAAACATTTTCTTTCTTTGATTCACGATAATGTCGCGTTGCTAAATAATATAATCAAGAAATGAAAATCGTTGCTTTAAAAGTTTACATTTTGCAACGAAAAGCAAGCTTAGCGCAACAATTTTTCATAATTTCTTTATAGCGAAAATGTCGTTGCAAAATGAATATTAATTACAAACGAAAATGTATGGTCGTTGTAAAAAAAAGTTCATTTCGTTGCCAATTAGCAGGCTTTTGCAACGAAATGGGGGGTTTTTAGCAACGAAATTTTAATTATTCTGCAACAATACATTTTGTTGCTAAAGGATCGATGTCTCTGTACGAAAGCCAAATTTCGTTGCAAAATGTATTACTTTTGGCAGCGAAAAAAAAATATTCGCTGAAACAATTAGCAACGCTCATTCTTTGAAACGAAAAGACGAATAACAAAGAAAGTCGTTGCAAAACCCTTTTACTGACGAAATTTGGCACCTTTAGCAACGAAAATCGGTTGTTGCTGAAGCCCTATTTTTTTGTAGTGATTTGTATTGTCACAAATACCAATTTTATATGACGAGATAATAGTGCGTCACTAATTAGATGAGTAGATAAGTGACAAAAATGGTTCGTCATAAATCCTTATATTTAGTGACAAAGTATGCAATGACGTCACAGTTTTATATGGAGGCAAAAATTTTCCCAAACAAACTTGTATCCAAGCGAGGTCACTGGTCTTTCTTTTATCATTGGCAGCCTCCATTTAGTCAAGAACCTCCATTATTAATTTTCAATAATCCCAATTTGAAGGCATAAATTATTTGACATTTTAGGTATGTTTCTAGATTTTGATTTGAATTGATTAGTAGTTGTTCTAATTGAACAACTACGATTTTGAAATGATTTCATGTCATCGTTGTTGATGATCTTGTACAATTTTAATAATTTAAATCACTATTTGGTTTAAATTTTTGACGAAGCAACTTCATAGATTTGATTAGTTAGTGTAGTGAATCGACATCATAGAATGGTTCTGCTTTATTGGAAAAAAAATGAGAGTAGTGATTTCGGCGTGTCGGAGAGACTTAAATTAAGTAAAGTCATTTACATAAGTTATGTATGCATTTATAGTGTTGATAAAAGATAATGTAATAGTCCAAATGTTCAAATATATATTAAAATAAGAATTTACTAAAATATTTTTTTAATATATACTATATTGAATATATGATACAAAATAAGTGCCTATGTGCGGTATAATACGTATGTGTGATAAATATATATATGAATATATTTTTATTGCATGATTTGTTACGTTACTAAATCTTTCGCATAAAAGATTTATCAATTAAGAATAATTTTTAATATTAATTTTAGAAAGTTTTATTTAAGAAAGAGGTATTAAAATAATTTTAATATAGAATTATTTTAATACAACGCATTACTATGAAAAATATAATTTTCATACAAAGGTGTGAGTAATATTTTTTTTAATATTACGTAAAAATAAGCATAATATAATAAACAATATATATTATATTTGAATATTGTACTTATGGATCAATGATAATAATTCATATAATGTGATATGAGTTGTTAAGTTAAAATAAAAATTTAACTATGAAAGCTAATTAGGAAATTATTTAAAAATAAATAAAATAAAACTTGTAAGATTATGAAAGGAATTAAATTAACCATGCATATCCCTTTTCTTCTCCCCCAGTCCTGGCTCCCCTCCACTGTCCTCCCATCATAAATAAATAAATCTACACTTGATCAATTCAAAGGTTTAGCTTACTATATAATTGATCGAATGAACCTATAATATATAATCGGCAAAACTAAGATTTAGGGGTTGTTTGTTTAGAGCTAAATAGAGCTGAATGGTTGAATGAATCAATCCCAAAAGGTTTGTTTTTGATTTGAATGGTTTGAATCGGTAAGATGAGACGAAATTTGAATTGGCTAAAGTCAAATTTTTTTAAGCGAATATTGAATAAGTAGCTGAATGAAGTAAAAAACTTAAAAAAATATTAACTATTAAATTCCTAAACATAAATCTAGTAAATCTTCAAGCCCTAGGGTTTGAAGATTTGCCGAATCTGTGTTCAATTCCAAGCAAATCTTTATATCTCGCAAAACAACTTCTTCACGGAAGTGTCTGGAATCGATAGACTAATTTTTTCAACAGAACGCCGTCATCCACGCTTCAATGGATGCTCGAGAAGTAGATCCCGACGATTCGGTCGCACATCGAGCGACGAATCAACAAAGAGTTCTGAGATTGGCTTGTTGATATCCGTATAGTTAGTCAAAACCTTGGCCAACTAGCGATCGGAAAAGCCTCGGCGTCGCGGCAGAGAGAAGAGGAGATGTGTATGAAGCAAAGGCAAGCCCTTAAAAACTATCAACTATTTTTGCTTATATGAATTAATAATCACAACTATTTGGGTATGTAACCCCTAAAGAAGGTTATCAGTCTCAAAGATAATTTCTTCTTCTGTGATAATTTTGTTTTTATTTCTATTTGCGTAGCTTTCGAGTGATGAGATCTCTTTTCGTCGGGAAAGACTGTATGTGAAAAAACTCAATATTAGGTTTAGGTAAATTAGTATTTGCTTCCTCTAGTATTAATTAGTATTTGGTGGAAATTATGTATAAGTAGTATTCTGCCCACAGATTCGAGTGTAAAATTCCAGAGCAATCGCAGCAGGTATTCGAAGATGATAGTATTATTTGGAGCTGATTAAGCTGGGGTTTGTGTTCGAATAATTCTTTTAGGTAATTTTGTGCTCTCGAAGGATATGGGAAAAAAATATATACTTTTCTAATTTAGTCTTCAGCTGAGTTTTTGCTTGGAGCTTTCAGTGGAAACAAGTAGAATCCGTTTACTTGTTTTCTTTTCTTTTTATTAGTTCATCAGGAATAAATAAGTGATGAAGAATATTAGAACTTTATAGTCTAAATTATATGCCTTTTGGGAATTGCATAAAGAAAAGTTGCAGAAATAAATCAATAACCAATTTAAGAAATTGAGGTTAAATTAACTTTAACTTTTGCAGTTTTCAAATGATGACTAATTTGATATTTAAGTTTTATGATTAGAATTAAATATTAGATTTTTCCGACCAACTGTACAAGCTACTAGCTTAAGAGTAATTTTTCTTGTTAGGAATTTAAGCAGAGCATTTTTAGGTTTCAGTAGGAGTGCATATGGATAGGTTGCAGAGTGTTGTAGCCTATATATTGCTCATTGTGCGTCATCTTTAAATTAATACCTGAACCATTATCTTTGATGTGTCTTTATTAGAGAATTTTGTGATATTGCTTTAGAATAAACTGTAATTTGCAATATGCAAAATCTAAAAGGAAAGATGGATTAGTAAAGCTGAAAAGACTTTCTTTGGCCGTTAGTTTTCTTATGATTGGGAAATAGGCGAGTCATAGGGTATTCAGCATGGCTAGGTTCAAAATAATGAGACTGGTATTGTGAAATGTTTTGATAATTGAATAACATTACTGGGGTGTTTAGTTGTATATGTTTCTCAACATTAAGTCATTAATAATGATACAAGGGAAGTAGGGAACAATGTTTCGAATATATACTTTAGACCAGCAATTGTCTTGGAATAGAATTTTTTGACAAAGTAAACTTGGTAGTAGAAGACTCTCTTTGAATTTCTGATTCTGTGGAATGTTAGTTTTCAATCTCATTTGAGTAGGTGAGAATCAGGCTTTAGAGCGATCTTACCTCATGCAACGGGGCGTGAGCTATAGGAATGTCGCGAAGACGCTTAGGCTAATAGAAAAGAGAGCGTCAATGTCTATCCTTCATTCTACTACGATACTTGACCTTACATTTTAAGTGTATAAGTCTTATATAATTTATGTTTGCGACTTGAACAAACATATGCTTCTTGTCTATTGGGGGCCTTTTGTTTGAGTATTTGTTAACTGTTTCATTTTCTCTATTACTTGTATCTTCCTTCTTTCTCAATAGAATGTCTAGTTACTTGGGGAACTTTTTCTTTGATGTTCTGGTACTAGTTGTGGATTCTTATAAAGGACATGTTAAGAATCTAGTGATTGATGGAGGATACTCTATTTATCAAGCAAGCAATCTCATTATCGTTAGGTTCATGCGCTTGTACTTTCACTATTAGTAGAACACTTGTTTGTTATATTTGCTTTTTAACTTTCCTCTCCAATATGAATTACAGGGGCACTGAAAAAGGTCCAATGGTTATTGCTGAAACTGTTTCTTGTTACATGTTATGTCTTATGCATCGCCTATGCAGATTTACCCGACAACCCAGTTGAAGCACAAATAATATCGCCGACTAATTTGCCTCCTCTAGCTCCTGCAACAAATTATATCGCCGACAAATATATGAATTTATCAAGGTCCAATCTTTACCCTTTCGGCTCTCATGGATATTACTGATCTGATGATTCCTTTCTATTCATGTTTTATAAATATGTCTGATCTATTTGCTGAGGTTTTTAACTTATTTTTACTTATTGACACATTGCTGTTTGGTGCAGCTTTATAATTAACAATAGTTACTTACCTTTAAATTATTTTTTGCTTCCCTTATCCATTGCTGGTGTTCCAAGTTTATGTTGTACTACTATTGCTGCATTGTTGAATGGTGTGTATTCAATTAGACTAGGTAACTTGGTTTGGTTGTTTGAAATATTCCCTTCTCTCTCTCTCTCTCTTTCTGAATATTCTGCTCTTTGGATAATAACTTTTATTACACTACATAACTGTTAGTCATTTGCAATTTCCTTGGTATTTGATTTTTATTTTAGGAGTGGATATACAATTTGAGTGGGAGGAAGTTGAAGCCCACGATATAATGAGACCACCGCATTATCAGACAGCCCCCACCTCCTAGCAATGCATTCCATTCACAACAGGGTGTTGCAAGTCAAGGAATGCCTGAGGGAGGTACTATGACTGCTTCTTGTCCTCCTCCGACTTCAATTTTTTCTCCATTAATTGGCTTGGAAGAGGGACAAGTGGTTTGAAAAAGATTCTAAAGCACCGGCAATTTCAGAAAATGACTTTTCACCGGACCCAATTTTTGGGGATGTCTTTTTTGCAACCTAAGTTCAAGGAAAACAAAATTCCCTGATTCCTACTTCTTCTGCTAGTGGTGTACCTATCTCATCAGCCATTGTTACTGCCTCTGCTGGACCTCAAACTACAGTCAGGCCAAGTTCGCTTGGGCCTTTGCAACATGCACTTACTCAGCAATCTATTGGCAGTCAGAATCAGCAAGTTCAGTCATCAGTTAAAAAGGTTTTTATCCAGTATTTTTTTTTAATAGTCAGCAGTTTATTTTGACGTCTGACCAATTTCCTGGATTAATGATGTGTATAGTCAGCCTTTTCCAGCATCTAAATTTGATATTGAGAAATTGAAAACATTTATTTAGATGCTGGAATTTTATAGTAACAAGTATTCATTTTGTGTTTCTGTTATTTCTCCTTGCAATAGCATTAGCTACATTGAGCACTTCTGCTTGTTTGTTTGTTTTTGGGGATGAAGGTGTCTTGCTTTTGGATAATTCTTTCTTTTCTCTTGGGTCACTTCATTTTCCTATTCTCTTTCTTACCATGGGTAAATTACCAACTTGAATCTTATCGAAGACTGTTTTTGTGTTTATTTATTTGTGGTCAACTTCTATCACTAGTTTGATATGATATTATGGCTAGTATGATGATATTCTTGTGCATCTTAGTTGTAACTTCTTTTGAGTTTGGAGTTTGTGAGTTGTTATCTATACTATACGTAAAGTGTTATCATCCTTTTTAGTGAGTATATGTAACATAATGCATTGAGATCTTTATTCTCTATAGAAAAAAGACATTGGGAATCCTTATTACATTGTGATCAACTGTTATCTGTTCAATCTTATGTCAAGGTTTTCATGTTTTTGTACAGTAGATTCTATCATAATTCATTGGATTGTGAATACTGTTGTCTAAATGGTATAACATTGCTGGCTCCCCCCTCCTCCTAGTAGTTTCATTATTCAAGATCTTTGAATTTCTATTGACGATAGTCAACATTGTTTCCCAAGATTTCTTTTTCAGTCCTGATCATAGTTACAGGGGAAAAAAGTGCAGTTTTTCTTTGTATAGTTTGTAATTAAGAAGATTAATAAGGGAAATGAATCCAATCTTTCTGGGCAAATAACATTTTATTCATAGAAATATGTATCTAGTATATGATATCAGTCTTATTAAACATGTAGTAAGTAAAGATTGTGTGTGTGTGTGTGTGTGAGTGAGTCGAGGGTTCCTCCACCGCTAGTCAACTCAGTGGTGGGTTTATATGTAATAATAACACCATATTTTCTCTTTTTGTTCTCTGCTGGGTATGCGGGATCAATGTTAGATTTCTTGGCCCGTGGTATGGTATTAAATAAGGTGGAGAAAATAAAGAGAAAAGTTGGAAGTTGGTATTAGTAATATCCATTTGGAAATATTTCATGTTGGTGTCTTTCCGAGAAGTAAAATTAATATTTTACTTGATATTGAGAAATTCCAAGAGATTGAGAAGGCAACTTCCCACTCCAAAATGTCTTCATTAGGAAAGTCAAGATCCTAAAAGAACCTAAATTTGATATTGCAAATTGATGGAGGTATGCTTCTCATGCAGCTTACATACTTGGATTGATATTGGTAAGTAATGTTGAAATCATGGCTTCATGGATTTTGTTTTCTAAATATGTAGTGCGCCTTTTTGAGATTACAAGTGTATGTTATTGGGTCATCACTTAAGAGGCTTGGAGAATAGAGTGCATCTAAGTTATATCAGTTACTTGGAAAGTTTAGTGGATGATCATCCAAGAACTATCCTACATTCCTACTATTACTGCATATTCATTAATTGAGATTGTACCTTTGTTCATCTCAGTTGATTTGAAATGAGATAATGTTGAGTAAATTCGTGAATATGTCAAAGGTGCTTCTTGGAATTAGACTTGCATACAATTGTTTGTAAAAGGTGTCTGTGTATATATCTTATTTTATTTTTTCACTGTCCAGAGTTCCACCCAAATTTGATTGGGCTAACTGGTAGCCCTGATGAGATAAAGAAGGCTGCTCGTGCATATCGAGTTTACTATATGAAAATAGAAGAGGAGGATTCAGATTACCTTGTCAACCACTCAATAATCATGTATGTATTACATTTCATGTCTTAATGCCATTATTATTTGTCATAAACTTCATCTTTGTTCTGGGCATGGTCAATGACTATTTCATGCTTGATTGTATACATGTACTTTCTCTTTTTCATCAACTTATTACATTAAAGTTTTCTTCTTTTTTTCTTTTTGTTGTTGTCGTCTCAATTAAATGTTTATTCTCCAACAAACTTGTTCGCTTTCCCTCTCCCTCTCCCACTCGCTCATTAAAATTCTTTATTTTAATTTTATATGTTCAAGTAAATCTGTATGTAACAACTCTATTTATTATTTAAACATTTCTTTCTTTATATACATTTTTTTTTAATTTCATAACTATTTAACTGATTTATGTCTATATTTTTTTGATTTGCAGATAGTTTTTTTGGAAGGTCAATAACCACAAGGTTGAAGGTTTTAATTAAGCATTTTATTAGTATATGAATTTCAACTTTTTGGATTATATAATTTGGTTTTATGGTACTTAGATTATTTAAGCAACTGTTTATTGTCTAGCTAGTTGGGTATTTTGTTGAATCAGTGAATCTATTATTTTTTTTATAAGATATTACTTTTTATTTTAAATATTTATTGCCTTTTGTCTCTTATATTATATACAGGTGTAAAGTTGATTTAAAAAGCTCACTAAATGTATTATATTTTTTTATTGAAAATTGTTAGTGTAACAATACAATTTGAATGTCAAACAACTTAATATGACCAGCGCATCATCACGATTTATAATCATTTATTGATAAATAATATTTGGTCAATGAAAATTAAAATTTAATGACGAATAATATTAACTCTTTAGAATTAATAATATTGTCTTTATATATATATATATATTCATTTAGTTATGACAATTGATATTGTCACTAATATTAACTATTTGGTGACAAGTTATGCTGTCACTATTATATATCATTTAGTGATGCCTTTTAATTTTGTAACTATTAATAGCTCTTTATATGACGAGTTCTATCGTCACCATAAGTATTCAATTAGAGATATTATTATTATAGTAAGGGATATTATTATTTTATTAAGGGGTATTATTTCTTTCGTATTCATGAAGAGAGCTATTGTTATTACATTCTTTATTATTCTGTTGGAATAACCTGTATACGCGGACTAACGTATACATGGTGAAATTCTTCTATTATTCCATTCTTTATTATTATGTTGGAATATCCTGTCTGTGTGGATTACGCATGACCTGGATCCATTCTTTATTATTCTCATTGGAATAACTTTTCTGCATGCGGTGATCATATCATGCCCGGTGAATTACGTTGTTATTCCATTCTTTATTATTCTCATTGGAATATCCCGTCTGCATGCGGCTTTTACGTGTCCCAGTTCCATTCTTTATTATTCGCTTGGAATAACTTTTGCATGCGCTATTATCGCGTGCTTGGTGAATTCTGTTGTTATTCCATTCTTTATTATTCATTGGAATATCTTGTATGTCTTTGGCTTACGCATGACGGGTTCCATTCTTTATTATTATTCTCGTTAAAATATCCTCATGCTGCATGCGGCTTTACGCACGACTTCGGTTCCATTCTTTATTATTCATTGAGAATAACCTTTCTTTCATGATCTATCGCGTGCATGGTGAATTCTTTTGTTATTTTATTCTTTATTATTCTGTTGGAATAACCTGTCCATGTGGATTACCGCATGCATGGTGAAGGATCCTTTGTATTCATATGAATAGTATTTTCATTCAATAGGGGTTTCTGTCAGGGGCAGTTTTGTAATTTTTCTTACCCTAAAAAAATTCTAGAAAAATTTAAAATGATAATTGGATGAGTTTTCTAGATTGTGTCCAAAAATGACGATTTTTGGATGTATAGATTAAGAGTTATGGATTTTATGGGAAAAGACTATTTTAAAAGTAAACCTTTATAACTCTTTGTGGTTAACTCCAAAATTGGTGAAATTTTTATTGGGAGTACATGTATATAATAGGAGTATACCCTGTAAATTTTGGAATTTTTGAACAAAAGTACAATTTATGATAAATGTCTAAATATTCGGCAGTTTTGGCCATATAAAAAATAGTAAATAAATTTTAAAAATTCTGAGAAATATATATGTTCAATATGGGATTATATTCTGCTAAATCCCAGAAAAAAAATATTTTTGGAGCTGATTTGGTATTTTTCATGAAAATAAACTAGTTATGAGTAAATAAATTAAATATGTTATGTGAAGTAACAAAATTGGAAAATAGGATTTTATGGCTTGGGAATCCTATATAGGGTATATACAGATTTTTGATGAGGGATTTGATCATTGGTGATGAAATCTTATGAGTGGCATTTTTGAATGATTAAATACATTATTTGGTAAAGTGTAAATAATTAAAACAAATTGTTTATAAGTTTAAGAAGTGATTAAAATATTGTTATAATATTAATAATATTAGATTATGAGTTTATTAAGTAATTGATAATATTTGGATAAATTTAAAGTCTTTAATATTTATCCTTGTTTTTGTTTGATTAATGCTTATATCATTATCATCATCCTCATGCTTATATTGTGATGAAAGTCATCTTTTGACTTCACGCAAAAAAGATGGATCGCTGATTATTGATTTTACAATTGTATATCATCGAACTTACGTGCAAAGATGGACTATTGATTATTAGTTTTATCGTTGTATATCTTTCGCTTACGTGCGAGGATGGATCGTTGATTATTGGTTTTATGCTTGTATATCTTTGCTTACGTTGCAACGATGAACTATTGATTGATGAGTATCTTTGGCTTATATGCATAGATGAACTGTTTGTTGGTATAATTATGACCCGAAATGTTATAGATTATGTGGTAAAATTCCTCATTGGCATGTAGTGCATTAATGGACAGTTATTGGTATGATTATAACCAGGGATTATTCGATATAATCACGACCATTGATGATTACATGAATATCCTTAACATTGTAGTTGCATGGTTGATTCGATGATGTGGATTATTTATTAAAATTGAGTCTCAAAGAATAAAATATTGATTATACACTTTTAATTCGTAAAAGATAGTAGATATCATGCTCTACTTAACTCTTCTAAAATACAAATTGTATGTCTTTTGGCAGACGTAGTCACAAAGATGAATTGTTAATGAATATCTTCGTCGTAGTAGTGCAAAGATGAATTTATTAGTATGATTATGAGTAGGAATTTTGATTTGGTATAACCATGATTTTTGAAGTTTCAGGTGAAGATAGGTGATTAAAATTATCTTCGTCCTGGGTGCGAAAAGGAAGTTAGAATCATAATTATGATTATGAGTTATTCATATGATTGTGGACAGAAATTGTTGATTGATGTTACAGGGATAAAACATTATTGGTGGACTTTTGACATGGAGAAGATAATAGATCCGATGGTCTATTTAAATCTTCTAATGGATTGCTTTCGTTCACATTAAATTATGGTTGAAAAGTTTTATCATCTACCATATGTTCTAAATCTCCGATTTATTATCGACGAAAGGCTATTGATAATTTAATTATCTTTAGTCATGATATTCTTTATTGGGCTATTTTGCTCACCCTTTCGCTTCACAATTTTTTTTAATAAGAGTGTAAATTGGGTGAGCGATAGGATAACAGGAAATAGTGTGATGGTCCAAGATCACAAAGTTTCTCAATACATTATAAAACGACATGACATGCAAATGATAATTGTATTAAGAACCTAAGATGTGTGTGTTGTATTTTATACGTCCGCTTAATAATTGATTTTGCGAACAACAATAGGGTGATGAGAACCCACTTTGAAAGCGTCAAAAGTGCACCCTATTGAATGAATATGATAGTAATTTTCTCGTTCTTCTTTGGGGTCTTAAAATATTTATCATTGTATTTTATATGGCATTATAACAATTTGAGTTTGATACCGCCTACAAGATAATATTGTATTAAAACTCATACTTTATCTGTTGTCGTATCGCATTTACGCTCAGTTCAACGATTGTATAAATAAAGTTTTTATTTGATTTTTATAGAGTGATATCTAATGACTCGAGAATGGGTCATGGACCTATTTTGGGGCGCCACAAATGGTATCGAGCTTAGGGATACGATCAACAAGAGAGATATGAGTCTAGAACTAGGAGGGAGAGACGAGTAATATATACTTCGCCAAGTGTGACTTACCTAAGTTGAAATTGTTTATTTGATAAATTGACAAATTATGATATGTCAATTAATCTTTATTTTGAAGGTATATTCTAGAATGATATCTGTAATACAAGAGATGAGCAATGGGAAAATCATGATACAGAGGAAATAACCGAGAAGGTATAATCCAAAAAGAAAACAAGGTATTCTCATCTCTTCGAATTACCAGATACGTAAATTTCGAGGGTGAAATTTCATAAGGAGGGGAGCTTGTGAGATCCCGAATTTTATGAAATAAAAGTATTCAATTTTTCTATTTTTGGTAAATGGTTAAATTGATAAAAGGTTAAAGTTAAGGGTGATATTTGAAAATTTTTCAAAGTAAGAAAGTTTTCATAAAATAATCGGTAGTAAAAGTATAATGAATACGTGTGGTTGCATAAGTAGCGCTGCACATGATTGATTATTGATGCTTACGTGAAAAGTCACTCAGTTATACTCAATTATTGCTTTGAATAATTCTTTGCATCATATCTCTCTCATATTATTGATTCAATTATTGTCACAGAAAGATCTGCATAATATGTTATCTTATTAAATCAATAATTGAGACGACAAAGTTAATCATATTATTATTTGCAATATTAACAATGTATAGAAGTTCTGTCAAGGAGAGGTTTGGTCACCTAATTGTGCGCCAATAAGGAGAAATTCTTATCGGAAAACCCCCTCTTTTCTGGGAACGACCTGGTTGTTAAATATTGTGAGTTATAATATTAATGATGAATGTTATTAAAAAATTAAATTTGAGTTCGGAGTTGAATTGGGAGACACGGACGTGATATTTGTGTCTGGAACGATGAAATTTATAGAAATAGACTATAAATACAAATTTATCAGGGTTGACTTTTTGGTCAAAAAAGTCAACAGTTAACTTTTTTGGAAAAAGTAAAATTTAAAAATTTCAAAAATGAAATTTTTGGAAAAAATATTTCCATTGTGTTGGGATTGTTAGTGAAAATTGACATTTATTTCGATAATAATTGATGTCTGGAGGTTATATTGACCAATCGGGTAATTAATCGAATAAATGAGCAATTAATTGCTATTAATTTACATGATTATAACTATTTGTTCACATATGTGTACTATTGATTCAAATTCATTTACTATTAGGGGAGGTGGTGCAAGATTGATAATACTTGCATGACTAAGTTAAAAATGGAGGTATAGATGGAGATACTATACTGTAATTCATATTTTCACATGATTATAACTATTAAGTCACATGAATGAACTATTAATTCACATGATTTACTATTAGGGGAGGTGGTGCAAGTTTGATAATACTTGCAGGACTAGATTAAAAATGAAAGAAAAGTTGAAGGTATTGTATTGTAATATTTTGAGCCCCAAAACGTGCAATTATCGAAACTATATTTTTTTATAAATAGAAGCTCATTCTTCCTTCATTTCTCACCAATTCACTAAAGCTATAGAGCAATTATTATAGAGAGAAATTATAGAGAGAAAGAAGAAGAGAAGTCTGCTACCTCTCTACTCCAGTATCCAGTTTCTTTCTAAGGTAAGGGATATTATTATTATAGTAAGAGGTATTATTATTATAGTAAGGGATATTGATCGTTGGTGACTCAACGGTCTCATGTGCTTCATTGCTGATCTCAACATTTTCAGATGCCATTTTCAAACACTGTCACAAAACAAGGGTTAATTGACATATCAAATATTAACCCTATATACCCTCGACCGTCCAATTAAATACCAAATAAACTTAGGTAGGTCATACTAGCGAAGAAATTCCCGCCTCTCCCTCCTAGTTCTTGTCTCAAAGATCTCACCAGGGATCATATCCTAAGCTTTGATACTCAATTGTGGACGCCCCAAAATAAGTATACATCACCCATCTTGAGTCGCCAAATACATGGTACAAAATTCAAATACAACTTAATTATACAACGATGTGTGTAAAATACGACAAAACATAATCTAAGAGTTTTAATAAGAATATTGTCATCTAGATAATATCCACACTCAATGGAGTCCTCATTACATTTATTGTCACACTATTTAATAGAATAGTGAGGACTACTAATGCTATCATCCTGACAATCCCCATTCCCTCATTAGTCAGTCCTGCCACGCTTCTCATTTCCTCATTTGGTAACAGTTGAAAGAAAAGGTGAGCTCAACTAGCCCAAAGAAGAAATATTATGACTAAGATAATGAAGAATAAATTATCATTAGTCTTCAACAATGTTAAACTAATAAAATACAATAGACATCAAGTTTAATCTCGTGTAGAATAAGCGATCCATTAGAAGAGTCAAGTAGAGCATTATATCTACTATCTTCTATGTTTTAAAATGTTTTCATTAATTTTTATCACCGAGACTCAAACAATACATAAATCACATCATCGAATCATCCCTGCACTTTACGGGCCAAGGATATTCATTAAATCATCAATGGTCATGACTATACCGAATAATCCTGGTCATAATCATATTAAAAAGCGTCCATCAATGCACTACAACAGATACCGAGGACTTTTATCACATCATTTATAACATTACAGGTCATGATTATACCGAATGATCCATGGTCATAATCATATCAAGTCCATCTATGCACGTAAGCCAAAGATGACTTTCATCGCAATATAAGCATGAGGATGATGACAATGATATAAGCATTAATCAAACGAAAATAAGGATAAATATTAAAGATTTTAAATTTATCCAAATATTATAAATCACTTAATAAACTCATCATCTAATATTATTAATATTATAATAATATTTTAATCACTTCTTAAACTTATAAACAATTTATTTCAATTGTTTACACTTTATCAAATAATGTATTTAATCATTCAAAAAATGTCATACTCATAAGATTTCATCACCAATGATCAAATCCCTCATCAAAAATTTGCATATACCCTATATAGGATTTTCAAGCCATAAAATCCTATTTTCCAATTTTTTTACTTCACATAACATATTTAATTCATTTACTCATAACTAGTTCATTTTTATGAAAAATACTAAATCAGTCCCACAATTATTTATTTTCTGGGATTTAGCAGAATATAGTCCCATATTGAACATATATTTTTTTCGGAATTTTTAAAATTCATTTACTATTTTTCATAGGGCCAAAACTGCCGAATATTTAGATATTTATCATAAATTGTATTTTTGTCCAAAAATTTCGAAATTTACAGGGTATACTCATGTTATATACATGTACTCCCAATAAAAAATTCACCAATTTTGAAGTTAACCACAAAGAGTTATAAGGGTTTACTTTTAAAATAGTCTTTTTCCATAAAATCCATAACTCTTAATCTATACATCAAAAAATCGCCATTTTTGGACACAATCTAGAAAACTCATCAAATTATCATTTCAAATTTTTTCAGAATTTTTGAGGGTCAGAAAAATTATGAAATAAAGAATGGAATAACAGAAGAATTCATCATGCATGCGATAGACAGCACAGACAGGTTATTCCCAATAGAATAATAAAGAATGGAACTGTGCCGTGCGTAATCCGCTTGCAGACGAGATATTCCAATAGAATAATAAAGAATGGAATAACAACAAAATTCACCGGGCATGCGATAGGCCGCACGCATGAGTTATTCCAATGTAATAATAAAGAATTGAACCAGTCAAATGCGTAATCCGCACATACGAGGATATTTAAATGTAATAATAAAGAATCGGAACTGGTCATGCGTAATCCGCACAGACGGGATATTCCAAATGTAATAATAAAGAATGGAATAATAGAAGAATTTCACTATGTATGCGGATTGATTGACAAGTTATTCCAACATAATAATAAGGAATGGAATAACAATAGCTCTTTTCATGAAAATGAAAGAAATAATACCCCTTACCTTAGAAGAAACTGGATATTGGAATAAAGAGGTAGCAGACTTCTCTTCTTCTTTCTCTCTATATTTTCTCTATAATAATTGCTCTAAAAAGCTTTAGTGAAATGGTGAGAAATGAAGGAAGAATGAGCTTTTATTTATAGGAAAATATAGTTTCGATAATTTACGCTTTGGGGCTCGAAATATTACAATCAATACCTCCAACTTTTCTTTCATTTTTAATTTAGTCCTGCAAGTATTATCAAACTTGCACCACCTCCCCTAGACATTGTAAATATTGCAATTTAATAATATGAATAACTTTGTCGTCTCAATTATTGATTTAATAATATAACATATTATGCGATGATGATCTTTGTGACAATAATTGAATCAATAATACGAGAGGCATGTCGCATGCAATTATCAGAGCAATAATTGAGTATAATCGAGTGACTTCTTACGTAAAGCATCAATAATCAATACCGTGTGCTACTATGCAACCACGCCAGATTTATTGTACTTTTTTACTACCGTAGTTCAATGCTTTTAACGGTAACACTTTCGGCGTAGTTATTATTATAAAAAGATAATTCTGTCATTTTCTAACTACGACAATACTTCCGTTGTAGGGGTCCACCAATGATTGTGCCAGTCGTGCATGATATTCCCCGATAAAAAGAATATTCCCACCAATCGAATATTATATAACCACTAAAAGACAATTTGCACCCCAAACTTTACTTTCAATTTACTTTTACACCCCAAACTTAAAAAGGTGTCTAAGTACACCCCAAACTTCATTATACGTAACAAAATACACACTTTTTCACTTAACAGGTCAAAAAGTGATGAAAATTTAAAAATATAACACAAGTTTGGGGTGCAAATTGTCTTTTAATCTTAAAATTGGCAAAAATAATTAATTTGAAATAAAATAAAATAATTTTAAATTAATTAATTTTAAAAAAATAATTAGTTTTAAAAATAAAAATAAAATAAATATTTAGAATTAATGATTAATAATTAATCATTAACTTGTAAAATGATTATTTTATTTTAATTTTAAAATAGATTTTTTTAAAAATAGAATTTTATAAAAACAAAATTTTATTTTATGTGGCAAAATAAAATACTTAAAGTTGTACCCCAAACTTGTTTTTACGAAATTTTCAAAAAAATTTAAAAATTTTCAAAAAAATTTAAAAATTTTCAAAAATAGAATTTTATTTTTGCCAATTTTTAAGATTAAAAGACAAAATTTAATAATTAATTTTATAACAACTTAAATTTGTTTTTACAAAATTTTACCGAATAGGTCAACAGTTGTTTTTTACAAAATTAAGAATTCTGTTAAAATAAAAAATTAAGAAACTAAGATTTTTTGTTTAAAAATTTTGTTAAATTTTTTTTTTTACAAAATATTGTTTTTGAATTAAAAAAAATTTGTTTTTTACAAAATTAAGAATTCATTAAAACAAAAAAATTAAAATTTTGTTTTTTACAAAATTAAGAATTCTGTAAAAACAAAATTAAGTAAACTTTTGTAAAAACAAAATTAAGAATTACATTAACCCAAATTCAAAGTTGTTATAATATAGTAACTTTTTTTTACAAAATTTTGTTTTTACAAATTTTGTTATAAGTTATTATAAGATTCTTCTACTTTTAAAAATTTTGTTTTACAAAATTCTATTTTAAAAATAAAAATGTAATTGTTTTTTATGTGGCAAAAATGAATTTTTTAACCTAATGATTAATAATTAATTTTAAAATTAAAATAAAATAATCATTTTACAAGTTAATGATTAATTATTAATCATTAATTCTAAATATTTATTTTAATTTTATTATTTTAATTATTTTATTTTTATTTTTAAAACTAATTATTTTATTTAAAATTAATTATTTTTGCCAATTTTTAAGATTAAAAAATAATTTGCACCCCAAACTTGTGTTCTGAATTTCAAATTTTAGGACACTTTTGACCTGGTTAAGTGAAGAAAAAGTGCGCTTTGTTACGTTATAATGAAGTTTGGGGTGTCTTGGACACCTTTTTATGTTTGGGGTGCAAAAGTAAATTGAAAGTAAAGTTTGGGGTGCAAATTGTCTTTTAGTCTATATAACTACTTGCTTACTTTGCAAAATTTATAAATATTACCCACAACTATAACATTATATCAAATCCACACCATAATATTCAAAAAAAAAATATTTCGAGAAATTTAAATCTTTATTCATAAAATTTGGGGTCTCACAATCTCCCCTCCTTATGAAATTTCGCCCCTGAAATTTATGTACGTACCTGGTATGCCGAAGAGATGAGTATACCTTGACTTCATTTCAGATTCTAACTCTTGAGGTATAACCTTTGAGTGTTGAATACGATCCTTCTAATCCAAGATTTTAACACGTATCTGCTCATTCGTTAAATCTTCTGCTATCTTATCTAGTTCTAATTTAATAATGTGGTTCGGTTCATCCACATATTTACGTAACATCGATACGTGAAAAATGTTATGAACACGCCGACATACTTAGCGTAAAACGAGTCTATAGGCAATGACGCAGTTCTCTACTCGATCAAGGATTTCAAATGGGCCAATAAAATCGAGGGTTGAGATAACGCCTTCTTGAACCTTCTTCTTCACATTCAATGATTCGGTGTGTAGCTTGAGCGGCTTTTAACTTTATCGATTAAAGTCGATTCTACTCAGATATTCGTTATCTTCACGTGGTCCTCTAGTCTTCTTTAACTCTATCTTCATCATTTGTAAGTTATACGAAATGGGTTTTGTGTTAACAACATCGCACTCAGAAACGATACGATCTTCTACTCAACGCGTACCTACCACGCTCGCTTCTTCCACGATGATATTGAATGGTATAGTTGTAATCTTCAATGTACTTCGAGCCAACGCTTTTGGCATATTATTCGCTCGTTTTGGTTGAAGAAATATTTAAGGGTTGAAGAAATGGGTTTTGTACTGGGGTCAATACAAAATTTGATTTCACGCTCTGGGGTAGGCCAGGAAGTTCTTCTAGAATACGTCAGGAAATTTATTAACGATAGAGATATCATTTAAAAACTGTGACTCTCATCCAAGACTTGGATAACACATGAAATGAAGGTTTCTACTAACGAAGTTTCAACCAATAAGTCAAAGTCTAACTTCTCTGGGGTCAAATTTAAACGTTGAGCGCAAGCAAGAGAGATAAAAGAATGGGTAGAACATGTATCTAATAAGGTATAGACTTCGCAAGAATTTATAATTAACTAACACGTGCTAACTTCATTTGGGTTACTCGCTTTTTGAGAAGTCACGAAAAATGCTCTTCCTAAAACCACCGACTTTTTTATGTCCGTATCCGCCTTTGGTGCCACCGTCCCAGCTGGACTGGACTTTGGTGCACGACAAAATCGGGCTAGGTGACCTTCTTTTCTACAATTGTAACATGCTTTGACCGCATCACGCAGCTTTGACCGATATGTCCTCCCTCCGCATTTGAAGCATACAATTGATGGTCGTTTCTCCTTCCTTGAAAACGTGGTGTTGGTGTCACTATCTTTCCATCATTGTTGAACCTTCTCTTCTTGAAATTTCCACTCCTATTATCTTGCCATGATTACCACCGGCGTGGTTACCATTCTTGGCATGATAATTTCCCACGATGGTTATCATTGTTCATGGTCGCTTGCCACCCTGCATTTACGATTATTATCGTGTTGTTTCTCGTTATCCTTTCGTCAGGTCCGACTCATTATCGCGCTTCCAATAATCGAGCCCTATTCACTACATCCTAAATATAAACAAAGTTTGTGAGAAATGAGGTATTGACGATTTCTAAGTTTCAAACCTCTTAGAAATATTCGCGCATTCGCTTCCTCATTATCGACCAAATGGGATGCAAACCGATAACTCCGCAAATTTAGCCTCAGATTGCGACACTTGGCCATATTGTTTTGCTCCAACTTGATGAATTCCACCTCCTTCATGTGACAAAATACTTTTGGGAAAGTACTTGTCGCTGAACAACTTTGGAACTTCTTCCAAAGACATCTTGAAAGGCCAGTCAGTAATGCTTTTACGATTCTCACCAAGAATTTGCCTCTTCACACGCAACATAAAGGTGGCAAAGGAACCTTTTCTCCTTGAGCATCCCAAGACATCAAATATCTTGGTGATCTCGCTTTAACCACGCCTCCGCCTTTAAGTGGTTCTCGCTTTCCCAAAAACTCCTATGGTCCCAGCCCTCGAATCTGCTTAGCGGTGACCATCGTGAGTTGCCATTATTTCCACCTATATTTTGAACAGAGTCTCTTTTACCCGATGTTGCATGAATTGCATAAAGCCTCCGAACATCCCATCGCTCATCATTTGATCGGGTGTTGTTATTTACCCGAGGATTATTGTCTTCCCGCTGCACATTATCCTCGGTATCGATCACAGTGACTCAACTGGCCTCATGTGCTTCATCATTGATCTCAACATTTTTAGATGCCATTTTCAAACACCGTCACAAAAACAAGGGTTAATTAACATATCACATATTATCCCTATACTCCTCGATCGACCAATTAAATACCAAATAAACTTAGTAGGTCATACTAGCAAGGAATTCCCCGCCTCCCTCCTAGTTCTTGTCTCACATCTCACCAGGATCATATCCCTAAGCTTTGATACCAACTATGACGCCCCCAAAATAGTATACATCACCCATCTTGAGTCGCCAAATACATGGTACAAAAATTCAAATACAACTTAATTATACAACAAATGTCGTGTAAAATACGACACAAAACATAATCTAAGAGTTTTAATAAGAATATTGTCATCTAGACAATATCCACACTCAATGGAGTCCTCATTACATTTATTGTCACACTATTTAATGTAATAAAGGAGGACTACTAATGCTATCATCCTGACCGTCACTCCGCTCCCCGACTAGTCCCAAATTATATTCTCATTTCCTCAAGAGAATAAAGAAAAGAAAGGGTGAGCTCAACTAGCCCAAAGAAGAAATATTATGACTAAGATAATGCGTAAATAAATTATCATTAGTCTTCAACAATGTTAAACCGATAAAATACAATAGACATCAAGTTTAACTCAGCAATGAATAAGCAATCCATTGTAAGAGTCAAGAGAGCATGATATCTACTATCTTCTATGTTTTAAAATGTTTTCATCAATTTTTATCACGAGACTCAAATTTTAATAAATAAACCACATCATCGAATCATCCCCTCGCACTACGCGCCAAGGATATTCATTAAATCATCAATGGTCATGACTATACCGAATAATCCTCGGTCATAATCATACCAAAAATTGTCCATCAATGCACTACAAAACATCGAGGACTTTTACCACATCATTTATAACATTACAGTCATGATTATACCGAATGATCCTCGTCATAATCATACCAAGTCCATCTACGCACGTAAGCCAAAGATGACTTTCATCACAATATAAGCATGAGGATGATGACAATGATATAAGCATTAATCAAACGAAAAACAAGGATAAATATTAAAGACTTTAAATTTATCCAAATATTATCAATCACTTAATAAACTCATCATCTAATATTATTAATATTATAATAATATTTTAATCACTTCTTAAACTTATAAACAATTTATTTCAATTGTTTACACTTTACCAAATAATGCATTTAATCATTCAAAATGTCATACTCATAAGATTTCATCACCAATGATCAAATCCTCATCAAAAATCAGATATACCCTATATAGATTCCCAAGCCATAAAATCCTATTTTCCAATTTTGTTACTTCACATAACATATTTAATTCATTTACTCATAACTAGTTCATTTTCATGAAAAATACCAAATCAGTCCCAAAAATATTTCTTTTTTCTCGGATTTAGTAATATAGTCCCATATTGAATATATATTTTTCTCTAATTTTTAAAATTCATTTACTATTTTTCATACGGCCAAAACTCGCCAATATTTAGACATTTATCATAAATTGTACTTTTGTCCAAAAATTTCAAATTTACAGTGGTATACTCCTCGTTATATACATGTACTCCCAATAAAAATTTCACCAATTTTGAGTTAACCACAAAGAGTTATAAGGGTTTACTTTTAAAATAGTCTTTTCCCATAAAATCCATAACTCTTAATCTATACATCCAAAAATCGCCATTTTTGGACACAATCTAGAAAACTCATCAAATTATCATTTCAAATTTTTCCAGAATTTTGAGGGTCGAAAAATTATGAAATCCGCCTCTCGTAAACCCCTTTTTCAATGAAAATACTATTCATATGAATACAAAAGGATCATTCACCATGCATGCAGAATCCACATAGACATGTGTTATTCCAATGTAATAATAAAGAATGGAATAATGTAAGAATTCACCATGCATGCGATAGATCAACATGCATGTGTTATTCTCAATGTAATAATAAAAAGAATGGAACCAGTCACGCATGTAAAACCGCATGCATGTGATATTCCAAATGTAATAATAAAGAATGGAATAATGTCATGCATGTATATATTCAATGTATATGCATGAAATACATGCATGTGATATTCCAATGTAATAATAAAGAATGGAACCAATGTGTAATCACATAATGCAAATGATGCATGATGTGATATTCCAATGTAATAATAAAGAATGGAATAAAAAATGGAACTACGTGTGCATGTAGAATCCGCATGACATGTGATATTCCAATGTAATAATAAAGAATGGAATAATGAAGAATTTCACCATGTATGCAGATATCAGATGATAAAGTTATTCCAACATAATAATAAGGAATGGAATAACAATAGCTCTCTTCATGAATACGAAAGAAATAATACCCCTTACCTTAGAAGAAACTGGATATTGGAATAAAGAGGTAGCAGACTTCTCTTCTTCTTTCTCTCTATAATTTCTCTCTATAATAATTGCTCTAAAGCTTTAGTGAAATGGTGAGAAATGAAGGAAGAATGAGCTTCTATTTATAGGAAAATATAGTTTCGATAATCGCACGCTTTTGGGGCTCAAATATTACAAGACAATACCTCCAACTTTTCTTTCATTTTTAATTTAGTCCCGCAAGTATTATCAAACTTGCACCACCTCCCCTAATAGTAAATAATGTGAATCAATAGTTCAATCATGTGAATCAATAGTTATAATCATGTGAAAATATAAATTACAAAGATAAGACTCCATCTATACCTCCATTTTTAACTTAGTCATGCAAGTATTATCAATCTTGCACCAACTCCCCTAATAGTACAAGAATGTGATTCAATAGTACACACATGTGAACAAATAGTTATATAAGCATGTGAATTAGTAGCAATTAATTGCTCATTTATCCGATTAATTACCCGATTTATCAATATAACCCCCACATCAATTATCATCTAATAGATGTCGATTTCCACTAACACTAATAATCCCAACACAATGGAACTATCAAATTCATCTTTAATCAACACGAACTTATTCATCATTAATATTATAACTCACAATATTTAACAACCAAATCGCTCCTGTGAAAGAGGGGGCTTTTCGATAAGGATTTCTCCTTATCATTGCAGCGTAATTAGATGACCAAACCTCTCCTCGATGTAACTTCTGACATTGTAAATATTGCAATTTAATAATATGAATAACTTTGTCGCCTCAATTATTGATTTAATAATATATAAATATTATGCAGATGATACTTTACAATAATCGAATCAATAATATGAGAGATATGATGCAAAGAATTATCAGTAGCAATAATTGAGTATAACTCGAAAGTGACTTCTTACGTAAGATCAATAATCAATACCGTGTGCTACTACGCAACCACGCCAGACATCGTATTTCTTTACTACTACCGGTAGTTCAACAGCTTTTAATTGCAGAATACTTTCACCGTTATTTTTATAAAAAGATAATTCTCGTCATTTTCTAACTACGATAATACTTCCGTTGTGGGGTCCACTAATGATTGTTACCCACAACTAGATATATTCAAATCCACGAAAAAAATAATATTCATAAAATTTGGGGTCTCACCAAATCCTTATTGGAAGCTCCATCTTTCCTAGGAATTATAATATTACATAATAACTTGATACTTTTGCAAAATTTATAAATATTACCCACAACTATAACATTATATCAAATCCACACCATAATATTCAAAAAAAAATGGGCGGGGGTATTTCGAGAAATTTAAATCTTTATTCATAAAATTTGGGGTCTCTTGGCGGAGGAGAGAGAATTTTAGAAGAAAATAGAGAAGCCAAGCAAATTTTCTCCCATGTATCTAACACCAAGCATTAATGGGATGATATATTACTTAAGGGTAAAATAGTAAAGTTGTATCTATTCTTAATTTACGTGAAAACTTGTAGAACGTCGATATAATGGGATGGAGGAGTATATTATATATATAAATTTTGTTTTATTATTATTATAAATGTAATAAAATAGAAAACTTTTTATATAAAATAGAATACTTTTATAAAATTTTGTTTTATTTGATTATAAATAGAATATATTATATTTTATTATGCATAGTGTTTGCATAGTGCTCAAGATAGTGTTTGTATAGTAAAATCTTTTTATATAAAATAGAATACTTTTATAAAGTTATTTGTTTTATTAGATTTTAAATAATATATATATATATTATAAATTTTGTTTTATTATATAATTATAAATAGAATATATTATATTTTTTTTGCATAGTATCCTTTCCATTCTCCTATAAATAGGATGCTTAGTTAGAATTAAAAAATACACCGTAAATTAGGAGAATTCTTCTTCATAATCTTGAGCGTATTTCTTTAGAGTTTAAGAAAGCTTTGAGCGTAGAAAATAAGGGTAAATTTTCTTCAAGTATATCCTCATACTACCCGGCCTAATACTTTCTTCTTTTTAAGGTAAGGGTATTATTCTTTCGATTTATGAAGAGAGTTATTTTCTTTCATTACTCGTAAGGGTTGTTATTCCATTCTTTATTATTATGTTGAAAAAAATCTGTCTATGCGAAGTACCGCATACATGGTGAAATTCTTCTGTTATTCCATTCTTTATTATTTTGTTGGAATAACTCCGTCTCATGTCTTCATCGTATGCCTAGTGAATTTTGTTCTTATTCCATTCTTTATTATTCATTGTTGAACATCACATGCATGCGGATTACACATGACCTGGTTCCATTCTTTATTATTCTGTTGGAACATCCTGTCTGTGCGGATTACGCATGACCTTCTTCCATTCTTTATTATTCTGTTGGAATATCCTGTCTGTGCGGATTACGCATGACCAGTTCCATTCTTTGTTACTCTGTTGGAATAACTTTTGCCTACATGGATTACCGCATGCATGGTGAATGATCCTTTGTATTCATTCCTTATTAACTTGTGGAAATGATCTATCTACGTGGATTACCATAATATCGGGCAAAAAATTCATTCATAGCCTTCATATATTCTATTATACTTAGTTGGTTAAAGTTTTGGCTTCTATTCTCCATGAAATTAGTAGAATATCCTCGTTATTTGCGCTTCATCCAAATATCTTTACATGAAAATATTCTTCCGAGCATTTTTGAATTTTTTACTCCACAAAGCAAAGATCGTGTTGACAATTTGACGTTATTGGTTCTCGGATAAATTAATTTATAAATCTTTAAAATTTATTCTTGAACTTGTTTTATTGAATTATTATGTCATTGTCATCATCCTCATGTTTATATTATGTTGAAAGTCATCTCATGGCACTCAGAGTATTGGATGGACTTGTATGATTATGACCGTGGATTATTCAAGTATAATCATGGCCGTAATGTTATAAATGATGTGGTAAAAGTCCTCATTGACTAGTAGTGCATTGATGGACGAGTTGTTGGCATGATCATGACCATTGATGAAAACACGAATATCCTCGCTTACATAGTGCAATGGATAATTTGTGGTTGTGATACTAATGAATATCCTCGGCCGTAGTCTTGAGGATGATGTGGATTATTTATTGAGTTGAGTCTCGGTGATAAAAGTGATGAAAACCTTTTAAATCATAGAAGATAGTAGATTTTTTTCTCTACTGACTTTTCTAATGGATTTCTTATCCTCATCCGCAGATTAAACTTGATGTTTGTTATATTGTATCGCTTTAACAACGTTGAAGGCTAACGATAATTTATTCTCGTATTATCTTAGTCATAATATTTCTTCTTGGGCTAGTTGAGCTCACCCTTTTGCTTTCATTGTTCTCTTGAAATGAGAACGTAGCAGGACTAGTGGGAACTGGAGGACGGTCCAGATGATAAAGATTAGTAGTCCTCAGTATTCTATGAAATAGTGTGATAATAAATGTGAGGACTTATTTTGAGTTTGAATACTGTCTAGAAGACAATATTTGTATTAAAACTCACAGCTCACGTTTTATATTTAAGATTTTATTTGTATTCTGTACCATGTATTTGGCGACTCAGAATATGTGATGTATACCTATTTTGGGGGCGTCACATATGGTCTTGATTCTGAACCTTCATGACCTTAATTCTGCCCTCTATGAATTTAATTATTGGCTCCCGTGATTTTAATTTTGGGTCTACATGCCCTTAATTCTTAGTCGTCGTGACCTTGATTCTGAACCTTCATGGCCTTGATTCTGCCTTTTATGACTTTAATTCTTGGCACCCATGACGCTAATTTTGGGCCTCCATGGTCTTAATTCTTGCTCGTCTTGGCCTTGATTTAGGAAAATAGGTATACATCACCCATCTCGAGTCGCCAAATACATGGTACAAAAAAATTCAAATACAACTTAATTATACAACAAATGTAAAAAAATACTACAAAACATATGTCAGAGTTTTAATACAAATATTGTCATCTAGACAATATCCACACTCAATCGAGTCCTCATTACATTTATTATCACACTATTTAATGTAATAAAGAGGACTACTAATGCTATTATCCGGACCATCACCCGCTCCCCGACTAGTCCCTCGCCACGCTCTCATTTCTCAAAGAGAACAATGAAAGTAAAAGGGTGAGCTCAACTAGCCCAAAGAAGAAATATTATGACTAAGATAATACGTAATAAATTATCGTTAGCCTTCAACAAAAATGTTAAAACCGATACAATATAACAAACATCAAGTTTAATCAGAAGCTGAAACAAGCAATCCATTAAAAGAGTCAAGTAGAGAAATAAAATCTACTATCTTTTATGATTTAAAAGGTTTTTCATCACTTTTATCATCACCGGACTCAAATTTTAATAAATAATCCACATCATCCCCGCACTACTACCAAGGATATTCATTAAGATCACAACCACAAATTATCCATGCACTACGCGCCAAGGATATTCGTATATTCATCAATGGTCATGATCATGCCAACAACTCGTCCATCAATGCACTACGGGCCAACGAGGACTTTTACCACATCATTTGTAACATTACTACCATGATTATACCGATTAATCCCTCGTCATAATCATACCAAGTCCATCTATGCACTACAAAAGCACATGTATGACTTTCAACATAATATAAAACATGAGGATGATGACAATGATATAAGAATTCAATAAAACAAGTTCAAGAATTAATTTATCCAGAACTAATAACGCCCAAATTGTCAACATGATACTTTTTTTAGAGTAAAATTCAAGAATGCTCGTAAGAATATTTCCATGAAAAGATATCGATGAAGCGCAAATATCAAGGATATTCCACTAATTTCATGGAGTATAAAAGTCAAAACTTTAACCAACCGAGTATAATAAAGAATGGAATAACAAAAGAAATCACCAGCATGCGATAGATCATATGCATGTGTTATTCCAATGTAATAATAAATAATCTAATTGTGTCACAGTAAACGCATGCATATGATATTCCAATGTAATAATAAATAATAAACTGAATGTCAAAAAATTATGCATGTGATATTCCAATGTAATAATAAATAATAATAATAAATAAGTCAAAGCGAATGCACCACGCATATGATGTTCCAATGTAATAATAAATAATCTAACAAAGTCATGCGCAAACGCATTGCATGTTAATGATGTTCCAAATGTAATAATAAAAGAATGGAATAATGTAAGAATTTCACCATGTATGCAGTATTTCAGATGTATGAAAAGTTATTCCAACATAATGATAAAGAATGGAATAATGTAAGAATTTCACCAAGTATAGGTAGATCACAGATACAAAAGTTATTCCAATGTAATAAAAAAGAATGGAATAATGTAAGTTCTCTTCATGAATACGAAAAAGAAAATAATACCCCTTACCTTAGAACAAACCGGATATAGAGAGTAAAAGAAGAGTAAAATACTTTTCTTCTTTTTCTCTATAGTTTCTCTCTAGAGTTTCAAAGAATTCAAGAAATAAATGAAGGAAGGAATGAGCTTCTATTTATAGAGAGAATGGACCTAATAAGAATTAATTCCCTTAACTATCCAGATTGATTTACTTTTAAACTAGACTATCCATATTGGTTTACTATCTAAATATTCTAATAAAACAAAATCTTTTAAATAAAATATAATATATTCTATTTATAATCTAATAAAACTAATAACTTTATAAAAGTATTCTGCTTTATATAAAAAGATTTTACTATGCAAACACTATGCAGGCACTATGCAAACACTATGCATAATAAAATATAATATATTCTATTTATAGTCTAATAAAATAAATAACTTTATAAAAGTATTCTGCTTTATATAAAAAGATTTTACTATGCAAAATACTATATATAATAAATATAATATATTCTATTTATAGTCTAATAAAAAAAATAACTTTATAAAAGTATTCTTTATTTTATATATAAAAAGCTTTTCTATTTTATTACATTAATAATACTAATAAAACAAAAAAACTCATCATCATTATTATAATTCACACTATTAATCGACTTAATCGCTTCTGTGAAAGAGGGGCTTCCAATAAGGATTTCTCCCTATCATGCCAATTAGTGACCAAACCTCTCCTCGCGTAACTTCTGTACATCGTTAATATTGCAAATAATAATATTAATAACTTCGCTCATCTCAATTATTGATTTAATAATATATAAAATATCGATAATAATTGAATCAATTAACGTGAGATACTATGCAACAATTATCAAGCAATAATTGAACAAAACCGAGTGACTTCTCACGTAAAGATCAATAATCAATACCGTAGTGCTACTATGCAACCACGCCAGATTCTCGCATTTTTTAACACCGTGTGTTTCAACAAATAATCGATAAAACTTCCGCCGTTATTTTTTAATAAAATATTTTTGTCGCTTTCTCAATCCGACAATAATTTCCGCTAGGGGTCCACTAATGATTGTGTCGCGCATTTAATATTCCCCGTTAAAAACGAATATTCCCCACCAATCAAATATTATATAACAACTTCATGATTTTGCAAAATTTATAACTATTACCCACAACTATAACATTATATCAAATTCATTCCATAATATTCAAAAATGATAATTATAGAAAATTCATCTTTATTCATAAAAGTCAGGGTCTTACAATCTCCCCCTTCTTATGAAATTTCGCCTCAAATTAGGGTACGACTGTATGTCAAGAGGTAAGGATACCTTGATTTCATTTCAGATTCTAACTCCCGTGTCATTTCCTCAACATCGTGGTTCCTCCATAAAACTTTCGACTTGAGGTATAACCTCGAGCGTAGAATATGTTCCTTCTTATCCAAGATTTGAACAGAACCTCTTCATACGCTAAATCTTCCGCTATTTCGTCCTGCTTCTAACTCAATAATGTGGTTCGGTCTTTCACATATTTACGTAATATGGATATATGAAAAACGCTATGAACACGAGACATACTTCAGCAGAAGTCGAGTCTATAGCTACAAATTCCTACTCGATCGAGGATTAAAATGGGCCAATGAATCGAGGATCGAGCTTTCTCTCTCTTTCCAAATCTCAGAACTCCTTTCCATGGAGCAACACGTAACAACACATGATCTCCAATATCGAATTCCACGCCCTTTCGATGAAGATCAAAGATAACTCTTTTCATTTGGCCTTGTGAGGTTTTTATACGTCATTTGATCGCTTTGAATCTTTTCCGTAGTCATACGCACTCAACTCCGGCCCCAACAACGCTTGCTTCACCCACCTCATCCCAAAGATACCGAGAACGACACTTTCTTCCATACAACGCCTCAAATGGAGCCATGCCAATACTTGTTTGATAACTGTTGTTGTAAGAAAAAACTCCACCAATGGTAAGAACTTGTCCCAACTTCCTCAAGTCAAGGACACAGTAGTCTTAATAAATCTTCAAGAGTTTGAATAGTCCTCTCCGATTGTCCGTCCGTCTCGAGGATGATATGCGCCAACTAAATCAGAAATCGCGCTCCATAGCTTTTTGTAAACTAACCCAAAATCGTGAAGTGAATCTTCGGTCTCGATCGTAAACTATGGATACCGCATACCATGCAATCTTACAATCTCGCTTATGTACATACGAGCAAGACGCTCAAGTGTATAAGTTTCTCAGATTGGTAAGAAATGAGCAGACTTGGTCAATCTATCAACAATGACCCAAATCAGATCTATGCCTTGAGAAACCTTGGGAAGACCAAAGAATCTAAATCCATGGTAATGTGCTCCCACTTCCATTCTAGAATTTCAAGTGGTTGCAATGGACCTTTTGGTACTTGATGCTCTACTTGACTCGCTGACAAGTTAAACACCTCGAGATAAACAAATATATATCTCTCTTCATATTGCCCCACCAAAATGTATGTCAAGATCATGATACATTTTGGTACTCCTGTGATGGATTGCAAACGGTGTCAGTGCGCCTCCATCATGATTTTATACTTTAAATCGTGATCGTTAGAACACAAAGTCCGGAGTCGACTCAAGTATTCCTTCTTCATCGATTCTTGCTTCCTAAGATAAAGACCTTTCTTGTACTTTCTTCCTCATACGATCACCTCCGTGTCCAGTAGAGCTGAAAGCAAATTTTAACTTTATCGATTAAAGCTCTGCTTCTACTCAGATATTCGCCATCATCACGTGGGTCCCTCGAGAGTCTTTATCTCTATCTCCATCCTTTGCAAGTCATACAAAATGGGCCTCATATTGCGACAATATCGCACTCATACCAAGATATGATCTTCTACTCAATGCGCCACCTACCACGCTTGCTTTTCCAGATGGTATCGATGGTACGATCATAATCTTTCAATAGCTTCAAGCCAACGTCATTGTCGCATGTCGAGTTCCTTTTGAGTGAAGAAATATTTGAGGCTTTTTATGATCCGTAAAGATCTCCACTTTCTCCCCATACAAGTAATGCCTCCAAATTTTAAGTAAGAAAATAACAAATCGCCAACTCTAGATCATGAGTAGGATAATTCCTCTCATATTCTTTGAGTTGTCGAGAGAGGCATATAGGCTATGACTTTCCCATGTCGCATGAGAACACATCCTAACCCTTTTGCCTCAAGCATCACCGAGATGACAAATCCTCCGAGCCGATGGTATTGTCGTAATAAAATAAAATGAGTCTCCTCTCGAAGTTCTTGAAAACTCTTCTCACATTCCTCGCTCCAACCGAATTTTGTATCTTTCGAGTCACCGAAAGTTAAGGGAGTAGCGATTCGAGAAAACCCTTCTACGAATCTCCGATAATAACCAAATTAAGCCGAGAAAGCTACGATTTCTGGCCATCGATTTAGGTTGCTCCCACTTTTTGATAGCTTCAATCTTTGTCGGGTCAATAGATATTCCATGACTTGATACCACGTGCCCAAGGAATGCTACTTCCTCAAGCCGTAACTCGTGATTTCTTCAACTTGCATAAAGCTTATATTCACGGCTTTTGAAGTATCACCTTTCAAGTGTTGCTTCATGATCTTCACGACTTTTTTGAATAAATAAGGATGTCATCAATAAAGACGACCACAAAGTGATCCAAATATTCCTCAATACTTGCTCATCATATCCATGAAGGCAAAGAGAGCATTAGTCAATCCAAAAGACATGACTAGGAATTCATAATGCCCGCATCGAAGTTCTCGAAAGCCGCCTTTTGAATGTCATCGCTCTAATCTTCAATCGGTGATATCCTAACGAAGATCAATCTTTGAAAAAAATTTGCGCCTTTGCAACCGGGTCAAACAGTCATCAATACGCGGCAATGGGTACCTATTTTTGATGGTGACATGATTCAACTCCCGATAATCAATACAAAGTCGATACTCCCATCTTTCTTCTTCACGAATAAAAATGTGAGCACCCCAAAGGAGACGTACTAGAGACGAATGAAACCGATGTCTAACAATTCCTCGCAGCTGGGTCTTTAACTCAAGTTCAATAGAGCCATTCGATATGGGGCTTTGAAATGGGTTTTGTACCGTTCAAGGTCGATACAAAATTCAATTTCACGCCTGGGTAGCCAGAAGTTCTTCGTGAATACGCCAGAAATTCATTAACAATAGAAATACATTCATTCAAAACTCGACGATTTTTGTTTAGATCCGCGATATGAGCTAAGAAAGCTTGACATCCGCTTTTCAATAAACGAATAGCTTTATGGCTTGAGATGACAAAGATTGATTTTAATGGTTTGGTTGTTTGAATTCATATAATAGGTCAAGTTAGAATATGAAAGCTAACAACCTTACGAAAAATAATCAATTTTTGCATGATGAGTAGTTAACCAATCAATCCCTAGAATTACGCCAAATGCAAGTATTTTCAATGAAATAAGATCGACAGTGTAATGTGAGGGTACCGATTTGAACCAAACAAGACTTATAAACAAAGGGATGTAATGAAGGTTTCTCCCAACGGAGTTTCAACAGATAAGTCAAAGTCTAATTTCTCCTGAGTCAAATTTAAACGCTGAGCGCAAGTAGAGAAATAAAAGAATGGGTAGAACCGTATCAAATAAGGTATATACTTCGCTAGAGTTTATGATAAGCTTACCCGTGATGACCTCTCGTCGTTTCTTTGCTTTCGGGAGGTCACGACAAACGCCTCCCTCAGACCATCGGGCTTTTTTTTCCGGGACGCCCTTTTGGTGCCTCCATCCTAGTCGAACTTGTCTTCTTCTATGAACGACAAAATCGGGCCAGTGACCTTTCTTTCCACAATTATAACATGCTTTGGACTATCATCACGCAGCTTTGACCGATGTGTCCTCCCTCCGCATTTGAAGCATACGATAGTGGTCGCTCTCCTTCCTTAACAACGGTGTGTCAGTCGACGCCTTTCCATCATCATTGAATCTCCTCTTCTTGAAATGTCCATTCTTATTGTTTTGGCCATGATTACCACCGGTGGTTACCATTTCGCATGTTGATTCCTCCACGCTTATTGTCACCGCTCAATGATCAAGTATCACTAGTATTATCATTTTGCCGGGCCGCTTCTTTTTGGTCAGTTGACTCATTATCGCGCCCCAATAATCGAGCCCTATTAACAACATCCTAATACAAACACAGCTTATGAGAGATAAGATATCGACGATATCTGTTTCAAACCTCTTAGAAACATTCGCGCCATTCTCTCCTCATTATCAACCAAATGGGACGCAAACCGACAACTCTAAAACTTGCTTCAGATCGCGACACTGGCCATGTTGTTTTTTGCTCCAAATTTGATGAACTCTACCTCTTTCATGTGACGAATACTTTCGGAAAGTACTTGTCGCTGAACAATTCTTGAACTTCTCCCAAGTCATCTTCAAGCAAGGCAGTTGAGTACGCTTTACGATTCCCACCAAGAATCAGCCTCACGCACGCAAATACGAAGGTGGCAAGGGAACCTTTTTGCTCCTGAGCATCCCAAGACATCAAATATCTTGTAGATCCGCTTTTATCCACGCCTCCGCCTTTAAGTGGTTTTGGCTCTCCAAAAACTCCGGTGGTCCCAGCTCGAATCGCTTAATGCGTGACCGTCCGAGAGTCGCCAAAGTTTTTCCCCGCGCATTTTGATGTGAGCCGCTTTTTGCCGATGTCGCATGAATTGCATAAAGCCTCCGAACATTCCATCGCTCATCATCCGTCAAGTGTTGTTGTTTGCCCGAGGATTGTCGCCTTCCTCGATGCACATTATCCCCGATTATCGATCCGTGGAGACTCAACGGCCTCCTCGTGCTCCATTGATGTTCTCAACATTCTCTGATGTCATTTTCAAATACCGCCACAAAACAAGGGTTAATTAACATATCACATATTATCCCTATACTCGACCGACCAATTAAATACCAAATAAACTTAGTAGGTCATACTAGCAAGGAATTCCCCGCCTCCTCCTAGTTCTTGTCTCACATCTCAGCCAGGATCATATCCCTAAGCTTTGATACTAACCGTGACGCCCCCAAAATAGGTATACATCACCCATCTCGAGTCGCCAAATACATGGTACAAAATTCAAATACAACTTAATTATACAACAAATGTAAAAAATACGACAAAAACATATGTCATGAGTTTTAATACAAATATTGTCATCTAGACAATATCCACACTCAATCGAGTCCTCATTACATTTATTATCACACTATTTAATGTAATAAAGAGGACTACTAATGCTATTATCCGACCGCCACCCGCTCCCCGACTAGTCCCCTCGCTACGCTCTCATTTCCTCAAGAGAACAATGAAAGTAAAAGGGTGAGCTCAACTAGCCCAAGAAGAAATATTATGACTAAGATAATACGTAATAAATTATCGTTAGCCTTCAACAAAGTTGTTAAACCGATACAATATAACAAACATCAAGTTTAATCATAGCAATGAACAAGCAATCCATTAAAAGAGTCAAGAGAGAATAAAATCTACTATCTTTTATGATTTAAAAGGTTTTTCATCACTTTTATCACCGACTCAAATTTTAATAAATAATCCACATCATCCCCGCACTACTACCAAAGGATATTCATTAAGATCACAACCACAAATTATCCATGCACTACGCGCCAAGGGATATTCGTATTCATCAATGGTCATGATCATGCCAACAACTCGCCCATCAATGCACTACGGGCCAATGAGGACTTTTACCACATCATTTGTAACATTACTACCATGATTATACCGATTAATCCTCGGTCATAATCATACCAAGTCCATCTATGCACTACAGTGCCACGTATGACTTTCAACATAATATAAAATACGAGGATGATGACAATGATATAAGAATTCAATAAAACAAGTTCAAGAATTAATTTATCCAGAACTAATAACGCCCAAATTGTCAACATGATACTTTTTTTGTAGAGTAAAAAAATCAAGAATGCTCGTAAGAATATTTCCATGAAAAGATATCGATGAAGCGCAAAAATATCAAGGATATTCCACTAATTTCATGGAGTATAGAAGTCAAAACTTTAACCAACCGAGTATAATAAAGAATGGAATAACAAAAGAAATCACCAGCATGCGATAGATCGCATGCATGTGTTATTCCAATGTATAATAAATAAGGAACTGTGTCATGCGTAAACGCATGCATGATGATATTCCAATGTAATAATAAATAATGGAATCTGTGTCAAAGTAAAAATTACACACCGGCATGTGATATTCCAATGTAATAATAAATAATAAACCAACTGTGTCAAAGCAAATTGCATATGCATATGTGATGTTCCAATGTAATAATAAAGAATGGAATAATGTAATGTTCACGCATGAACGCATGATATGTATGTGTTGTTCCAATGTAATAATAAAGAATGGAATAATGTAAGAATTTCACCATGTATGCCAGATATGATGTATGATAAAGTTATTCCAACATAATGATAAAGAATGGAATAATGTAAGAATTTCACCAAGTATAGGTAGTATCACAGATACAAAAGTTATTCCAATGTAATAAAAAAGAATGGAATAATGTAAGTTCTCTTCATGAATACGAAAAGAAATAATACCCCTTACCTTAGAACAAACTGGATATAGAGAGTAAGAAGAAGTAGTATACTTTTTTTCTTTCTCTCTATAGTTTCTCTCTCTAGTTTCAAAGAATTCAAAGAAATAATGAAGGAAACGAGCTTCTATTTATAGAGAATGGACCTAATAGTAATTAATTCCCTAACTATCCGTATTGATTTACTTTTTAAACTATTATCCATATTGGTTTACTATAAAATATTCTAATAAAACAAAAATCTTTTAAATAAAATATAATATATTCTATTTATAATCTAATAAAACGAAATAACTTTATAAAAGTATTCTGCTTTATATAAAAAATTTTACTATGCAAAAACTACTACGCAGCACTATGCAAAACACTATGCATAATAAAATATAATATATTCTATTTATAGTCTAATAAAACGAATAACTTTATAAAAGTATTCTGCTTTTATATAAAAAGATTTTACTATGCAAAATACTATATATATAATAAATATAATATATTCTATTTATAGTAAATAAAACGAATAACTTTATAAAAGTATTCTGCTTTATATATAAAAAGCTTTTCTGCTTTTATTTTATTACATTAATAATACTAATAAAACAAAACTTCATCATCATTATTATAATTCACACTATTAATCGACTGTGTCGCTCCTGTGAAAGAGGGGGGGGCTTCCAATAAGGATTTCTCCCTATCATGCGCCAAGCAATTAGTGACCAAACCTCTCCTCGCGTAACTTCTAGACATCGTTAATATTGCAAATAATAATATTAATAACTTCATCGCCTCTCAATTATTGATTTAATAATATATAAAATATCGACAATAATTGAATCAATTAACGTGAGATACTATGCAACAATTATCAAGCAATAATTGAACAAAACTGAGTGACTTCTCACGTAAGATCAATAATCAATACCGCAGCGCGCTACTATGCAACCACGCCAGATTCCTCGCATTTTTAACACCGGTGTTTCAACAAGCTAATCTATAAAACTTCCGCCGTTATTTTCATAAAATATTTTTGTCGCTTTCAATCCGACAATAATTCCGCTAGGGGGTCCACTAATGATTGTGTCATCGCATTTAATATTCCCCGTTAAAACGAATATTCCCCACCAATCTAATATTATATAACAACTTCATGATATTTTGCAAAATTTATAACTATTACCCACAACTATAACATTATATCAAATTCATTCCATAATATTCAAAAATGATATATTATAGAAAATTCATCTTTATTCATAAAAGTTAAGTATATATGGAATAGTTTAATTCACTAGTGGTACTAAAGGAAAGGCAAAGTTGGTCACAATGAAGTGGTGTAAAGCACCACCTTGCTCGGCGTCCGAAGTGGACCGGGGCCGGCAAGTGGGGTTCGGTCGCAAAGTCGCATTGGCGCTTTAGGCGACTTCTCAGACTTCACAAGATCGCTCCTGGGAGCCTCGCCCGAGCCAAGAGTCTATTTTTTATCTTGAACCAGATTAATCATTATGGATACAAACAGTTTTAAAACTGTTATAAACTGATCTGTGTTTATTACATCATTTACTTAGTAAACTGATGTTTTAATTACAATTCAGTTTTATCAGTTTTTAAAATTGAACAGTCTTTGCTTCTTCTTCCTCTGATCAACCTTTACAAAGCAGCATAAGTTGAGATTATCAGTGAATTGCTATCACTGAGTATTAGTATAGGCTTGACATATATCCTGGAGGTGTATTGCTAGGAGCCTTTAGCAAACCTTAGTGGTAAAGGGCAATAAACACCTTAAGGACAAGGACTACCCGTGTCAATCCTTGTTCTAAGTTGTCTGTATTCATTTTATTATTTTTCAGGGTTTTAGTGAACCAACAAATTTTGGCGTTGACCACCCCATAACCACCTCGATCTCTCCTAAAAAACTTGCAAAAAGTCCATCAGAGTTGGGGGCTCCGGGAGGACTCTCCGATACTTAAATAAAAACACTGATATGTAGGGAGAGAATTATTCTTATAGTAAATAGCGTACCTTGAATTTGCTAGAACATCCTTTATTTATAGTGTGAGAGTCATCTTCTTCAGGAGTTAGGAATTAAAATTCTACATGACTTTAGAGACCTTCTAGATTATCAATCCTTAGTTGGTTAAACTTATTGAGAATGTTATCATTTATTGGATTTAATATACTTATAGAAAACTCAGTGAGTGAAATGATTATACAACCCTTCATTAATAGGGTTCTAGAAATAACACGTGACAACTTATACTATTAGTGTGTTATTTTACCCACATCACTTGGTATGTACTCCATCTGTTTCAAAATTATAGATACATTTTTCCTTTCTAATTAGTCGGTTCTAAAATTAAAGATACATTTCTATTTCAGGATTATAAAGTGAAATGATGTTCCGAATTTCACATTATTTTGTTATTATCATTTTTAATATCAAATCATCACAGTTAAATTCCTAACTAATATTAAGATTATATTTGAGAATATAAAATTATTCTTGTCATTTTACAAACATATCTCTAATTTTAAACCGAGAAAGTATAATCTAATTTCTGATGCTCATGTATCTAATTAATTAGCTTTGGAATTAATATTATTCAACAAAATCCAAAGGCCAAGTCATTATACATAGGCCAGATGCTTAGAATCGAAGGCGGATGTTTTGAGTTACAAGGCTTATTTTCTTGTAGCTGTCATCCGTGAGTTTCAACATTATCTTAAAGGGGTAGTTGGATTAATTTGCATTTCACTTGTTTATTAAAATAGGGGTGAATAGATAAATAAATATTTTGCATTCCACTTGTTTATTAAATAATAAGTGGGAAAAAAAACAAAAATTGCACTGAAAAAATAATTTTTTATTTCACTTCTTGTCAAACACTTGCATTTGTCATGTTTTAACCTAGTTCCCATTCAAAGCTGACATATTATTTTAATATATTTACATTTTTGGCAATTAGTGATGAGGATGATGATAAATCCTATTCCAGTTTGCAACTTGACTGTATCATCCTGCAAGCTCACGAGCTTCACTCAATGATCAATAGTTTCTCTTTAGGGGGTGTTTATTATGGGAGTTATTAGCATGAAGTTAATACAGTGTCGACACGTATGTAAGTTAGAAGGTAATCTCTTTTTGTGTGTGTCGGTACTGTATTGAACAATAAACTAATTTACCATGCAATTAATTTCATGATAACCGGATCTGTTTGTCATGTGGACAATATTATATATAAAATGTAATATTCAACTAAGCCTCTTTTGGTAAAGTGATCATTAAACCCACTTCTTGAACACCAATTAAGAAGTTTTGAGATCTATCTATGTCTTGGCATGTATTTTAAATTTAATTCACCTAAATTATATTAAAAAAAGAAGAAAAAAAGAGAGTGTAATATTCATATCATAAATGCCTTCACTTTTACTCAAATAGACTGACCATTTCCATCTATTTGGCCTCCAACAATTCACGTGGAAGTAACTAGTATGGGCACATGGAATCCCATGAATTAATTTTTATACCCAATTCACGTGAATTCATCATTCTCAATATTTGCTTTTCATTCCCTTGTGATTTATTTACTACTTTAATTAAGAAAAAATAAAATACAACAAATTTTCATTCTTTGTTGACCCCAAAAAACAAAAGACAAAAAAACAAAGTACGAGAGACGTTGGCTATTGGTACGGATGCGTTATTTAGTACGTGTCCTCGTCCAAAGTACTAGGAAATTCTGATTCTCGTAAGTCATAGGCCATAGACCATCTAGCTCACGTGGATCTATGGACTGCTACCTATGGATTCTTTCATAATTTATGTTTCTTTATGATGCAAGAAATTGGTGTTTTTTATATGGAGTAGTTCATATGTTGGATTCTTTCACATTTGCTTCAAAGTTATTTCACTAATTTCTAACTTTTTATAACACTAGTTTGTTTCTAGTTTTTTTATTTTTTTTGCAACACAGATATACACACTCTTCTTGCTGCCACTAAAATCGAATTCTCGACCTCTTTGAAACTATGAAGCGAGTTATACCATTGAGCTAAATAATATGCGGTTACAAGTACTCTAGTTAGAGCTGTTTAATAAATTAATAATTTAGGTGGTGTTTGATTGCATCTTAATGTATCTTAACAGTTATCTTTTAATACATATTAACAACCCAAATCTTTATATTAAGAGGTCCTCTGAATAGTTTAGACTCATATTTGTATCTTAATTATTTAGAGGACCTCTTAATACAAAGATGTAAATTATTAAAATGCATTAAGAGGTGTTCAGATGTATTAAGATGTAATCAAACACCACCTTAGTTGGATTGTATTTGTGAGTTTTGTTTCCTATGAAAGAGAAGGAACATAGGAAGGGAGAGTTTTTCTTTTTAATTTTTTCAAAAAGAACTTTCTCTTCTCGTCTCATCGATTTCCCAAAATTAAAACTCACAAATAATGGGTTAATACTCGCTCATACTCGAGTTGGATGACTTCTATGATCGCTAAGTTATCGTGTTGAATTCAAATAGTATAATTTATGTTTATCGACTCACCGCGGGCAACTTTATATTTAATTGAATTTCACATTTTGATTTTTAAAATTGTGTATTATTATAGGAAATTCTGATTCTCGCAAGTCATGGGCGATATATGGACTGCTACCTATCAACCTATGGATTCTTTCATAATTTATGTCTCTTTATGATGCAAGAAATTAGTGTTTTTTATATAGTTCATATGTGGATTCTTTCACATTTGCTTTAAAATTATTTGTCCTTCTGTCTTATTGAATTCGTTCTCTAAAATATTTTTCATCATTCTCAGTCTTTAATGGTGATACTTGATGAATATCTTTGGCCTATAGTGCAAAGATGAATGATTACCTGATGAATATCTTTAGCTCGTAGTGCAAAAATGAACAAGTGTTGAGATGAACATGACCAACTAGTGATATAAATGAATATCTTTAAATTCGTAGTAGCAGAGATGAATATGTGATGCAAGATGTATATTGATTGATGTTACTGAGGATAAAATATTGTTGATGGACTTTTATATTCATAGATGATAGTAGATTTCATTCTCTACTTAACTCTTCTAATGAATTGTTGTTTCATTGCGCATTGTTGATCAAAACTTGTTGTCTATTATATTCTATCAGATTTTTCCTTGTTGAAGACTAAGGATAATTTGTTGTATATTATCTTAGTCATAATATTTCTTACTGGGCTAGTTGAGCTCACCATTTTCCTTTTTGTTCCATTCTTCTTCTCAGGAAGCTAGAACATAGCGGGAAGTAGTCGGGGTGTGGAATGATGATTCTAGACAGTTGTTTAGCAGTCCTCACTATTTTGTAAAATAGTGTGTCAATAATTGTAATGATGACTTTATTTGAGTGTGGATATTGTCTAGAAGACAATATTTGTATTTAAACTCACAGTATATGTGTTGTCGTATTTTGCACGACAATTGTAATAATAAAGTTGTAGTTATTTTCTGTACCATGTATTTGACGACTCAGAATAGGTTGTGTGGATTGGACCTATTTTGGGGGCGTCACAATAAGTTATTGTGTCATGTCAATTATTGATTTAATAATATGAAATACTGTGCAGAATGACAATTATTGATGTACAAATATAAACTACTGTGGTGATGTTAATGTAATAATTATTAAGTTAAAATATTGTGCAATTGCTATTATAACAATGATTGAATCAAAAATATGAATTATTGTGCAATACCGTGTGATATTGTGAAATACAGTGTGCCACTGTAGAATAACGCGTGCTACTATACTTTTATCACCGGATATTTAAATAGTGATAATACCGTTGACAATTTTTATTAAAAAAATTATTTCTGTCATTTTTTGTATCATATAATATTTCGTTGTGGGGCCCACCAATAATTGATTACTTCGGCGCCGTCGTATTTTCACCTTATATTCCCGACAAAACGAATATTCGCCGACACAACGAATATTCTCCGACATACTTATAATTTGCACATATTACAATTAATTTAATATTTTATCAATTTAACACCTTACTTTTTAGAATAATAATCATAAAAAAAATTCAATTTGTATTTCATAAAAGTCAGGGTCTTATAAATATTTTGTAAAAATATAAGTGAAGAAACTATAATAATAAAAAACTATGTTGAATTTACTATTATCTCTAATTTTCATAATTTTAAAAATATAAAATTGATTAATTTAATTAAAAATGTCAATCTAAACTCATTTTGAGAGAGAGTAATTATTACTTAATCCATGTAGTATTATTGAATTGAAGTTCTAAACCGATTAAATTTTTAGGAATTTATTTGTTTAAGGCGAAATAAATGGAATCTTAATTATGAGTGAGAGAGGTTTGGGGTTTGGCCCGGAAGTGAATGGAAACCAAATGGACATGCAATGGATACTCCACCTGGCAGTCTCTATTCAAAGTGTTGTTTGACGTGTTAACTCATTTATTTATTACATTATTCTTCTTGGGGTGGCATTTTGAGTCGGATAGAACTCATTATTTGATGTCCCTAAAAATGTTTTTAAATATCAATAATTTATGGAAAATAATATATATTAGAAATATTTACATTCATTTTTTGATTATCAATTAGGTGAATAAGTATTAGTAGTAATTTGTTTAAAAAAATGTGTAATAATCGGGGCCCATTTTTTGATTGCCGAATAAGTTTTAGTGACAATCTTTTTAGAAAAATCAGTAATAATTGGGGTTCTATTATAATTCCTACCAGTCCAACGTTCTGATAATATTCGTAATTATAATTTCGCATAAATTTATTGTAATACCAAGACTTGTATCATAATTAACTCGACTCCTGTCGGACTCCCAAATGCATAACTTGACATTGTAATTAATATTTACTATTTGATAATCCGTGTAATGGACGGGCTAATTTGAATAATGATTTTAATAATTTGTCAGATATTTATGTCAAAACAAATAATGCATAATTCAGTAATTATTTTTACCCGTAAGCGACTAATAACACTAATCAAATAGTGATATTTGAGTTTAATTGGAATACTAATTCTTAATAAATTGTAAAAGGCAGCAACTTTTTAGAATGAGATTGACAGTAGCACTATATATATATATATATATATATATATATATATATATATATATATCTCTGTATAGACAAATATATTTCAGTGAAAAAGTGTGCAGACTAACAAAGTGCTCAGCCTTTATATACGAAGAAAATCCAACGGTAACATTGCATGAACGGTACTATTTCTTTAATATGGAGCAACGTTAATATATTGATAGAACGGTAATATAATATTGTAACGGTAATATAAAATGAATATCCCAATAATTAAGTAATTAATTTATACTTAACAGTTACAAATTTTCATATTAACTAATATATATATTTTATTCTTCCATTAGTATTTTTTAAAGTTGCTGTTGTTCACTTTATATATATATATATATATATATATATATATATATATATATATATGTGTGTGTGTGTGTGTGTGTGTGTGTGTGTGTGAGGTCCTATTTTTGAGTTTGAGTAAAGAAAATTTGAAGTTGTTTCTGGGTCATTCAACTATTTCAAGTGCTGGTTAGTTGGGTGAAGAGAAATTTGAATCCCTTGGAAGTAGGATTTCGTCGAGTGACCTTAGCACTTAGAATAGTTCTTCGAGGACGAAATTTCTACTTAAGACAAAAGCAGTTTTGCCTCTCTCAACATAATTTGTTCTAAAAAGATAAGTTTTATTTCTGCCCTTCTTTTATTTTATATTTTAATCCTATATTTTATTCGTATTTTTCCAACATTCTTAAGTAGAAATTATACTTTTACATGATCTTATTTACATGAATAAGGTTTTATTTTTTTATTCATGTGAGGCTAGTTTTGTGAAACAAACAAATAAAAATAATAATACTTACATACACAAATAAATCGATCAATCTATATAGCTAGCTAAAGGCCTATGACAGATATATGAAGCCCCCACTTAAATCAAAACAAAAGGATTTACACTCCCACTGTTTTGCCCTTAGTACCAAAGGTGTTTTGCCCTTAGTACCAAAGGAGTTGATTTCTCTCAGGAGGCCTATTTTATGACTCCTGATTACTTGAAGATGATGTGGAGAAGGATTGATTTCCTGCACTATGTTCTTGAGATGGGATATAACTTCGTTTTCACAGTACTCTCTGTTTATCTCTCAATAAGCATGCATCCAATCATATGTATAAACACATACCCACTCGTAACTCTTAACCAGTTTGTGGATGTTATTTTGGTTTTCCTTTTGTTCAGCACAAATTATTCTCCTGTTCTTCTACTTTTATAGTTAACTGAGTTCGTAGAAATCTTCATGATTTGATAAATTACCCTCGTAGTTGAGCCTTGGTCTCTGAATAATAGTCTAAAAATGAATGTCAAAGTAGAAGTCGAGACTGATGGAAGTAGCTCAACTTGTGTTGAGATATGCTCAAAATGCACGAAAATAACTCATATATAATATCACAATATGGGAGACTGATTTCTTAAAGTTGGATGGATTTCGTGAAGTATGCATTTTGGACTATTGAATTATTAAATTAATAAACATAAAATTGAGTGCATGTAATCCTCAAATGTGTGGGCCTTTATTACGAAGTCTAAGGGTTGGTTTAGTAACTAGCACTATAATCATTCCATTTTCAAGCAGTGTGGGTTTGAGACTCATCCTCTTGGCTAGTGAACCTCTTTAAATGATGTTCTTATTTATTGCATTGTGGTAGTCTTCGTAAGATAAAATTGATCACTTGGGGTCTCGCAGAAAACTTTGTTGGTTGGTAAGGGGAAATGTCAAATTACTTAAAATAAATTGTGACGTGTTTGACAATGTTAATCTCTATTTTCTGCTAGAGGTTTTTGGCTTTATGTTCTTTAATCTACATTTAGTGACTCTTTATTGGTGGGCTAAACTGAGAACAAAGTTCAAAATTTCAATTCCCAATATGAGTAGTCAAGTTTGAATACTTGTGTGTATAATGTGTATATAAAGTTACCTGTTGGTGAAAACTGACAAAAACAAATTTTGAGCTTTGGGAAAATTATTTACCTAACTTGAAATACCTTAAAGTGTGGGGGTGTCTTACTAAGGTATAGTTACCTGACCCTAAAAAAGAAAAATTGGTTCTAAAACTGCTAATATGCAGTTAATAGACTCAGCATATACATTCATAATCCTAATAAAGATCATTAGACTGTTGTATGTAGAATACTCAAGTATCTGCGAGGTACTATTGGATTTGGTTTGTATTACTGCGGTAATCCTGCAGTTCTTGAGGGCGATAGTGATGCCAACTGGATCTCTGATTCAGATGAAATCAAATCCACGAGTAGCTACATATTTACCTTAAGAGGAGGAGCAGTTTCTTGGAAGTCTTCTAAATAGACTTGCATAGCTCGCTCTACTATGGAGTCTGAGTTTATTGCCTTAGAGAAGGCAAGTTCTGAAGCAGAGTGACTCAGAAAATTTTTGAGAAATATTCTTTTGTGGATGAGACCAGTTCCAACTGTGTCTCTACATTGTGATTGCCAAGCTGCTATAGGCAGAGCTAAGAATAAGAGCTATAATGGCAAGAGTAGGCATATACGCCTAAGACATAATATTATGAGACAGCTGTTATGTGATGGGATTATATCCCTTAATTTTGTTAGAGTTAAATCTTGAGGATCCTCTGACAAAGCCACTAAGCAAGAGGCTAGTGAGCAATACATCGAGGGGATGAGACTACTGTCTATTACAAAAATCAACAATGATGGTAACCCAACCTATATGAATGGTAATCCCAGGAAGTAGGTTCATATGGGTAACAACAAGTCATTGGTTGAGACACTATCCATTTTATACATATTTGAGTTCATCCCTATGGTGTAGGATAGTGTAATTCTACAGTGTTAGAGGTTGAGTTATATACTCTTCATGTTTTCCATAGTCCTGTTGGGTGATGTGTTTAACTGTAGAACACATTTGATGGAAACACCTATATGAGTGTAGAGGTGGGGCCGCCTCTTATGAAAACAAGACAGGTTTTCTAAAGCGCTCATGAATTCCAGGTATGGCGCAAGGCCAAAATGTGTCAAATCGCTTAGAACAACTTCTAATTAGAGTTTGTAGTGTGAGTAATATGATTACTGATTCATAATAAGGAAGAAGGTTCATAGAAATTTTCATTTCACCAAATTCCTGTGAATCAAGTACATTCACTCTATACATTGGTTCATAGTCCAAAAGACACCAGTGTTTACGCACTGCATTCTTATATTTCTTACTCAATTTATTTTATTTTTTACTTTGTAATATGTGGAGGATTGTTGTATTTTTTACATAATAATATATTACAAAGTTACATAAAAAAAATATATTAATATATTTTTATGATATACCATTAAAAGAGTTTAATGTGTAAAATAAATGAGTTATAATTAATATATTTATGAAGATTTGTAACGGTTAAATATATATTAAATTCTTATTATTGGGATATTGATTATTATATTAATATTGCATCTTTATTACCGTTGCATCCTTGTTACCGTTGTTTTGTTTTCTTATATAAAGAGCTGAGTTACTTGGTGGAAATAATACTCTACAGCCAATTTGATAAAGTTGCTTCTATTATATAGCTTCTTTGTACTCTTGCTACTTTGCTAGCATTATATATATATATATATATATATATATATATATATATATATATATATATTAACCAAACTATTGCTGATTCTGTTCTCATACATATACATATATACTATCCTCTGCCGTGTTATATATATATAAACAATAATTTCCATATATTTTATTGTATACACACGACTTATATTTGAGTTCGAGTAAAGAAAAATTAGAAGTTGTTCATGGGTCATTCAACTATTTCTAGTGCTGATTAGTTGGGTGAAGAGCCGTTGAATCCTAGAGTAGGATTTCAATCGTTGACCTTAGCACCGAGAATAGTTCTCCTAGGGAAAAATTTCTACTTAAGGATGACAGTCTGACTGCATCCTCGCTTCAACATAATTTGTTCTAAAAGATAAGTTTTATTTACGCCCTCTTTTTTTATTTTATATTTGAATCCTATATTTTATTCGTATTTTTCCAACAGTTGAAACTATAAGATGAGTTATACCACTGAGCCAAATACTATGCAGTTACAAGTACTCTAGTTAGAACTGTTTAATAAATTAATGACTTAGGTTGTATTTGTGAGTTTTGTTTTCGAGGAAAGAGCAGGGACATGGGAAGGGAGAGTTTTTCTTTTTAATTTTTAAAAGAAGAACTTTCTCGTCTCATCGCTTTCCCAAAATTAAAACTCACAAACAATGGGTTAATACTCGATTCGAGCTAATAGGGGGTTTAAGAAATGAATTATTTATGCTCATACTCGAGTTGGATGACTTCTATGATCGCTAAGTTATCGTGTTGAATTCAAGTAGTTTTAATTATGTTTATTGACTCACCGCGAGCAACTTTATATTTAATTGAATTTCACATTTTTGATTTTTTAAATTTTGTGTATTATTATATTATTTTATTATTTCAAGTGTAGATGACTATTTTTCATTTTAATTTGTAATAGGTTGAATGACACTTTTATCTTTTCAAGTTACTACCCTAAAGTTTATTTTTTTTATCAATTAGGTCCTTAAAATGACATTTTTTATCGATTGTGTTCCTTTTACTCTATTTGATTGTAACCCGACTCATGTTAATCATATTTTGACCCAACCGAACCCAGATTGAGTCGACCCCAATTTCACCAATTCAATTTTTTAAAAAAAAAAACTAAAAAGTTTTAAATTATTTAAAAAATATATTTTATTTTAAAATTATTATTATTATTATTATTATTCGGAAAAAATATTAGAAATTTTTATTTTTTAAAAATGAGTAAAGTTTCATATAATATAGATTCCAAAAAGTAAAGTTTAAAGTTTAAATTTTAATTCTTAACTATTTTTATGAAAATTTACACATTTTTAAAAATAAAATTTCTAAATTTGTTTTATGAAAATATCATTTTTATTTACTTTTTTAACTCTATATTTTATGAAGCTTTACTCATTTTTACAAAAAATAAATTTTCTATTTTTTTTGAAAATAAAGTTTTATTTTTTTGAATCTATATTTTATAAAACTTTTTCATTTTTTAGAAAAGAAAAGTTTTTCTACTTTTTTCTTAAAATAATAATAATTTTAAAACTTTTTACTTTTTTTCTAAAAAAAATTGAATCAGTTTTTTTTTATCTTTTTACTGTTTTTGTATTTTAATTTCTATTTTTAGTTTTTATTTTAAAATTACTAATATTAAGAATACATATAATAATGGTAAAGACGTCATTTTATTTTTCTAAAAATAAAGTTGTACATAAAAAATGAAAAAATCTATTTTTAAAATAAAATTTTATTTTCCTATTTAATTTTTTTGAATCTATATTTTATGAAAGCTGTACTCATTTTATGAAAAAAAAAAAATAAAGTTTCTAATATTTTTCATGAAAATAATAATTATTTTTGAAACTTTTTAAAATAATAATTATTTTTAAATAAATATTATTTTAAAAATATTTAAAAACTTTTTAGTTTTTTTTTTAAAAAAAATTGAATTGGTGAAATTGGAGTCGAGTCAAACTTAATCGGGTTTAGTCAAAATGAATCGGGTTACCGTCAAGTAGGATAAAAAGAACAGAATCGACAAATAAGAATAGTGACTATAGGTGGACAGGTCCAATGGACAGGAAAACTAGACCGGTCCTAATTTTTATTTTTATTTTTTGTTTTTCTTGTGACTTTCAAAAAATGTATATTATTTATTTCAACTGTAATTTTTATAGAATACAATATTTTTAAGTGTGATTTAGATACATATACAAAACAAGATTGTATATTTTGTATAACTTTATTCTTGTATATGTATCCAAATTAAAAGACTGTGTAAGACCCCGAATTTTTTTTTTAAAAAAAGGAATTTTCTTTATGTATTATTTTGAAATAGTAAGTGTGGATTTGATTAATGTGGTTAGTTATGGGTAAAATGCATAAATATTTTAAATAAGCAAGTGGTGATATAATATTCATTATCATTTAAAAATATTCGTTTGGTCGTGAAATATTAAATCTTTTCGGGAATATTAAATGCGTGACGATTTATGACCATATGTGGGCCCCATAAACGGAAAGCGATTGGAGGAAGAAAAGCGACAAGAATAAGTTGTTTATAAATAACTTGCAAGCGATTATTACTGATTATCTTGTTGGAATACCCGATGGTTAAAACACACTACATATGTCGCGTTGTTGAGCGAAGAGCTACGGTATTGCACCAATTATTGATTCTTACGTGAAGAAGACACTACTCAATAATGGTTACGATAATTATCTTTCAAAGATGTTTTATTTTATTGATTCAATAATTCTTTGCATTGATATTTTATATTCTTTGTTGTTTCAATAATTGTCATTACACAATATTTTTCATTATCGAAGCAATAATTCATATTATCCTCAATAATATTATTAGATAATATTATTGGCAATGTCTAGAAAGTTACGCTCTAAGGAGAGGTTTGGTCACTAATTAATTGCGCCATGAGAGAGAAATTCTTATTAGAAAGCCCTCTTTCCTGAACTACCGTTGCTAATCTTTTGATTCCTGTAATATTATTTGTGAATAATTAATTATTGATTTATATGATGAGAAAAATATTGATTTTATGTGGATATAGATGGAGAAAATTTTTAATGTGACAATTGTTAAAAATTAATATTTTATCTTTTTCTGATAAAATAATTAATTTAAATATATTATTTTAATAATATAATAATGGTGATATTTTTATAACGAATGTGGGATATATGAGTATACGAGGAGGAAGAGTATTTTGTTGCAATAAATGTTTAAATCATGTTAAACATGTTGGTGGACCCCATTTATTGACTGAAATTTGATTATAGCCTGTAAAATCGCTCATTTATGGATTTCAGCCAATTTCTGTTTGGAATTTGGAAAAACTTTCTTCTGTAAAGTTGTAGAGAATTGAATTTCCTATAAAAAGTCGTGAGATTTGAATTTTCTGGCAAAAGGGCTATTTATTATGAATTATTGAAGTTTCGGAGTTCCAAAATAATTGATTTTTGGAAGTTTTAATTATTTTAAATAATAAAAACGTTTTTGGTGAGTGTTCCACATGTTATAAATGTGTCATGTTGTTGAATTCAGATCTAGGAAGGTTGGCGTAGAAAACTTAATATATATATATATATATATATATATATATATATATTATTAATTTATTAAATTTTCTGCTTTGGTGTTCTAAGCATTTTCCTATAAATAGGGTGCTTAGGTTAGAATTGAAAATCACACGAAATCAAGTTTTCTCTCTATATTATCGGCGTATTCTTGTGAGTATTTTGAGTATACTTTGAGTATTGCTATATCGGTGCAAGTTCAAGTCATAGCTTTATATCCTGTTTTTAACTAGAAATCTTGTCTTTTTCGAGGTAAGGGATGTTATTTTCTTCTCAAATGATATTATTTCTTCAATATCATTATCTTTGAAATATTGGTTGGAACTTTTTATCAAATTTGGAACTTTTTCATGTCGGGGTTACTTATTCACGAGATTCTTATTCATGAGTTACTATTCACGAGTTACTATTCACGAAAGTACTATTCACGAAAGCGTGAAGATGTTTTTTTTGTGAAATTTCTATCTTTTGGTGTCGAGATTCTTCGTTCACGATACTAAGACCTATTCACGATATCTGACCTTATTCCGAATACGTACACTATTCATCAAAAATTAAATTTCTTCTTTTCGTCCAAAATATCTATTTTGGATACTAGCTTTGATTGTATCCATGTTTTGATCATTCTTGAATTTTACACCACTATGATTATTTTGAGGTATTTTTGGATATGGATAAAACAAAGTACGAATCCTTAATCCTTAATCCTTGTCATTTTGTTTCACTGGATTCGTTTATTTAAAAATATTTTTCATCATCTTCAGTCTTAAATGATGATATTATTGAATATCTTTGGCCTGTAGTGCAAAGATGAATGATTTATGATGAATATCTTTGGCCTGTACTGCAAAGATGAATGATTTCGATGAATATCTTTGGCCGTAGTGCAAAAGATGAACAGTGTTTAGATGAACATGAATCGGTGATGAATATCTTTGGCTCAGAAGTGCAAAAGATGAATATTTGATTCGAGATATATATTGATTGATGTTACGAGGGATAAAAGATAGACGATGAACTTTAAAATTCATACATAGAAGATAGTAGTTTGCATTCTCTACTTAACTCTTCTAATGAATTATTATTTCATTGCGAATATTGATTTAAAACTTGTTGTCTATTGTATTACATTAGATTTTTCCTGTTGAAGACTAACGATAATTTTGTTGTATATTATCTTAGTCATAATATTCTTCTTCGGGCTAGTTGAGCTCACCCTTTTCCTTTTTGTTCCATTTTTCTTCTCGGAGGCGAGAATGTAGCGATTACTTAGTGGGGGTATGGAATGAAGGTTCTAGAGAGAGTTGTTTAGTAGTCCTTACCATTTTGTAAAATAATGTATCAATAATTATGATGGGGATTTATTTGCGTGTGGATATTATACAGATGGAAATATCTCGTATTTAAACTCACAGCTTTATATGTTGTAATAATAAAGTTGTAGTTATTTACATGCACCATGTATTTGGCGACTCAAAATGGGTTGGATGGAATGGACCTATTTTGGGGGCGTCACGGATTGGTATCGAGCTTAGGGATATGATCTCTGGCGGAGATCGGGGAATAGAACTAGGAGGAGAGACGAGTAAATCCTTCGCTGGTGTGTCTTTACCTAAGCTTATTTGTTAGTTGGTTAGTATATAGGGATATTATGTGATATATTGATTTCCTTAATTAACCCTTGTTTTATGATGATGTTTGAGAATGTCGAATGAGAATATTAACGATGGAGTGAATGAGGCCGTGGAGATGCTGTCTTACCAACGAGGAGAACGTCAACAAAGTGGCAATGTACCTCCTCGTAAACAACACCACCCGAAGCGAGATGATGAGCGATGGGATGTTTAGAAGCTTTTTGCTTCATGCAAAATCGCAGGCGAGGAGACTCGTGTTCAAAATATGAGGAGGAAATGATAGCAATTCACGGGTGGTCACGACCAAGGCGATTCAAAGAGTTGGGACCACCACATTCTGGGAAAGCGGATCCGATTAAAAGCGGAGACGTGGGTCAAACAAATTACCAAGATATTCGATGTCTTGGGATGCACGAGGAGAACGAAGTTCCCATTCGCTACTTTTATGTTCCGTCATCGAGGCGATTCTTGGTGGGAATCGTGAAGCGTACCCATCCAAATTTTTCGGCGTATGTCATGGGAGACGCTTTGAAATAGTTCAATGACAAGTACTTCCACGAAATTATTAAATCGTATGAAGGAAGTGGAGTTTATTAGGCGAAGCGAGAATAACATGGCGGTGTCCTAATGCGAGGCGAAGTTCCGGAGTTATCGGTTTGCACCTCATTTGGCGGAGAATGAGGAACGTATGACGCGGATGCTTACGAGAGGTTTGAAACCGGCGTACGTCAATATCTCATTTCTCATAAATTTTCTCTCTATTCAGATGTTGTCAATGTGGGCTCAATTGTTAGAAGCGAGATAACGAAAATGCGTTCAACCGAGGGACCATAACCAGGATCATATCAAGATAGCGATCATCGAATAACGATAACCGGTGGAGAAAGAAGAATACTGGACAAAGCGGTAACCACTCTGGTGGTAATCGTAGCCATGAAAATAGAAGAAGCGAGTCGGGAGGAGATTTTAAAAGAGGAGATTCAACAACGACCATGTGAAGGCGTCGGCCACCAGAGAGTAACCTGGTTCCAAGGGAGGAGAAAGACCACCGGTCGTATGTTACAAATCTGGGATATATCATTAAACCGCTTGCACAACAGTTTAAGGTATGCTATAATTGTGGAAAAGAAGGACATATCGCTTTCGGATTATGCGGTAGCGAAACCAAGTCCAATGGGGATGGTGACTCAAAAGGATGTCCCGAAAAAGTCAAAGTCAATCTGTTCTGGAAGAGCGTTTGTCGTGGACCGGTCAAAAATCGAGAACCCGACGGTTAAGCACAAGTTAGTTAATTATAAATTATTGCGAAGTTTATACCTTATTAGATATCTGGGTTCTACCCATCCTTTTATCTCTCTTGCTTTGCACTCAACGTTTGAACTTGACTCACGAGAAATTAGACTTTGACCTATCTGTGGAGACTCGTTAGGAGAAATTTTCATTACATCGTCTCGTTTAGAAATCTTGCTTGATTCAGTTGGCACCTTATCTTACCCGTTGACCTTATCTCTTTAAAGATATTTGCTTTTGATGTGATTTTAGGGATTGATTGGTTAACTACTCATCATGTCAAAATTGATTGTTTTAAATAAGGTTGTTAGTTTTCATATTCTAAATCAACCTATTGTTGAATTCGAACAACTAAACCATTAAAATCAATCACCGCCATATCTAATCATAAAGCGATTCGTTTATTAAAAAATGGATGTCAAGCTTTCTTAGTCCATGTTATGGATATGAATAAAGACACGTCGATTTGAATAATATTCACATTGTTATTGATTTTTCTGGCGTATTTCTGAAGAATTCATTGGCCTACTCCCGGGCGTGATATTGAATTTGTATCGACTTTAAATCCGCAGACAAAACCCATTTCTAAAATCTCATGTCGAATGGCTCTATTGAACTTCAGAGTTAAAACCCAATCAGAAGTTGATACCGAGCCTCTATCTGGTGACTTCCTTTGTGGAATGCACCGGCCGATTCTTCGTAGGGGGACGCCATATTCGTGCGGTAGTAAAGAAATCGATAGGTGTCATTGTGACGTCTTATCCAAGATTGGGATATGAGTCACAGTTTGAGAACTTCAACCTAAGCTCGGTAATCAAAATATGTAGATTTCTAGGCTTAGTTGGTTATTATCGGAGATTCGTTGAAGGATATTCTCGAATCGCTATTCCATTAACGGTGACTCGTAGAGATACAAAATTGAATGGAGCAAGAATGTGGGAAGAGCTTGAAGAACTCAAAAGGAGACTCATTTCAAAGACATGTTACACCATGCCATCCTGAAAAAGCGAGCGTGGTAGGTGACGTGTTGAGTAGAAGATCGTATATCAAGTCTGAGTACGATATTGTCAAAAACTAATTTCGTATAATTTACAAATAATAGAGATGGAGAAGAAAACTCTAAGTACCCACGTGATGATATACGAGTATAATCGACTTTAATCGATAAAGTTAAAAGGCTGCTCAAGCTACACACCGGAGTGATGAATTTGAAGAAGAAGGTCTGAAAGTTGTTATTTCAAAAATGAGAATCGGTGAGGTAAGGAAAGCTCAAACCTTCGATTTATTAATCCATTTGAAATTCTCGATCGAATAGGAACCTGTGACCTATAGACTCGTTTTTTACCGCCAGTATGGCGACGACGCTGTTCATAACGTTTTTCACGTATCAATGTTACGTAAATATGTGGACGACCGAACCACGCTATTGAGTTAGAACCAGGATGAGATAGCCGAAGACTTAACGTCACGAGGAGGTACTATCAAGATCTTGGATAGGAAAGAACATGTCCTATGTCTGAGGGTTATACCACAAGTTAAAGTTTTGTGGAGAAACCATGCTATTAAGGAAATGACACGAGAGTTGGAAACGGAAATGAAAGCGAGGTATTCTCATCTTTTGAAACACACCAGTATCGTCGTCAATTTCGAGGACGAAATTTCATAAGGAGGGAGGTTGTAAGACCTCAATTTTTTTTTTTAAAAAGGAATTTTCTTTATTTATTATTTTGAAATAGTAAAGGGTGGATTTGATTAATGTGGTTAGTTATGGGTAAAATCATAAATATTTTAAATAAGCAAGTGGTGATATAATATTCATTATTGTTTGGGAATATTCGTTTGGTGGTGGAATATTAAATCTTTGTCGGGAAATATTAAATGCGGCCAAGCAGCGACCATGTGTATGGGCCCCATAACTAAAGCGATTGGAGGAAGAAAACGACAAGAATAAGTTGTTTATAAATAACGGCCAAGTTATTCTTTATTATCTTTGTTGGAATACCCAATGGTTAAAAACACACTAATACTGCGTTGTTGAGAAGATAGCACACGGTATTGCACCAATTATTGATTCTTACGTAAGAAGACACTACTCGATAATGGTTACGATAATTCTTCGCTTCGATATTTTATTTTATTTGTTTCAATAATTCTTTGCATTGATATTTTATATTGTTGTTGTTTCATAATTGTCATTACACGATTATTTTTCATTATCGAAGCAATAATTCATATTATCTGAATAATATTATTAGATAACATTATTGGCAATGTCTAGAAAGTTACATCTAAGGAGAGGTTTGGTCACCTAATTGCATGCTACGCAAGAAGGAGAAATTCTTATTGGAAAGCCCCTCTTCTCGAACTACCGCACAGTTTGCTAATCTTGTGATTACATAATATTATTTGTGAATAATTAATTATTGATTTATATGATGAGAAAAATATTGATTTTATGTGGATATAGATGGAGAAAATTTTAATGTGACAATTGTTGAAAATTAATATTTTATCTTTTTACGATAAAATAATTCATTTAAATATATTATTTTAATAATATAATAATGGTAATATTTTTATAACGAATGTGGGATATATGAGTATACGAGGAGGAAGAGTATTTTTGTTGCAATAAATGTTTAAATCATGTTAAACATGTTGGTGGACCCCATTTATTATTCGAAATTTGATTATAGCTTTGTAAAATCGCTTCTGTTTATGGATTTCAGCCAATTTCTCGCTTTGGAATTTGGAAAAACTTTCTTACGCAAAGTTGTAGAAAATTGAATTTCCTATAAAAAGTCGAGATTCAATTTACGGCAAAAGGGCTATTTATTATGAATTATTGAAGTTTGAGTTCCAAAATAATTGATTTTGGAAGTTTTAATTATTTTAAATAATAAAAACGTTTTTGGTGAGTGTTCCACATGTTATAAATGTGTCATGTTGTTGAATTCAGATCTAGGAAGGTTGGCGTGAAAACTTAATATATATATATATATATATATATATATATATTATTAATTTATTAAATTTTTTGCTTTTAAGTGTTCTAAAGCATTTTCCTATAAATAGGGTGCTTAGGTTAGAATTGAAAATCACACGTAAATCTGAAGTTTTCTCTCTATATTATCGGCGTATTCTTGTGAGTATTTTGAGTATACTTTGAGTATTGCTATATCGGTGCAAGTTCAAGTCATAGCTTATATCCTGTTTTTAACTAAAAGTCTTTGTCTTTCGAGGTAAGGGATGTTATTTTCTTCTCAAATGATATTATTTCTTCAATATCATTTCTTTGAAATATTGGTTGGAACTTTTTATCAAATTTAGAACTTTTTCATGCTCGGGTTACTATTCACGATTCTTACTATTCACGAGTTCTTATTATTCACTTAGTACTATTCACGTAAGCGTGAAGATGTTTTTTGTGAAATTTCTATCTTTTGGTGTTGAGTTTCTTTGTTCACGTATCGGCACTATTCACGATATCGACCTTATTCCCGAATCTGTACTATTCATCAAAAATAAAATTTCTTCTTTTCGTCCAAAATATCTATTTTGGATACTAGCTTTGATTGTATCCATGTTTTGATCATTCTTGAATTTTACACCACTATGATTATTTTGAGGTATTTTTGGATATGGATAAAACAAAGTACGAATCCTTAATCCTTAATCCTTGTCATCATTTTGTTTCCTTTGGATTTGTTTATTTAAAATATTTTTCATCATCTTCGGTCTTAAATGATGATATTATTGAATATCTTTGGCACATAGTCAAAAGATGAATGATTTATGATGAATATCTTTGGCTGTAGTGCAAAAGATGAATGATTTCGATGAATATCTTTGGCCGTAGTGCAAAGATGAGCAGTGTTTAGATGAACATGACCAATCGATGAATATCTTTGGCTTCAGTGCAAAGATGAATATTTGATTCGGATATATATTGATTGATGTTACGGGGATAAAAGATAGATTTATTGAACTTTAAAATTCATACATAGAAGATAGTAGTTTGCATTCTCTACTTAACTCTTCTAATGAATTATTATTTCATTGCGAATATTGATTTAAAACTTGTTGTCTATTGTATTCTATTAGATTTTTCTGTTGAAGACTAACGATAATTTTGTTGTATATTATCTTAGTCATAATATTCTTTACTGGGCTAGTTGAGCTCACCCTTTTCCTTTTTGTTCCATTTTTCTTCTCAGGAGACGAGAATGTAGCGATTACTAGTCGGGGTATGGAATAAAGGTTCTAGAGAGTTGTTTTTAGTAGTCCTTACCATTTTGTAAAATAATGTATCAATAATTATGATGGGGATTTATTTGCGTGTGGATATTGTCTAGATGGCAATATCTGTATTTAAACTCACAGTTTATATGTTGTAATAATAAAGTTATAGTTATTTCTGTACCATGTATTTGGCGACTCAGAATGGGTTGGATGGAATGGACCTATTTTGGGGGCGTCACACACTGTATTCTATAAAAATTACAATTGAAATAAATACTATATATTTATTTGAAAAACCCCAAAAAAATTGAAAATATCCAAAAATTCGGTCCCTGTAGAAGGACTCCTGAATAAAAAAGGTGAGATGGTGTGGTACTACGTAGACTTATAGCTAATTAAGCACTTAGACATTACTTATTAGTAATAATAGGGCAACGGGACATGACGAATTGTGCATGTGCGTGGTCCTTTTTTATGAGAGTAGATCCCTTGTCCCCAAATTCTCTGTCCCTTTATGTTCTCCCACTTAAATTTTGACACATGCCCTTTTATTTAATTTTAGAATTAATTAGTGTTAAGTAAGAGACTATGTGTCAAAATTTAAGTGGATGGACACAAAGAGACAAAAAAATTAGGGACAGAGGATCTGCTCTTCTTTTTTATCCCCTCATGCATCAACGACAATTTAATAATTTTCACATTGAGAGAGAATGCTTTTTAGTGATTTTGGATCACAACCTATAGTTTTTTTTAAAATAGTTATTGCGTCTTTCAGCAACCGTTACATTTTTATTTCCTCTTATTTACCTTTCTCCTATTTTTTTCATGCTAAGATTCGTTCACGCGTCTAATTTACCAAAAGTGTGTCCAATATATCTTGTACGACCAAAAATGCGTCCAATCATGAACAAAAATGGACTTGGATTGCCGGGGGATAGCTCCGGTGTAAGAATATATACAAGCTGAATATGATTTTAACAATGGAGGCTTAATGTCGTAGAAAATAATGTTGTATAGTGTATCTGAGAATCAGGGTATAACCTTGTATATATTTATAGTGATCACACTACCTCTTTTAAAGTCTTCCCCGTATAGAAATAGGATGATTCCTTAATAGGATTAAATCTCTTTAAAGAAATGAAGTTGGAACATATCCCGACACTTTCTTTAGGAGTTAAAAATCAATATAATTGAGAATCTTTAATTCTTCAAAGTATTCTACTGTCAAATCAGATTCATACGCAAGGTAAATACCTCCACGTGAACTTTAGTCCATCATATAAATTAAGCCGCCCTAATAATCACGCCCCAACATCTACCATATCCGAAATTTTTCAACATAATTCATTCATATCAACTTTAAAACCCTATCCAACTATTATTAAATCTCAATTATAATAACCAATAAAATCTGGGGTAATAGTAGTCATTTAAGGGGCTTATTGTACTTGAACCATCTTTTAAAGACTTTAAAGATATTACAAACACCAACAGCCAGTTCGTTAAGTGGTATGACTTACTGTTTCCCACAACAAATGGGAGAGGTCGAGTCTCATCAATGACTGTATAATTAGATACCAAAATAGAAAGGCTCATGGAGTTGGGGGACGGGGGCTTGGGATGAGTTGAGGGATTATATATATATATATATGGAGAATGATCCATAGCATCTATATGTTATGGAATAAAAAGTGGCATATAGCATCTTAACCATCCGTCTAATTAATGAATGACTGAGATTTGATATGGGAATCCTCCGTCCGCTAGAATTAATAGCGGACGTGATTATGTTATCTTCTGGATGCTTATGCTCCCATTTATGACAAACCAGCTGCTAAGTGAAATATGGAAATAGTCTGTCCTCTCAGTTCTCTCAGTTCCCCAAATATTCTCATTCTTCATTTCTCTCTCTCCTCTTTCATCCTTCCCTCTGCACCACCAATTAAGTATGGCAGAGAATATTTGGTGCACATCCTGGTCTTCCCTTATCCTGCGCAGGGGCACACGATACCCCTCCTGGACCTAACCCACCAACTAGCTATCCGTGGCTTAACCATCACCATTCTCGTAACCCCGAAAAATCTCTCATTGCTAGACCCGCTTCTTTCAAAACACCCATCAATTAAACCCCTGGTCTTACCTTTTCTGGTGAGCCCATCAATTTCGATAGGCGTTGAAAATGTGCAAGACCTCCCGGTCGGCTTATTCAGTGTTATAATGGCTGCCTTGGGGGAGCTCTACAATCCTATGCTCAATTGGTTTGAGAGCCACCCATCGCCTGCTTGCGTGGACATAATTTCTAACATGTTTTTGAAATTTGGACCCATCGCTTCACGTGCTTGCCCATTCGGCATTCGCCGTTTCATTTTCTCATCCATCCGTACGCTTTGGCTATGTCGATTATTTTTGCACTTTGGCGTGATATGCGGCAAAAAAAATGATCCCATGATGAGATGAGTGATTTCATTCCGGAAATTCAATTTCCGGTTTACCCTTGGTGAATGAGCCACCACCAGCAGTATCAGAATCATGCCGAGGCTCGCGATCGGAATTTCTCAAAGATCGTTCTTGGTAATATAGCGAGTTGGGCAAAAGTGGCAAATAATTTGATTAATCACGTCCGCTAGAATTACTAGCGGACGATAACTTCCCAATCCTAAGCTCAGTCATCCAAAGACAAAACGAAGGGTTAAGATGTTATATGCCACTTTTTATTTCATAGCATATAGATGCTATGGATCATTCTATATATATATATATATATATATATATATATTATGAACACTCAAAATTTTTCTCGCATAATCACACTAACATTACGGGAGGGGCGTAATCGTCTTCAAGATAACCTCGAAAATAACTCACATCCATTCCGGATACTCTTAGGAGGATTGGTTCACAATCCGGACCACACACCGAACATCGGTCTCAACTGGAACACACACAATCGAGTCTCATCCTCAACCCCGAACACACAATCGAAGGATCATTTCCAATCTCGGAGATAACCCGAGTTTCATCCTCGCGATAACCCCGAGGAATCTTGTTGCGATTCCGTGATAACTCAAAAAAATGCTTGTTTCAAACACATGAGATCAACTTCAATCTCAGCCCTCCTGCTGAGGCACTCATACCTTAGACCTGGAGATAACAACGGTGACAGCACACCGAGATGATGATGAGAGGAGGCACACAAACAAGCAGTCCAATCTTAGATGTAATCCTGAGCAACGTCTGCTTTCCGCTCAAACCGGCGATAACCTCGGTGAGGAGTCAAACATCATTTTGCCACTTCAACACTTCCTCTCACAAGATGATATCGCAGCATACCAACAAGTAGTCCAATCTCAGATGTAACCCTGAGCAACGTCTACTTTCAGCTCAAACCGGTGATAACCCCAACGAAGAGTCAAACATCATCTTTCCCCTTTCAACACCTGCGCGTCGTCTCAACACTTCATACATACATACATACAACTATGTCCTTCAAGAACCAGGATATCCAATCCCGAGTGACTATTACGCGTGGCAGTACTTTAGATAGAATTTGAAGCTTGAAGACCATAGGCATGGTCCCCTCTTCATGACTTCGTACAACCTCTAATCCATGTCATTGTGTAACTCTTGACACAAGCTATTCGAAGGTCACATATACCTCGTTCGGAAGCTCGGATTGAAGTTCTGCAAGTTCGAGCAGACATTATAGTGCGTGAATGCACGTACTTCGAGACGACGGGACCCGCGAAGCCCGGGCCCACCACGACCAACCGCAGGTGTAATTGTGTCTTCCACAGGTACACCTGCGGCCATCCGTCTCAGATATACAAGGTCAATCACCATTTAGAAGGAGAAGAGAGAGAAAAGGCGAGTCCTCCTCCCATTTTGCTCTGTACACACCCATATTGAGTGTTTTCTTTTCTGTTAGCTCACATATAGCTATCTTTTGTCCAGCGGGAGCTGAGTAGTTATCCAAATAAATTCATAGAAGTCTACTTTGGAAGCCCACTGTAAGCCTTCTCACATTCTATAAAGCTTTCTTCTCACATTATCACACACTGTTGTACACATTGAGAGTTGTGTGAGTGTGTTTGCCCGGACTTTGGTCCGTAGTTTTCATTTCTGTCTGTATATATATATACTTATATATATGTATATATTTTTATACGGACTAACATTATTGAGTTATGCCTCGATTGAGCCTAGACTTCGGTCTGGAGCATTTATTTGCTTTTATATATATATTTATATATAAATTGTTGTCAGACTCTGTCTGATGAGCCTAGACTTCGGTCTGGAGCGTTTAATTGCTTATAAATATATATATATATAAGTGTATATATATATATACACTTATATATATAAATTGTGGTCAGACTCTGTCTGATGAGCCTGGATTTTACATCCGGTGCGTTTAATTGCTTTTATATATATATATACTTATATATATAACTGTTGTCGGACATATCCGATGAGCCTGGATTTCATATCCGGAGCATTTACTACTTATATATATATATATATATATATATATATATATATATATACATTCTGTCAGTCACTGGAGTTTCCTCCGTGACTTTTTTACAGCTTTCTTTACATTTCGACCTGCCTGGAGTTCACTTCGTGGCAGTTGATAGCTTTTTACAGCTTTATTTACATTCAAGTCCCGCCTGGAGTTCACTTCGTGGCGGTTGATAGTATTTATTGCTTTATTTACATTTCTGATCCCCCATGGAGTTGCTTCGTGGTGGTTGATCATGCATATATATATATATATATATATTTATATATATATATATATATATAACTGCTTACTACTTTTCATACAAATTGCAGTATCATGTGAGCCTAGGAATCATGTGATCACAGATTCAATCTACTGAATCTAGATTCGGTTCCCATGATGGACATTTTTCAGCTGTAAGCAGCTTGTACATTATTTACAGTGTTTGAGTTTCCTTGGATGGCTATCATGCCCATAAGGAGTTCGACACTGCTGTATATTATTTTCTCGCAGATGCCTCGCATCTTGAAAATAAAAGCAAACAAGCCGAACATTTAGATAATAAAATGGAAGTATCAAAGGCCTCAATTACTATTGAGCACAGGGTTTGAAAAACCTTTTTTATAAAACCTCATTGCTATATCTGGTTAAAACTGAATTTTTCTATAAATTCAAACTCTTGTATATAGGTGCAAACGAGGTACAACATTACTTCCAAATAATTGCACATTGATCCACACACACACACATTCATATAACAGTTTCTTTGAGAAGTGGCGGTCATCGTGGCAACACAGATGTCGGGGGGTGCCTAACACCTTCCCTTCGCATAACCAAGCCCCCGAACCCATAATGAATCTCGGTTTCACAGACCCGTTTAGCAGTGTCACATCACTGGGTCAATGTGCAAACCTTTTTGGTTGCGTTGGTGCAACCAGTTAAATACACCAACTGGCGACTCTTAAAGTTAAATCGTCGACATTACACATGTCAGACCTTTTTCACTTGTTTTTTCAAACAAATCTCACATTAACATGAGAACACCAAAGAACAAGTAACGAAAAGGGACATAAAAAATCCCGACGTCGACAGGTGGTGACTCTGCTGGGGACTCCAGTAAGAGGGCTTAAGCCGCTATTACAAGCTTTTCAAAATTGTTATATGCTTGTGTGTGAATGTTACATTTATCTATCTGTGATATTAGTCCTTCGCACATGTCATCATTTTGCATAAACGGTGAGACATGTTGTATGTGAATGTATGTTGTGTGGTCCCTCCATCAGGAGGCTATCCTGTCGGTGTTTGATTACTGGACCCGTGGGAAGAATAATTCCCCGGGGCTCAAGAAAGGCAGCACTCAGATTCGCTCCAGTTGAACGACCGGAATAAATTCCTGTCAAGTAGATTGCGATGATCTGAGAACCTTCATGCCAAAAAGCCACGAGAGTAACCCTAAGATAGGTCAACCTCTGATAAACCAAACGCGGAAGAAAGTCTCTTCATACTTTCCATTCTCAGTTACTTGTAAAAGCATTTACTTGTAATTTATTCTATATGAATGCATGACATGTTATCAATTAACAACCGGTTTTGCAGGACAAAATTCCTTAAACGGACATTGTTGTGATAACATTTACATTACCCTAAGACTAAACTATATAAGTCTTTTATAGGAAAGCAATTGGGCCTGTTACCCGCTCAAAATCCAAAAAGGCCATGAGCCTACAGACAATCATGTCTTCTTCTGACTAGTCTAACACTGTTTCCCGAGAAGAATTTGACGGATTGAGTAAACAAATCACGAGACTTGGGTCGTTTCTACTAAAAAGAATTACACCACCCACTCGAGGTGCGAAGATACCTATACATATAGAATCCTCTACACAAGGGGGGAGTCCAAGGTGCTGAAAAACAATTCCAGAGCATCGATTTGATACGACCAACAAAGACCCCGAAAGCACCCATCTCAAAGGAGATCCAAACACTGGTGATATTAGGAAGAAGGTCCTCCAAATGGAGGAAACTATCCGCGTTCTCAAAGGGATTGGGACACATGGCAGTGTTTTATTATTGCCTCTTTTATAATCCTAATAAAAGAGCTCTAACTCATGCAAGCATACATGTGTCAACAAGTAATACAGAGTAAGTAGAGTATCGACCCCACAGAGAAAGTTGTTAAATTTAAACTATTATGAATCAATTAACTCACTGTATTTATATGCTTAGAATAATGACTAACAGTGTTGAATTAGACTAATTGTGAATACAAACTAAAAATAAGAATACAAATGGAATAGATATAATCTGGAGGTAATGGGACCCTAACTTCATTTAATATTTCATCTAATTGTCACTATCATGCAAGAAGTGTTCACATATCACAGGAAAATAGCCAAGAGCACAAATAGAGTTATAACCATTTTTCAATGCACTATAACCTACTTACACAAAGAATCTGGATGTTAGACTCCATGTAATCACCAATACAACCAAAATCACTATATATATACATGTGAAATTGCAATTATATTGATTTTAAGCTCAAGCCCTTATTCTAGCTCATATACGGTGAAACAAAGATATATATCTATCCGATTCACAAAATACGCAAGCCATATACACAAATTTCATATTCGCATCTTTATCATGATCTACGAATCCATACACAGTATGTTCATTGTCAATTCCATACAAATCTTCGAGATGAATGGTGATCAAGCATTCATGCATGTAAAACAATCATGACAGATATTCCATATGATATGCAAAACAACCCTAGCATTTAAATGTGCAACTAACTACATATTAAAATCCGTTAGAATCCCATAATGGAGTTTAGTTCATGACTGAACCAAAAGCCATTATAGGATCAGCGCTAAACATAATCAATAAGCAACAATTGAAATAAGAAAGATAGAATGATCAAACCCAATCGCTGAATAAAAACTAATGATAAACGCTTAAATCCTCATAGAAATCCAGTAGCTAATAATGAAAATCCACAGTGACAGAGAATCCCAAGAAGAATTGGAGAAGTAAACGTTTTGGCTTCGTTCTACGTTGGAATCTCTCCCAGGTGTAAACCTAATTACTATGATGAAAATAAGCTAAAAATTATCAAGTGTAATAAATCCCACACCGCTTAGAATCGTTTTTAAAACCAATTACACATCATTTAATTAAAATTAAAATTAAACAAAATCACAAGATCGACGCCAGCGTGCACATGCACATTCTTTCTCTAAGATATATCCCAGCGCAGCGAGACTTCTTAGAATGTCATGCCCTGTCCCACCAACAGGCATTTCACGCGGTAGCGCTCTCCTGACTTTTGTCCCGCTTTCATGGCGGCCAACTTCGCAGAAGTCATCATTGTCTGGCTAGTACTACTTCGCTGGCAAGCGCGCGTTTTTCTAACTCATCATCATGCTGCATACATGCCATATGACTCACATTCTCTGCGCACTTTATTTACGGTTCGTAAATGCTGCTGCTACTACTACTACTTGTTCATTCATGCTTGATCTCCTTGCTCCATCAGCACCTCTATGCCATGCATTCCCAGATTTATGTCTTGCCTTCATGCCTCCATTAGCCTTGTATCCTCTAATACCACCAAAATTAAGCCAATTCCTGCACTTATTCACCAAAAGGAGTTTTAAGTAAATGCAATGCAAAATAACATGAAATGCAACTAAAACACAATAAAATGTACTTGAGTTGGGCACAATTCGCATGAATTGGTATTCAATAAGTAGGTAAAAATACCACTTATCATTCATGTACAGACCTTTGCATATTTCCTGGTGTTCAATATCCAGAGAAATTCAAAACCCCTGATTTTAAAAAGTATGACGGATTAGGGGATCCTTATACCCATTTGAAGGTATTCATTAGAGAACTTGGATCTTATGTGGAAGATGAAAAGCTCGAAATGCAATTTATTCTAGAAGAGTCCTGATTGAGGCTTCCCGTTCATGGTATACCAGTTAGACAACTCAAAGATCCATAGTTGGGAAGAGCCACCACGCCTTCCTCACTCAATCATGATTTTCGGTCTCGATGGCTCCTTACTCTGGTACCAAATTACCAAGATCAAGAAATAGTCTAATGAGTCATTCGTAGAGTATGCTCAAAGGTGGAGGCACCTTCAACGCTCAAGTTATTCCTTCCATGACGTAATCGAAAATGGTCACTTTTTTCATAGATGTCTGAGAATCTCCTTTCTATGAAAGTGTTCTAGCTGGTATTGGCAAGCCATTCTACGAAATGATCAAGCACAGAGAAATGGATGAAATGGGATTGAAGTCTGGGAAGATTAAAGACCTTGCCGCTCTTAAAGCTGTTGCTGAACACATCCAGTCCGGATCTTATGGAAATAACCCCCGAAGGGTCCATAAAAAGAAAGAGGAAGATGTTTCCTTGCTACTACAAGGACAGAAAGGCAATCAAAGCATGCCTATATAAAGGAGAAAGTATTCCCCTTTTCAGGCACAATCTTCAAACCCTCCATTGCTTAAAAATGGAGAAGCAAAGCGACCTCGAACGTTCACACCCTTAGGGGACTTGCTCGAGAATATTCTTGCTCTTCTGACTACTCAGAAGAAAATTACACGTCTGCTTCCACCAGCCAACCCTAATGGGAGGGGTTTTAATGCTACTCGGAAGTGTGCTTATCATGCCGGAGCACCTAGACATGATACTCAAGATTGTTTGGCCTTGAAACACAAGATCCAAGACTTGATAGACAACGGTGAGATTGTAGTCACCAAACCTGATCAACCTCATGTACAAGATAACCCTCTTCCTCAACACAAAGAAGACGAAGTCAACATGATCAGTTGGAGCACTGGGCAAAATTCCAGTGTTATTGGTGAGCCATCTCAGACCATCAAAGACGGTGATGACAGATGGGATTATGCAAAGTTCCAGTTTACCATGGAACAAAATATGAAAGCTCTTTGTAAACAAATTGAGTAATTGGCTGCACTGGCGACTCATCAGCATCAAGTCACACGCCAATTAATCAAACAGGAGCATGCCTATCTCCTTCCATTTGTTATGAATGCTCCACCATCACCTTCAGAAAGCGAAGCTATGGAGGATAAGGTTGCAAAGAGAGAAAGTGCTAAAGCCCGTCGGGATTTTGCCAATCAAAGGGAATTTACCTATCTCGGCCAATCTATGGAGGAGATATTGCAAATGTTGATCAACGAAGGAAGAATTACCTTCCTTCTACCTCCAATCAATCCCCGCCTGGGCGATTCAATTCCGATGAAGTGTGTCAAGATCATTCACACTCGGTCACAAACGACGAAGAATCTTTGGGCACTCCGCCATCTCATTCGAGAATCTTATTGATAGCGGTGTCCTGCAAATTCGCGATGACTACACTTTGTCTGACTCAAAGGTGGGAATGCATGTCCTACCAAATGGAAGGACTCGATCGCAGTTATATCCGAAGTGGATAATAAGACTGTCAAAGTATTTCCTATACATCCAATTCAACTCAAAGGAGCTGACAATCCTTTGAAAATGGCCGCACCTGAGCCAATTTCTCTACCCTTCAGACCACAACATCCTGTTATCAGCTTGCACAAATTTCCATGGAATTATGGAGAAGCTGAAGGATCTACGTCTCATACTACTACTACAGTGTCGAAGGATAATCCACTGTATCTTCCTCAACGGGTTATGAAGCCTACTTGCAAAGCAAAGGGGAAGATTCCCATGGAGAAGATTGAACAATTCCTCCGCACTATGGGCCACAATGAAGCTAATGTGGTTTTAAGCTTATGACAAGCTCCACACCAGATATCTATACTGGATTTGATTTTCTCTTCCGAAGATCATCGGAAGATTCTATTACAGGTTTTCAAGAAGCTTATCTGCCAAAATCAGTGGATGTGAAAAGATTTTAACATCTAGTTGATCACATTTTCAACAAAAATGTGATATTCTTCACTGATGACGACATACCGCCTGAAGGGACCGGTCATTGTAAGCCACTGCACATCGCAGTGTTATCTTCTGGGTACATGCTAGCTGGAGTTCTGATAGATGGAGGCTCATCTCTAAATATCTATCCTTATGCCACCTTGGTTAAGATGAATGTCAATCTCAATCGGATCCAGAGCAACTACACAGTTATCCGAACTTTTGATGGATCCCGACGAAGTGCCGTCGGAAAAATTGAATTGCCAATCGAGATTGGCCCAAATACATTCAATGTATCCTTCCATGTCCTAAAAATAGATTCGAGGATACAACTTCGCTATTGGGAGACCATGGATACATATGGCTGGAGCTGTTCCCTCCACATTACATCAATAACTCAAATACATTATCAACAACAGTCTAGTCATCATTTAATCTTTGAGCCGAGTATCCTCGAACAAGGAGATCTCGCCAATCATCGCTTTCAACTCGAAGTTGAGTCGGCGAGTTTTCATACCTTGGAAGTGAGCAACACTCAATATCAACCTATTGAAGCACCACTTCCGTACCCAAGATTTCTGCTGGGGTTATATAATTTACTCAAAAATGATGTCATTGGGTTATCGGCTGACAAGGCTTGGTAAAGACAAGCGGGTATTAAGCACCTTATTCAAATGTCCATCAAAACCGGGACATCCGGTTAGGCTATTCTCGCGATTCTGTCATAGGAATCCGTATAAACATCGGCCGGTTCCTCAAGCTTTCGCCACACGGAGATGTTTTCAATATGCACCTCATGAGCTGATACAGTCTCCAGTTAAGGTGCCAGCACATATTTTGACTATGATGTTTCCCAAGCCAGTACCTTTCAAAGCAAAAGAGGTGTTGATTCCTAATCCCGAAGTGGAAGAAAAGGAACAGAAACGTAAACATGACCTTGCCTTGATGATGGCAAGCATATGCGTCATTGTTCATGATGAACATACAAACAGATACACCCCAGACGATGATTGCCCAGATGTCATGGTTATCATTCGGGAGAAGGAGGACAATGACGATCCTTCCATTACTGCAGTCCATCAGGACTTTGCCCTCAATAATTGGAAAAGCATTCCATGCATTGGTCGACGAGGGTAAAATGGGCAAAAAATCCCTCTGCTCACATAATAACTTTAATTGCTTACTTTTCTTTACAAATATTAGCGCTTATTTTATCAAGTACATGCTAACACTTTTGTATGATCGAATAGTTGCATATATTAAGTGAAAGCATACTTTGTTTCGTGGACTCAATTTAGATGTGCTTGTCTTTATGCGATGAGGTGCCTTCTCTCCACAAGTACGTAACTTTGATGCAAAGTTGGACTCTCACTTTGATGGACATTCAAGAGGACATTGAGACACCTCGGAGATTAAGGAATGGGTCGCAGATAAGCTAAACCCAACCTTGACCAAACTACTCCTTTCAATCTTGGAACCTTAGACAACCCTAAGCTAATCCAAATTGGTTCGGACTCTTACCACAAATCAACGGAATGACATGGTTTCACTATTAACCCAATTCGGGATGTGTTTGCATGGTCTCATGAAGACATGGTGGGTTTGTCCACTGGATATTGTTCTTCATCGCCTTCCCATCAAAGAAGGATTCAAGCCGGTCGAGTAAAAGCTCAAAGCGATTGAAACACGAGTGGAGTTTAAAGGTCAAAGAAGAAATTGTGAAACAATTTCAAGTCGACATCATCATGGTGTCTCACATATCCGGAGTGGATATCCAACATTGTTCCGTGCCTAAACCAGGAGGAAAGGTGCGAGTTTTATGTGGATTACCGGATTTAAACAAAGATTGCCTGAAAGATAGCTTTCCCATGCCTTTTATCCACATTCTCATTGACAATACTGATCAATACGGCATGTACTCCTTTGCTGATTGTTTTGCGGGGTACCATCAAATTATGGTTGCTGAGGAAGACCGTGAGAAAACTGCTTTCATCACGCCTTGGGGAACTTTTGCTATAGACGGTTGTCATTCGGCCTCATCAATGTCGGGGCAACATATCAACGAGCTATGATGGCTCTTTTCCACGATCTAATACATAAAGAGATAGAGATCTATGTGGATGACATCATTGTCAAATCCCAAAAGGAGGAGGACCACCTAGACCATCTTAAGAAGCTATTCAACAGGTTACGTAAGTACAACTTGAAGTTGAATCCAGCCAAGTGAGCCTTTGGTGTCAAATCAGGCAAGTTGCTAGGTTTCCTAGTCAGCCACAAAGGGATTGAACTGGATCCTACCAATATCCAGGCCATCAAGGAAATGCCCATTCCTCAGATAGAGAAGGAAATACGGGGATTTTTGGAAAGAATAAACTTCATTAGCAGATTTATTTCTCAACTCACAGCAACCTGTGAACCCATCTTCAAGCTATTAAGGAAGAACTCTTCCATGAAATGGAATGATGAGTGTCAGAAGGCCTTCCTTACAATTAAAGAGCAGTTGTTTAACGCTCCTATTTTGGTACCTCCCAGGGATGATGTTCCCCTATTTATGTACCTGTCCATTAATGACAATACCATGGGCGGCATGATGGGGTAAAAAGACGATAGAGGCCAAGAACGTGCTATCTATTACCTCAGTAAAAGATCAGCACCAGTGAACACAAGTACACTCTGATTGAGAAGACTTGTTGTGCTTTAGCATGGGCTTCCATAAGATTACATCATTATCTCCATGGTCACATGACCCATCTTATATCCCGTGTGGATCCTCTCAAGTATGTGTTCAGTAAGCCCATACTGAATTGTCGACTGTCCATATGGCAGTTGATCCTACAATAATTTGACATCGTCTACGTGATGCAAAAGTCTGTCAGAGGTCAAGGAATTGCGGATCAACTGGCCACCGCACCTACAGGGGACTACAAACCCTTGGAAACATACTTCCCCGATGAGGGGGTAATGACAATTCAGCAACAACATCAGTATGATACATGTCATACGTGGAAAATGTATTTTGATGGAGCTGTTAACATAGAAGGCTCTGAGTTGGAGCGCTTCTAATATCCAATCGGGGAGCGGATCCGTCGTCAAATAAATTGCGCTTTATCGGCACCAACAACACAAATGTGAGTATGAAGGTTGTATCATGGGGCTAAAAACTTGCCCGCTTAATGGGCATCGGTGATTAACTCGTCTTTGGGGATTCCGAATTGGTGATCAAACAATCCACGAGAATCTATCAAACCAAAGAATTACATTTTCGCCTTACCACTCCAAGAAGTTCTACTGAGATGGATTTGGAGTTCAAGAAATTTCCTTTCTACACATTCCTCATGATAGGAATGATTTTACGGATGCATTAGCAACGTTGGCCTCTTTGGTTCACATACTTGACAAGGAAAACATGCCAAGCATCACATTTGCTATGCAAAAAGCCCCAGTCTATGGGAACTACATTGGAGAAGTATCGGATGAACTACCTCCTATCCACCACCCTTGGTATCAGCATATCAAGGAGTATCTACGAGATGGATCTACACCCGCTGAGGCGAGCCTAACTGAGAAGAGGCGGATTCATCGACTTGCTATGAAATTCTACCTGAGCGGAGATGCACTCTATAAAAGAGATGCAGGATTAGGTCTCCTCAGATGTCTAGACAAAGACCAAGCTCAGAGGCTCATGGATGAGATCCATGGTGGAGTATGTGGCCCACACATGAGCGGACCCTTACTTGTCAAGAAAATTCTCAGAATAGGACATTATTGGCTTACACTCAAAGCTGACTGTGATGATCATGTCAAGAGGTGCTATCAATGCCAGGTCCATGGGAATGTTATCCACGCCCCTCCAAGGGAGCTCCACAACATGAGTTCGCCCTGGCCCTTCTCAATGTGGAGAATGGACGTGATCGGGCCCATCGAGCCCAAAGCCAGTAATGGTCATCGATTCATATTCACTATGATCGACTACTTCACCAAATGGGTAGAGGCAGCTTCCTTCCCCAGGGTTACTAAAGAAGTTATCATTGCTTTCATCAGAAACAATGTCGTCTATCGGTATGGACAACTAGAGGTCATTATGCCAGACAATGCTAAGAACCTCAACAACAAAATGATGGAGGAGTTATGCAGCAAATTCCACATCAAACACCTTAAATCCGTCATCTACCGTCTAAAGATGAATGGTGATGTAGAAGCGGCTAATAAAAACATCAAGAAGATCATGCAGAAAATATCCGCCAATCACAAAGGATGGTCTGACCTCTTGCCTCTTACTTTATTAGCCTACAGAACTTCTATGCGTACTTCCACTGGGGCAACCCCCTACTCGTTAGCCTATGGGATGGAAGCAGTGTTCCCCATAGAGGTGGAAATTGAATCTCTCAGAGTATTGATGGATGCTCAGTTGGATGAGGACCAATGGGTACAAGACAGGTATCACCAATTGTCTCTAATAGACGAAAGGAGAACCGCGACAATCTTCCATGGTCAATTATATCAGCAAAGGATCGCGCGATCCTACAATAGAAAAGTTCGACTATGGCAGTTCAAACAACATGACTTGGTTTTGAAGAAAATCATTGACAACCAAGATCAATCTAAGGGAAAATTCGCTCCTAATTGGTAAGGCCCATTTATTGTCAAGGACGTATTGACAGGAGGTGCTCTCAGATTACAGGAAATAGACGGCGATGAATTTCCACAACTTATCAACTTCGAAATCAGAAAAGCGATTACTATGTCCGGGTTACCATCAAACAAACATCCTGGTTTTGATCATCCAGTCACCAGTCATTCCAATTTTGAACCCTTCCTTTCTACATACTCTTTTGTCCCTCAGGGAAACATACACTTCAAACTAGCAGACTGGTTTCACCTCATTTGCAAATCTTTCACACCTGCGGTTATCTTGAAGACGGGATTGAACCTTTCACACCTGCAGTTTATCCCGAAGACGGGATTAAACTTTTCTACGCTTGCAGTTTATCCTGAAGACGGGATTAAACTTTTCTACGCCTGCAGTTTATCCTAAAGACGTGATTAAACTTTTCTACGCTTGTAGTTTATCCTAAAGACGGGATCAAACTTTTTCCACACCTGCAGTTTGTCCCCATTATGGGATCAAACTTTCTTCTCCCCACAGTATAGCCTGTACATGGGATTTACACTTCTCTTTGCCTTCAATTCGTCCTGATGGGCGAACTACGTCGACCTGATCTCCTCTTCAATAGAGTACGTAGCAACCATATTCTATATGGCCCAACGCAATAAAGAAAAACAACAAAACATTTCGCCTTTATATACAAAACAACAAAAAAACATTTCTACACTCATCCGCTTTTCACATCCAAAGATTGAACCTCTTACACTGTGTTCGAACTACGCAGACTTGATCTCTCTCCAATAGGAGACGTGGCGCGACCATTCATGGTTCAATCTAACCCTACCGAACAAAAATTCTTGTCACACTGATCTTTGGGATCAACCTTCAATTTGCAACATTTCATCGGTTTTGGATCAAAGGGATGGAATTACCCAACCTCTTCTCACAAATAGAAGATTTGGTGACCATCTGAGTCATGATCGCGCCTCGAAACAATACCAACCCATAAGAGATGGAATTAACTAGGCTTCTCACAAATAGAAGTACTGGCAACCATCTGTGGTGCGGTCAATCTCAAAGAGGAAGAAACTACCCTCCTCTCCCCATTTCATACAGATACCAGTCCCAAGACACCAAAGATGGTAGGGATTTACAGAAATCAATGATCCATTCTGAGAGATCTTGCGACATCTCAATGTCCACCTATCAAGGATATGTTCAGAATGCATCAAGATCACAAGGCCACGAAGAAGCAGGGCAAATATCAAGCAAGTATCAAGGCATAACTAAAAGGGAAGTGAATCAAAATATATTTCCACGCCATACATAATATCTTTTTGATATATACATATGTGTTTGACATGACAAAATGGCTAAGCTTAGTCATGTAGGAAAAATACAAAGCTATCTACAGTGTCCGTATGTATACGGACTATCGGATCTAACATGGCATCCCTCTCTAAAGACGGAGGTAACAACGCAAGCTCCCCCCAAGGGTATCTACACGAAGCTAGCGGATCGAGGCTAATCTGCATGGTGGCATAATGCTCATCAATGTAAGCACTCATATCGGCAAAGACCGATACTCATCCGGGATCTAATCAAGAAATCGCTCTGCGATGGCCACATCCCTAGCAGATATATGCATCCCGCCCCGCTTATCAATGCAACCACAGCTAATTTAGCCTCATCCTCTCTCTAACGAATGGCGTCTCTCCCATCAAGAGTCACAACATCGCATCATTACTAGCGATCTCTCTATCATAGCTCATCGATGTAAGCTCTGCTCCGGATCTTTGTCTTAGAATACTAAGTAATAGTGGCACTAGGGGTAGGAGAATCCATCACAAATGTTTGTAGCCCAGCAGTCAAATCATCGATGGGAATGTCAGCCTCCTCTATAGGCTCCTCATCGTCAGAATCAATCCCACCTTACTATGGATATTGCTGCATGCCGATCGCGCTCTATCTCCATCCATGCGAATACTCACGTAGAATGGCTTGGATGACCGACGAAAAAACTCATTAGCTCTCGCCGATCCCAACAGCATACAACCTAGATCCGTCCTCCGTGATAAGCGATTGTGAAGCGAAGCGACCGACTCATGCCCCTCATAAGGATGAAAATCCTAAAAGCGGTCAAACTGACACATCACGGCCAGTGGGTGGTAGGTAATCATGCCCCTCAATCCCGTCAGAGGGAGGTAATCCATGCTCGGAGCATGAGTAATGAAGCTATAAGGTGAGCTAAGCCCTGAACACGGCAATATAGAAAATGGGTCTCTAATCCTCGCCGTAAAAAGTGACCACGATCGCAAAGATCTCAGACACTCCACAGTGTGAAGAAGTATGACATGGCTATATCATGGGTGAAGCAAAACCCCTGCCGTCTGAAGTGCCAATCGGTCTCAAGTGTGATATAAACCACACATACAACATGACCGAACTACCTATGAACACTCACGCTTGGATAAGTCAAGTGATGTAGAATGACCTCGTAGTCTCTGCAATAATTATCGGTATAATGGTACGACCCTCCCTGAGAGCTCTCACTGCCATAATGACGCCGATATCAAGCTCATCCATATATCGTGGTATGTAGACGTATGACAATACGCACAACAACAATACATCCACTCTGGCTGAACGCCAATGGTCCTCCAGTGTGGTGAAATCCCCGGAATAGCGTGCATAACTATCCTCATAGCCAAATCTGTTAAACAGAAAACGCTGGGATATCACGTGGCTGGATTTAATCTCGTCCTCTACCACTCTACGTCTCAATCCGGTGAGGGTCATGAACTGTCTACTCATGTCTCCAATAGCCATATACACGCAAGGTTTGTCCAAATGCGGACGATCGCTCAAACGTCGTACTCCTCCAAAGTAGAGTCAACTCCTGGTCCCAAATCGAAAAACACCGCCTCTCCGATACCCGAAGGTTTCGAGCATACCCTCTACAAATCCTGTGGGAACCTGAAATATCAACAGGGTCATAGTATGCTGCAGCAAATCATCTACGAAAACCATGTCTGATGGTTATATATTATCATACCATGATCGCATACCAACTACCACCAAAAATGGTGGGGTATGATCAATACGGCTAATTGTCGAAGAAGACATCTATACGGGCCGTGTCATAAGACCATCCATGGGTTAATGCTGAATATCTCTGGACATACATACATATGCATAACAACAACATGCATAATACAATAGATGGCAATATGATATAGGGAATGAAAAACTGTGCATACATTCCTAAGTATATCATCATCTAATACATCTCTGTACAGCTAAAATATAGGGAAATGGGGTGAAGCTACCCAACAACTCAACAGAGGCCTATCAAAAGATATAGCGAGAATGGGGCGAAGCTACCCAAAGAACTAACGAGAGCCTATCAAAAGAGATAACGAAAAATACATCGAAAAAGTCAATAAAGTGTCAATGTTCACATCATCGATGCTATCCACGATGTAACTCCTCCCCGAAGTCACTTTGGATCTCTATCTACGGGGATGTCGGGGCTATATAATGGAGGATCTGCACCGGCAAAACCATATAGGTCACCTGAGGGGCTAGCGCCAAAGCTGGAAGGATCAAAGGTATCTGCCTCTGAAGGATCTCTGCCCAAATGTCGGATGAAGAAATGTGCCCGGTCCAACTGCTGGGTCAATTTATCAATCTATGTCACATGAGTCGGATCTCTGACAAAGGATAGCCAATCTGTTATCATCACGGATCCTGGAACCATATCCCCCATAAACTGTGTGGCACGGGTCTGAGCTCCAATTGTACGAGGGATCCACCAATCTTCAAACATCTCCACGAGTCGGGGGACCTCGACAAAAGTAAAACCGTCAATCCCCAACAATGGGATATCAATGACCGGTGACCGCAAAAGCAGAGCCAATAACGCTGACAGGGCGGCAAGATCGGCATCTGGGTCTCTCAGTAGTGCTCTGATAGCACGCTTCCTCTAAATAGAGCTCCCATCCTCCATCTCATGAAGAGAGGAATCTGCGGGTGGAAATGACGTACTCAACTCGATTGGTACCCATCCTCAAAACCAACTCCAAATGCTCCCCGTAGTAGGGAACCCATGTGATGACACCACTTTGTCAATAACTCCAAATGGCGACAATGAATGAGTGAAACCCTCGACAGGGGACCTTCATTGGTATGGAATGATGCCATCTCCGTCCTCGTGGATAGGTATCTAAACCTAACATGCTCATAGGACGCAAACAGGGAAGCCTCTCATAGGCCCAAAACTGCCAACACAAAGGCAAACATCTGCTGTCAGTCAACACTCTTAACCTATACATGGGAAAAGACAAGAGAAACACTCACTAGCAGAAATGGGTAGAATCCTAACCACGCCTCGGTCAAGCACTGCAATCGCATGTGCATTCCCCTGAGGAAATAGGCAAAGGTGTAGGAACCCCAATCATAGTCTCCTATACGGTCCACGTGTCGAGTGGCGTACGATCAAAGTGAAGGACACCGTAGAGGGATTATCTATGCATGAAGCGACCCCCTAATGATCATCGGAACAATCACCAAAGAATGCGGTCCTCGACTTTCACATCATCGGGTATGGGCTCACTCAATGGCCCATTTCATAAAGCATCTACGCTCAAATGACTCGTCTGAGCAGTCCACCCCGCCTTGAAGCGCCTCATAGAACTCCCAACAAGGATTTGACGGTAGTAGGGGTAATATCTGCCGTACAAGGCACTAGATCCCCTCCAAACTCCTTACCTGTGATAAACCGCCAATCCATCGGCGTCATCATCACCTCACAGTCCAACAAATGGAGTGACTGAGTTTGGTGAAACCACCGCTCAGACAATACCCTGAGGTAACCCCAGGGACAGCGACGGGGAAGGATGGAAAAGAATGCTCCAAATCCCCAGCCATGTACAATCGCTCTGTAGTCATCATGCAAGGCCTAATACATAGAGTGGATGCTAAACCAGTTCCCTCGAGGCTGTGTGAAGCCGGGAACCTACATCAAATACAGATCAACATCAGAATCCTTTACTCCTCATCAATAAGAAACAAGGACGATTAATATCTAACTTCATACCTCGTTTGGGTGCAGGTATACCTGAAGGATGTCGACTCAAGTCACCCAGAAGATTTGGGTTCGCCACTTGAATCCCTGGTAATTCCCTACGGGGAACACGTATAGCAGGAGCAAGAACCTCGACTGGTACATCCTCCTCCTCGTCCTCAACATCCGGCACTTCAACCCGGATAGGACGTATCACCGCCTCCACCAAATGACGGGGTTGTCTAAACGAATCAATGTTTGAGGCTCTTGAAGCCCTCCTCCAACACCGAAGTGGTCTGCGGGGAACTACTTCCTGATGATCTGATCCATAATATCTGGACAACAAGTCTCCAAATCACCTCAGAAAGGGTGTGGTAAATTCTTACCTGGAGCTTTTTTAACATGCATGAATGCATTGTTTTAACATACATATGCAGTAGAGTTAAAAATGCATGACTAATCATTCCTATATTTTGGGAAAATTTTGCCATAGCCCCTTTGTAAATGCGACTATTCACAATCACATAGGCATAACTAGCTGGCCATTCAGCAGCACACATATACACAGTCATATACATCCTATATGCATTTAATACATTGCAGTAAAAAATTCATAAGTGTAGTCTAATTACCAGGATTATTTTGCTTGTCTACCTTTACTCATTTGTCCTCAGATAGGATAAGAAATGACAATAAAAGGTGCAAATTTGACTATTTTAAAAGTTAAAAAATTTCACATCATTATGTTCAGCATGGTTTAATACTAACATTTGTTATGTTGAATATTTTTTATCAAGTCATATCAGCATGCATATTCACTACTATGTGTCTAAATGCATTTCATGTGATAAGTCATTTTCCAACGGATAGAAACTGGAAAGGTATACATGCATACGTTACCAGGACAGTGATGAAATCTTGTACGGTAGCAAATTATACAGAAAGTTGCCTGAACTCAACAAGTCTGATGAGAAGCTCTCAGATTTCCTTCGTCGCGCAGCTTGATAATGACTTATGAAAGCAACCTTTGGGCTTTACATAGCCACGGTTGGTATTGCAGTCCACTACCACTGTCAGCCGAAGTGTACTTGTGGCACTCCTACATGGGTCCCACACCTCCGGCTCACTCCAATTAGAGTTGCAAAGGAGGTCTCGCAAGCTGAAAAGGCCAAATCAGGAATAAAAGCGCTACGCGATTGAGCGGAATAGCCCGGAATCTTGGTGTTCATGTGTCAAACTCTGTCTCCACATGTTCCACATTGGTATTCACCTGTATACAAGGTATGCGATACTAGTGGCCTCAGCTTTCAGAAATCATGTTCGGCAATACCCCACAAAGGTCCGATGACGTCAATGAGTGTCAGGTAACCCTGTCGTATCCCCGGCGGGGGTTACAACGCAGAATCTACGAAATTCGAGCATCAACGAATACCCGGCAGGGGTCACAATGCACATTTGTCAAACATCCATGTATCCCCGACGGGGGTTACAACGCAATTCAACCATTGATACACACATCAATGAAGGTCAAGTAGCCTTGACGTCATTTCAGCCGATGATAAGTAAACCCATCGAAGCAACTTATCCAAGTATCCCCGGCGAGGGTTACAATGCAATGCAACCATTGATACACACATCAATGAAGGTCAAGCAGCCTTGACGTCATTTCAGCTGATGGCAAGTAAACCCATCGAAGCAACTTATCCACGTATCCCCGGTGGGGGTTACAATGCAATTCAACCATTGATACACACATCAATGAAGGTCAAGACCTTCGACGCGTCATTTGGTAGATGACAAGTAAACCCATCGAAGTAACTTATCCAAGTATCCCCAGCGGGGGTTACAACGCAATGCGACCATTGACACATACATCAATGAAGGTCAAGAAACCTTGACAATCTATCCGGTGATACACACATCAACGAAGGTCAGGCAACCCTGACGGCGACAGACTATTGGTAGTAACTCCGATAGGATGAGGGAATATGTTATACACATCCTCAAACAGACAAAGCTTTATCCCCACAGATCTCTTACATACAAGAGGTACCTCTATGGAATATAAGCTAGTGTCTAGGATTCATGACTTTGGTGATAGCCCCAACGTCAACATCCTTGAAGACTTGGATCGCATGTCCAAGCCATCACTGATTGTCATCCCAGTAGGATTACATGACAATCATGCATCATACATTTGCATCATGTTGCTGCACATAAGCATCATATTTATTTCACTTTCATTTCAAGTGTCTAGGATTCTTTATCCTATCCATGCCTTGCATTGCATGAATATGATAAAGAGAGGCATCTGTAGACACTCGAAATTTTTCTGCATAACTGTTACTAATATTACAGGAGAGCAGAATCGTCTTTCGGAGATAACCTTGGAAGACAGCTCACGTCCATTCTGAATACTACCGGAGGATTGGTTCACAACCCAGACCACACACCGGGAACATCAGTCTCAACCTGGAACACACATTGGGAGTCTCATCCTCAACCCCGAAACACACACCGGAAGGATCATTTCCAACCTCAGAGATAACCCCGAGTTTTGTCCTTGGCGATAACCCCAAGGAATGCTGTTGCAATTCCGACGATAACTCCAGAAATGCTTGTTTCAAACACATGCGATCAGCTTCAATCTCAACCCTCCTGCCGAGGCACTCATACCTCAGACCCGGAGATAACAACGGGCGGACAGGCATACCCACAGATGACAGTGAGGCACACAAACAAGCAGTCCAATCTCAGATGTAACCACGAAAGCAACGTCTGCTTTCGCTTTCAATCCGTGATAACCTCGGTGAGGAGTCAAACGTCATCTTGCCACTTCAACACTTCCTCTCACAAGATGATATCGCAAAGATACCAACAAGTAGTCCAATCTCGGATGTAACCACGAGCAACGCTCTTTTCAAATTTCAAATCGGCGATAACCCCAGCGAAGAGTCAAACATCATCTTGCCCATTTCAACACCTGCGCGTCGTCTCAACACTTTATACATACATACATACAACTATGTCCTTTAAGAACCAGGATATCCTATCCCGAGTGACTATTACGCGTGGTAGTACTTTGGATATAATTTGAAGCTTGAAGACCATGGGCATGGTCCCCTCTTCCTGACTTCGTACAACCTCTAATCCATGTCATTGCGTAACTCTCAACATAAGCTATCCGAAGAAGGTCACATATACCTCGTCTAAGCTTCGGATTGAAGTTCTGCAAGTTCGAAGCCGGATATTACGATTGCATGAGTGCACGTGACTTGAGATGATGGGACCCATGGCTTGGACCCACCACGACCCAAGCAGGTGTAGCTGCGAGCATGCAGCGAATACACCTGCGCCATCCGTCTATATATACAAAATTTGGAATCACCATTTAGATGAGAAGAAGAGAGAGAAAAGCGAGGAAGCCTCATCCATTTTGCTCTGTACACACCCATATTGAGTGTTTTCTTTTACATTAGATCACATATAGCTATCTTTTGTCCACGGAGCCGAGTAGTTATCCAAATAAAGTCATAGAAATCTACTTTGGCCCACTGTAAGCCTTCTCACATTCTATAAAGCTTTCTTCTCACATTATCACACATTGTTATACATTGAGAGTCGTGTGAGTGTGTTTGCCGGACTTGATTCATGGTTTTCATTTACATCAGTATATATATGTACTTATATATATATGTATATATTTTTATACGGAAGCAACATTATCGAGTTATGCCTCGATTGAGCCTAGACTTTGGTCTGGAGCGTTTATTGGCTATTATATATATATTTATATATAAATTATTATCAGACTACATCATGAGCCTGAACTTGATGCAGGCGTTTAATTGCTTTTATTTATATATACTTATATATATAAATTGTGGTTAGAACTTTATCCGATAAGCTTTAGATTTTACATCCTGCGTTTAATTGCTTATATATATATATATATATATATATATATATATATATATATATATATATATATATATCCGAGTGAGCTGGATTTCATATCCTAGGAGCATTTACTTATATATTTACATTCCTGTCAGTGCAGGTTTCTTCCGTGGCTTTTTTACGACTTTCTTTACATTTCGTCTCACGTGCGGAGTTCACTTCATTGGCGATTGATAGCTTTTACGACTTTATTTACATTCAAGTCCGCTTTGGAGTTCACTTCGTGGCGGTTGATAGCATTTATTGCTTTATTTACATTTCTGATCCCCCATGGAGTTGCTTCGTGGTGGTTGATCATGCATATATATATATATGTATATATATATATATAACTGCTTACTACTTTTCATACAAATTGCAGTATCATGTGAGCCTAGGAATCATGTGATCACAGATTCAATCTACTGGATCTAGATTCGGTTCCCATGATGGACATTTTCCACCGTATGGCGACTTGTACATTATTTACATGTTTGAGTTTCCTTGGATGGCTATCATGCCCATAAGGAGTTCGACATCTTTGCATGTATATTATTTTCATGGATGCCTCGCATCTTGAAAATAAAAAGCAAACAAAATTCTAACATTTAGATAATAAAATGGAAGTATCAAAGGCCTCAATTACTATTGAGCACATGGTTTGAAAAACCATTTTTATAAAACCTCATTGCTATATCTGGTTAAAACTGAATTTTTCTATAAATTCAAACCCTTATATATAGGTGCGAACGAGGTACATCACTACTTTCAAATAATTTCACATTGATCCACACACACACACATTCATATAACAGTTTCTTTGAGAAGTGGCGATCCATCAGTAGCAACACGGATGTCGAAGGTGCCTAATACCTTCCTCCGCATAACCAAGCCCCGAACCCTTAATGAATTTCGGTTTCCACAGACCGCTTAGCGATGTCACATCAATTGGGTCGATGTCTGAAACCTTTTGATTCTTGAATTAGTGCGACGATTAAATACACCAATGGCGACTCATAAAGTTAAATCGTCGATATTACACATATCGGACCTTTTCACTTGTTTTTCAAACAAATCTTACATTAACATGAGAACACCAAAAGAAAAGTAAATGTAAAGGGACATCAAAAAATCCCGACGTCGATATATATATATATATATATATATATATATATATAATTTAGAAACTAGAAGGTACATATTAAGGAGGTGTTTGTGTTGAGCTAAATGACTGAATCAATCCGTCATTCAGTGTACTTATTTTGAATAAAAATTTTCTGAATGACTGAATCAGTCAGATTTTTTGGCTGAATGGTTAAGTGTAATTTTTTTCGGCTGAATGAATCATTTTATATTTAATTTTTTTACAATATTAAGTAATATTAAATAAATTTACAATAATTTTGAATTTTTTTCAGTGGGATAAAATAATAAAAATTTGTTATTAAGATATTTCAAATATATTAATTATCAAATAACTTTTTTCATTATTTAAAATTCTACTTCATTTATCTCATATCTATTATATATACTAAATCACAGTACATAACATAATAAATTGATATATGTCCTTTTATAATTTCAACACATGTCCATCCTATTTAATAATTCATATTGCGCTTCACAAAAATACCCTTGACATACTGCGCGTCTAAAATAACAATTGAGGTCGTAAAAACCCTAAATACAATCCCCTAATTCTCCAAAATGTGTAATCATACATTCAGATGTAGAAACTATTGCTCTCGAGTTTCAGCAGCGATTCACAATTAAACAAAAATTACAGCCATCATCACTAACTTGTCTTTGTATCCTGAATTTTTTCGTCAGATTTGCCCATATATATAGGCGCCAGAAGATTTTATTTTTTGCTTGTGCAAAGGCTAAATACGTACACCTAAACCAAATGAATCAGGCCTATATGGTTCTCTGTCCACCATGGACAAAGTTTCACCCCTACTTAGTTCAGGTAATACCAATTCCATTCACCTGGGTACCCCTACTCTGTCCTTTTCTGCATGAAGATTGAAGTTTCTAAGATGTGACAAGTGACGCTCGAGGAGTTTATAAAAAGAATTGGAACAGGAGGAATAATGCTGCATTGAGGATGAGGAAATTTTTTCACTGCTAAGTTAATTGAATTAATTAGTTGAAGAGCTGTTGTTCGGATTGAGTACCGATTTTTAAGTAAGTTTTCCTTTTAAAATTCATCTGTTTTGATCTAATTATGGTTACTGCTGTAGATATACTGTATTTTTTTCTTGGTTTTGGCTGCGAGCTTTTGCTTATTGATGAAATCTTATCAATTAATCAAGCACTGGTAAATATTTCATGTTTTAGCCAAGAAGCGGATTGTTTTTTTCTGATCATATGCGTTGTTGGCATGTCTTATCTAATGTCTTGTAAGTATTTATTCTCTTTATATTAGTGGATTATGTTCTATTTGGTTAATCTGAGTTTATGTTGAAATGTTAAATGTTAATTATGTGTATGTGTATGTATTTGGAAGTTTGTGAAATGAGGAATGATCTGATAAGCTAGAACTGTTGCTAACTTGAATTCATTAAATTATTATCTGCATAATTTGTAATATTTATGCTGATACGTTTTTATGAGATTATAAATTTCTGTGCATACGTTCTTATATTTATCTCTTAATTTATTGATTAAAATCTCCTAAATCACTACTATAAATCTAAACAATTCTTAGATTTATATAAACTGTTTTGATATTTTCCTTTGTAATTTATTATCCTTTGTAATTTAATTATGATATTATCCTTTGTAATTTAATTGTTATCTCTTAATTTATTGATTATAATCCCCTAAATCACTACTATAAATCTAAACAGTTTTTTTTGATTTATATCAACTGTTTTGATATTATCCTTTGTAATTTAATTGTTATCTCTTAACTTATTGATTATAATCCCCTAAATCACTACTATAAATCTAAACAGTTTTTATATTTATATCAACTATTTTGATATTATCCTTTGTAATTTACATGACGACTAGGTACGATTTTGTTGATGACATCAGCCTTGTCAAAGAGACGTGGAAGATTAAAGTCAGGATAACTCGACTCTGGAATATGCCAAGCTTCAACAAAGCAGACTACATAAACAGCATCGAGATGGTATTGTTGGATGAAAGGTATATATATATACACACACATACACAAACACATATATACGCAACTCCTAATTACAACATCTTACCATATGCATATTATACTTTTATAGAAAACCAAAATACAAGCGAGTATCAAAAGGTCTCTTTTTACAAAATTTCAAACATCAGTCAAGGAACAACAAGTCTTTATAATCACCAATTGAAAAGTATCTTAATTCTGGTAATTATATGCACCCTTCTTTCCCTTTTTCTTTGGATTTTGATATTGTGTATGAAGGGGTCTCCAATCCTCTAATCTCTGTTTGTTCATTTATTTTCTTTTATTACCTTAAAAATCAATTTATTTGCTTGAAAGTGTTTGTTTCATAGTGTTTGTTTGAAAGTGTTAATACTAGTGTATGACAGAATTGTTTGTTTTGTTTAATTTTAATATTTCAGATCTCAATGGCCTAAATGTTCGTATTAATTTCTTCGTCTCTGTTTCTGTTCCCCTCTACAAGTTTCTACAAATTGACTTGCCAAAATGAAAGTTTCCACAAATTGTTGCATACTAGCGATGCAATCCGTCGACTTGGCATATACCACCGGGAAACAATATAGTTCAATCGATTTCCTAGCTTGCGAATTGAAACTTGGCCCTCTTTACCAGGTATTTTTATTTTTTGGTGATGTTATTGTTGAAAAACAGTCTTGTAGATGACCCAAAAATTGATTACTTTTGTTCATTTCACCAACCCTTTTTTGGGCTTTTCAAGAAATTGCTTCCTCATTGCTTGCCTTTCACTGTTTCTTTTGTGGGTCTCTTTTTTATTATAGTTTATTAACTCTTACCCCCTTTTGTTATTACTTTAAGCTATCTATCTTTTTACTTGATTTTGTTTTTGAGATTGGTATTCATTCTATGGGATGGGTTTGATGGTGCAAGTTATTATATTGATGCTGAAAATCTGTGGCTTTGCTACTTTATTGGTACTTCAAGGATCTGCAGGTAATTCTATAATTTTTTACTGTTTTATTTGATTTGTTCATAGTCCATATATATGATCAACCCATTTTGTTATTTTGTCAAATACTTGGTGGGTTTAATGATTTTTAAGTTTTGGTAAAAATTTTAGATATATGGAGTTTGATCAATTTTATCTTTTGCCAATATGGTTTCTGTTATGTGCTCTTTTTTTTTTTTTTTTTTTTTGAATTAGTCTTATGTTAAAAAGATTCAGATTTTATGCAGAGGCTTTTGCATTCAAGATTGAGGATTCTCAATCCTGCATTTTTGTGATGTTAGCATAATTTCATCTGTAAAAATGACAATCTGATTGAGTTTATAGTTCTTAATTTTGATTTTTCGAGGTAGAACTCAATTAGCTATCTGCGAAAAAACTATTTCACTAATATCACTCAATTGAAAAATTACTATGTTTTTAGCCTCTTAGCTTCATGAGCCCAGCTGAGAATCTATTTATTTATTCTTTGCATTGAAACTTAAATTTGAGCTGTTTATAAGCTTCTGCAGCTTGCATTAAATTTGAACAGATTTCTTGACACAAAAAAATAAGCCTAGGAAGTAGGATTTCCACCCCAAGGGCAAAAGCTTAAAAACCAAGAACAGATATTAGTCTAGCAAGACAAACAATACCAGAAGTATACCACACTGGCTTACATGATTACATGACTATTCAAGACATTAATTCTTACCCATGGTTTTAGCTAATTGGTGTTTGTTCTGATCGCTGCAATTTGGAAAGAATGTTGAGTTTTCAAATATTAAATGTGGCTAGAAGGTTTAAGAAACTTCAAATTCCGCAACCACTCTCCGTTGCACAATCTCTGAGCTTTGGAAAGAGAGAGACAGAAAGCTAATCAGCTCTGAGATCCATGGTGAAGGAGACGGAATACTACGATGTTCTTGGGGTTAGTCCCGTCGCCATTGAAGCCGAGATTAAAAAAGCTTATTACATCAAGGTATTTCCCTTTTTTCTTTTTTCATCATCTCAATTATAAAATCTACTGCTACTATTGTTACCATCATTGGATGGGTTTTTGAAAAATTATTATGTTAGGAGCTGAGTAAAGAAGTATAAGAGGCTTAAATTGCACAGTCGTTTTTAGGTTTTTGATTTCGAATTTGAATGGAACCTAACAACATATATATGTAGCTAATTTTGGAGTATTATAATATTAGATATATGTAGCAAATGAACTATGAGTCAATTTCACTCGCCGATTTTTCAAATTGGAAGGACTGATTCTTTAAATTGAAAGGATCGACTTACGTCATTGATATTTTGTGAAGTGTTAGACTGTTAGTGAATTCAATTGGTTTTTAAATTAGTTGGGTTTCAGTGCAAAACTTATTGCAAGGAGTTTCAACTTGCATCATATTGTTCACTGTTGAGTGATGAATATATCAACTCATTACTCATCACATGATCATCAATTAAGTGATTTATGACTCGACATATGAGATAGTTTAGTCGGTGCTTCATTTGATTGGATTATTATCAATTTTATATATCCCTTTAAATTTGTTAGCTTTGTCGAGGTGTAAATATGTGTAGGCATACACATGGGCCAAGAGTTGATTTATTGGTATTCCAAAATTGGAGGACTCTAAATCTGTAGATAATATTAATTTCTGCTGACTTATGTATTTTTTGGGGTAATATATGCAAATATGCAACTGAAATGATTAAATGCCAAAACACTATAAAATGACATTCTTTTGATATGCGCCATGTATTCGATATGTTGACTTGATATATTTTTTTTGGATAATATATTGTTCTGTTTACCTTATTTTAGTTTTTGGAGAGCTAAGTTTTGCCTTGGAGAAATGCGTTAAGATGTCCTGGTGATAAACTGTGAATTTATGAAGTCTTATGTGAGTTACACACGGTATAAGATGCCTGGTGATGACCTTTGAAGTAGTGAAATGACTGAAGTCTTACGAGTTACACATTACTAGATACGGATACTTAACCCTGACCATCAAATTGACATTTGTCTCCATGGCCCTTAGACCTTAAATATTGCTCTTTCAGTTTCCATCTTTGTCATTGGACTACCGTGTTCATTATGGCCAGGAACATGAATATTGGATCATTGGTCAACCTTTAAGTTCAAATATTCCCTTTACATTTTCATTTCATTAATGATTTTAGTACTTCAGTTGTTTTACTGTCTTGCATGAAATATTGTATATTCTTGTATTCCAGCTCTCACTTTCTATGTTAGCAATTTATGTATTAATGAGTATTGACAGTATGTAGAAAGCTATTTGTTTTATCACCTCTACTAAAAATGAATTCAGGTTGATATAATAAAGGCGATTTGGAGAAAGGACGGGAGTTTTAATTCCTTTCCTCTACAAAGTTTTGAAAGAAGTCAGGGAAATGATTGTATATATGCATGTCAAAATACAAGTGAAAATATATACCTCATAGCTGATTCTTTGTGCGTATTTAGGTAGTAAAAATTAAAGACAATGAAAGGTAAGTGAACTATACTAATCTTCAGGTGCATAGTAGATTAGTTACTTGCACAAAATCTTATTGTATATTTTTCTATCATCCTCCTAATGTGTATTCTTTTGATTTCAATAGACTAGGCTACAAGTTTATTCAGTGGTATCTCCTTTTGATGATATGTTAACAAGCTTACCTCTATGCTATAACTCCATTAGAATTTTGTACATTTAGTAGATGTAGTGATTAGAGAAAACAAATTTTGCTCATCCGACATGGTATGAATCATCGCATGAATAATAATGCTTTGAAAAAGACGTGATTCATTAAGTAAAAGATGTTAACCGATGTAAGCTATACTCAAAATTTCTTTGTTTTACCTCAAAATGGGATTATGATGTTGATGATTAAATTGATGCTTTTCTTTGTTGGTTTTTTGTTTTAATTGATTTGTTAATTAGGATTGTCTCACACCTAATTATATATTAGTATTGGTTTCTTGATTTACTAATGTTTGATTTTTTGTTATGTTTTGTACATAATTTATTTCACCACCATGACGTTCCTTCTTCGAATGAGGTGATCAGCCGAATAAGAGGTGCATATCGAAAGAAAAGTGAAAATCTCTTAATTTTATGCTACGAAATGAATTGTGTATTTCAAGTTTTTTTTTGACATGAATGAATTCATTATTCGAACAAATTATTAAATAGTTGTCATTATTCTAAATATTTTTCATATGATTTTTTGATATTTCTATATGAAAAGTTATAGTTATAGATGTATAATGATGGTAAAAACCGTCATTTATAGGATCATATATGACGATTTTCATGTAGAAATATCAAAAAGTCATATGAAAATATCAATTTCCTATATCATTTCCTTGACATCTTTGTACCTTGAGGTCAGTTTTTTTCACTAAAAATAGTTCTGATTTAAGAGGTTTTTTATGTGGGTATTTGTGATATTTTCTTAAAGTTGCTTTTTTTTTAAAATAAATAAATTGTGAGATGCGTTTCTATTTCAGTTTTTTATGGACTTTTTTTATTTGGGTGTGAAAATAGGGGTTTTAGATGTCAATTTTTGCACCTTTAGAAACTGCGGGATTAGAACAACTCAAATTTTGTGAACGAAGTGGTGACCCTCTTATGAGAATATTCTCCTCCAGTGGATCCGGAACATTGCCATGTGACTGTGAGGCTTCTTTAGCTTCTTTATGGATATTTTAGCAATTCAGTGTTTCAGAAATTCACTTCAAAATTTCTTAATAGGAGACAATTCAAGGATCAAAATGACCATACAACATGCTATATATTAAAAGAACCGTATGACGCCCAATTTATCCTCTATAAAGCCCAAAAAGGAAATACAAACAGCCTTCCCTCAAAAAAAAAAATCTCAACTTTATGCAATACCCATCAAACTACAATTTATAGCAACAATCAACAATTAATACCTAGAACTTTTACCGGCGCGAACGAAGTAGGGAGTTTTACCTTAGCAGATCGGTGAAACAAGAGATGGCCGAACAAATTTTTCGAGGGAGGTTTGTTGCTTGCAGTGAATCGGATGAAGGGGGTTTCAAATTTAGGAGATTTGCTCTAACTGAATTGGTGAAACGAGAAAGTAAACGAGAGGATTTTTTCGAGCTAGGCGTGTTGCTTGCAGTGAATCGACTAGAGCTTGCAATGAATCGACGATAGTTTTTTTTCGAGCTAGGTTGTTGCTTGCAGTGAATCGAGCTAAGGTCTCATTTTGTTGACTAATAACATTGTGAGGAGAGAGAAAAAATAAATTGGGTTTTAAATAGCTATGCTGGATAAAGGGGTATGTTAAATAAGGAGGTATGCCCCTGAGTCCGCTTCTCCAGCGAACCATAGGGAGCGAAGTAAAAACGAACTGACTATAACGATTGTTTTTCTGTCGCTATAGTATAGAAAGTCAGTTTTCTATGCTATAGCGATGAAAAAAATCGTCACTATAGCCGGTTCGTTCTTAGTTCGCTCCTTCCAATTCGTTAGAGAGAGCCGGACTATATATATATATATAGTCAACTATACCTTACAGTAAACTCACTATACCTTACTTTACTAACAAAAAAATAATTTTTTGTTAACAGGGTTACGTTTTTGAACAGAAAAGTGACGTGAAAAAAAATTAAATTACTGAATCCTAGTCATTACACACATAAGCTATAGCCCACCCGATTCGATCCGACCCATGCCCACCCGATTCAATCCGACCCATCTCATTTCAGCAACGTTAAATTAAGAGTTCATCAGTTCAGTTCAGAAAGGGCTTAGCTTAGGGTTCTTCGTAAGAGTAAAGTGTTCAGTTCAAATTGGCAAATCCTTAAAGTAATTGATAGTAAGAGAGTTATACTAAAGTGTATGTAGAGAAGATGAGTACTTCAAGTGGGGTAGAGAGCTCTTATAGAAGAAAAATGGTGAGCATATTTGCAGATTCGCAATGCGACACTGCCTCATTCAATCCCATCGTCTGCAGATGTGGAATCGTTGCACCCATGTGAGAAGCATGGAAAGATGGAACCCTAGATCCAGGTAGACGATTTGTTGGTTGTAGCAGGTATAAGGTATGTGAATTTTGCAATCTTTTTTTTTTAAAAAAAATTTATATGAAATAAAAAAATGGGATTTAAATGTCACAAATCTTCCTCTATTGTATCTTCTAAGCAGGATCCAAAGATGTATTGTCGATTTTTCAAGTAGTGTGACCCTCCATTCACTGAAAGATCAAGGGAAATGATAAAAAATTGAGGGATGAACTATGCTACGCGAATGAAAAAATACAACGGTTGAAATTTTTTAAGAATGGAAGTGAATCAAGTGTGCTCAAAGAATTGAAGAGGGAAAATTTCCAAAAAAACAAAAAAAAACTCTAAAGGATGTGGCTTTTTCTAATTTAATTTGTTCATGGATGATGTTTTTAATTTTTTGTAGTAATAGTGGTTTAAACCAACATTGGGCAAAATGATTGTAATATTTTTGGATGGTTTGTGTTTTATTATTTTTGTGGAAGTTTGGTGTTTGAAGGTTATGACTGTAAATGGGGAAGTCTGGATTTTGAATCCCTAATTTTAATGAATGGAATGGAAAAACAGAGCATTTTGCTCTTTTGGTGTATTTGGTATCGTAATCTAACTAACATATAAAATGCAAAAACAGAGCATTTTGCTCTTTTGGTGTATTTGGTATGGTAATCTAACTAACATTTGGTATTTGGTATTTGGTATGTTAGAAATAGAAATGCACCATAGTGACAAAGCTAAACAGAGCATATTGCTCTTTTGCCATGACATTGCTATGACAAAATTTTACCAAAATTCTATGACATTATTAAGATCTGTTAGAAACAGAACTGCACCATTTATCAGTAATGATTGTCCAACAGAAAATGTCACAACCAAACTGTAATCTATACCAAACCAAACCACAACAATAAATGTCACACCCAAACTGAAATATACTGTTTTATGAAAATCAAACTAAAATACATTTATAAACAGTCAATAACATTGATAACCATCTGTAGCATCAGTTGGTACTATTTGCCCAAAAACAATCAGCAAATTGTACCAACTAAGAAGTTATACCATACATATATAATCAATTATACCAAAAGAGTATGACCAGCTTTCTCATACATATATAACCCCATATACCAAACTATTATGACCAACTATTCCAAAACACTATGTCCATACCAATTCTGAAACTATACCAAAAGACTATGACTAGCTTTCTCATACATATATAACCACATATACCAAAATATTATGACCAACTATTCCATAAAACTATGCAAAGAGCTGACAAACTATACCAAAAGTACACCAAATATATCATTCTTCTTGCATGCTACTACTACTGTTTTGTGTTACTTTCATCCTTCTGCCTTGGTGTTTTAAATGGCCAGCATGTTGAAGACTGTGACCCTCTAGTGTATGCTTCTCTTTTCCTTGTATTTTTGTGGTTTGGTGGTGTAGAAGATGCAGTGCAAACTTCCCCAGTTGTTATTGAGGTCTTCTTTTTTCTCACAAGGGTTGGAGTTGGCATCTGTTTAGAACAAGTATAAACAGTTAATAAACATAGGTAACTTCTTTTAACTATCAATTAAAGTAAGAAATTTAGAAATAACTGGGTAGAACTTTTACTTACAAAGGTTACTTTATTTTTTCCAATCTCACTTGCATTGTTAACCCTTTTTACCTTTTTCAGTACACTATGGAATAGAATAGGAATAATCAATAAAGAATTGCAAAGATATGAAAATGGGTATATATATAAGAATAAAACTTACAACATTTTCAGTAGGTGGTCACTTGTTTTTTTGCTCTTATTTTTAGCCTTGGGGACTGGAGTTTTTGGGCATGCAGGTAATGTCCAGGCAAAGTTGGGTGCTGTGGACACTTGAGTTGATTGTGACCCTCTCCCTTGCATAAACTGCAGTGCATCTTCCTCCCTTTCCTTGACACCCTACCCACCTTCCCACTGTTATTTGCTCCATCCTCCCACTCCTCTTTTCTTCTTAACATTTTTGGCGTTCCCTTCAACTTGTTTTTCATAGGTGGAGGTAACAATATATCATAATTAGTAAAGTCCCAAAAATCTTCCTCATTCAACACTTCTAAGGTATGAGAATAAGTCTTAATGTAAGTGTCTTTAGTGTACCTGTGAGCCACATAATCTATTGGGTTTCCATATATAGAATGAATTGCCCTAACAGCATGACAACAAGGAATTCCTGTCAAATCCCACACCCTACATGCATAACTTTTCTCCACAAGGTTAACAGTTTATCCTCCTCTCCCTCTTTCCTTCACTTGGAACTTTGAATGTCCATCCCATAAAGCTTCACAATGTGTAGATTCTAAGATAGCAACATTCAATTTCTTTTTAATCCTTGGGCATATTAATTCTTCAATCTTCAATATTTCATCTCTTTTTTGGTGCAACCTCACCATAATTTGATTATGTATCTTAGCTAGCATGTGTAACACTGGCATATATCTTGCCTTTATGATCCATGCATTGAAGCACTCAGACATGTTATTATCCATACTTTCAGTCTTTGAGTGAGTCTCAAAGAATGCCTTGGACAAAACCTTGGGATCTTGCTATGCCATTTTATCATGTGCAGGAATTGATACTATTTTAACCTCTGCCATTGCCCTTTTGTGTGCTACAGTATGAGTTGCCATAGCTGCCTCCCAAAAAGCTGTTTTAAGAGCTTGGGAAGGATACTTCTTCCTCCAATTTGTATAGACGTGCCTTGCAAAGTTTCTATGCTCTGCATGAGGAAGAAGATCTTGAATAACTCCTTTCAACCCCTGAAAATATCAACTATTAGATAAATGTACATGGTCACAATTTCAAAAATAAATAATTATGTGAATTGTAATTAGTACCAAATATTAATAAAGATGCTAACCTTTTGTTGGTCAGATATTATATTCAGCCCATAGCCATCTCCCAACGAAAGATCAGACATCGAAAATTGCATGAACCAAGTCCAACTGTCACAATTCTCACTCTCAACCACCCCCAAAGCTATAGAAAACATCTGATTGTTTTCATCCCTTCCAACTGCAGATAGAAGCTGTCCACCACACACTTTTTTCAAAAAACGGCCATCCAAGACAATAACAGGCCTACATCCAACTTTCCAAGCGTTTTTAAAGCATCATAGCAAATATAAAATCTCTTAAATCTTGGAACATCTTCAGGATTCAATCTGGTTGTTTTTATGTCAACTGTGTTATTCTTATTACTCTTCACTATCTCAGCCCCAAAGTCCCACACCCTTGCATAATGATCCTTCATAACCTGTTGAATCCCCTGCAGTGCTAACTGTCTAACCCTTATGCACTTAACCTCTGTAACATCCAACTTCAGTTTTAACTTTATCTCTTCTTGCATATCCCTTAATTTCCAGCTAGATATTCTTCCTAATCCTATTCCCATAGTACTCAGCCAAATACTTGACTGTAGCCAGCTCATTTTTGAAAATTCTAGTGCAATTGTGAATGTCTAAGATAGACTTAACCTGCCATGTATCAGTCCCTTTTATGTAACTATATAGCCCATAATTTCCATGGACATCCTTTCTCACCCTTGACTTGGCATCTCTTCAAATCATGGACTAGATATCATAATTTCCTCCCATTTACAATGGAGTAGTCTCGTATGGCATCTATAAACTCCCTAATGCTGGAAAATGTCATGTACTCCTTAAATTTTATCAACTTCTTATTTATCTTCTTGTTGTAAACCTCAACTGACCTTCTTTTTTCTTTACTAGGGGGAGGCCCTACATAGCAAACATCCTCATCTTCTTCACTGCTCTCAGAAAGAGACCTCAGTACATCACTGTTCTCATATTCACTGTGCCACGATGGATCATCTGAATCACTAGTCTCATATTCACTACCCTCAATATCTTTCTCAATTTATTTTCCCTCTCTGTGTTTCAATTCTGGGTCATGTCCTGCCACATGTTCTTCCACATTTTCAGGCTCATCCTCACCCTCACCCTCTTCATCTCCTTTATCTACCTGATTTTCTCCTTCCTCTCCCTCTTTGTCTGTCTCATGTATCTCATCCTCCAACTCTATGTTCTTGTTCATCTCCCTCTTATACTCCCTAGCCATCCTCATAGCTTCTACTAATTCTTCACCACCACAGTCTTCATCAAAATCACTATCAGAGGTATTTATATCAGAACATTAGTAAACTATTCTTTATTTACCCATTTTGGACTTCCTATTATCACTCAACTTCTCCCTAACCACACTATCATCACCTTCACCCTCACCAATCATATTTTCATCCACAATTTCATTCACATTACCAGTAACATTATCAGCCACAATTTCAACATTTTCAATCACATTATCACCCACAGCTTCATCAACATTTTCAAGCACATTATCAGTCACATTAATACTAATATGATAATCCAATATGGAGGTTTGATCAGTATTATATGGTAATTCATGGTCTACATAGACATCAAGTACACCATGTGGCAAACAAATATTGACCATATCTCTAATACTAGCATCATCATGAACAAGTCTAACCCCATTTTTAGTATCTACTCCATCAATTTTAAAATAAACACTTAATTCAGGATGATAATTGAGTTCAGTGGATAAGTCATTAATAACACCCATACAAATATAATCAACATCCAATCGTGGAATATGATAAACATTACCTCCCACATAGTCATATAAAGGATCATAGATGAACTTCCCACCATGGTGTACATTCAGTTTCACAATAGTATCCATCTGTAATAAACCACATGCAAAACAGAGCATAAGTTGAAGGAATGAAAATAAATACAGAGCATTCACGTGGGGAAAAGCTAGGGAACCAAAATTTAGTAAAGAAAGATTTTATAAATCTCCCACCCAAGAAGCAGTAAATAAAAAGATAAAAGAACAATCGGATTTTAATCTAGGGTTTAGACACAAAGAGGCAATACGACAACAAGTAACACAAAAAAAAATCATCAAAGTCAGATAAGGGGGCCATCAAATGGGACATACCTGTCGACCGTTACTTATCGAGCATCAAACGAGTTTAACCAACAAGTCGATTTTGTGTCAAAATCACACCAAATAATCGATTTTGTCTCGAAATAGAGTTACAATCGAACAAGACGTGGTTCTTTTTTGAACTTTTCAATTGATTGATCACTTTGGAAAGGCTGGCATAGGGCTGAGTTTGGTTTATCGATTGAAGTCTGAACAAATTGACGATTCACTTGCTTCTTGTGTCTTCTAATAGATGTGGGTCCGGTATTTAGGTGGGAGATTTTCCCTCCATATCCATGTAATGAAGGCCACATGGAATAGGTTATGCCACATCATACAATTTTTACACGTCACTTGCTTATTTGTTCATTTTTCGTCTAAAGTCAAAGGACTTGACGGATTTTTTAACGTTTTGTTAGTAAAGTAAGGTATAGTGAGTTGACTGTAAGAAAATTCAGTTTAGTGACTCACTTGTAAGTTGACCTATAGTACAGTGACTAAATAAGCATTTAAACCTATATATATATATATATATATATATATATTCTCATTTCAAGTTTAACAAATTGTACAATTCATTATTCAAACTAGTCCGTGCAATGCACGACCTATTACTTAGTTTAGGTATGAAAGGGTGTGCATTTCAAAGCAAGTCAAATAATTATTGTCAAAGTATAGCTACATAATTTTAGTATGCTTAATTTGTTTTTTACTAGATTCATAACACATGCGAGGTAGGGCTGACCAAGGAATTAAATTGGAACCGAAATCGTACCAAAAATTGCACAAATCGTACCAATTAAAATCGACGTATGTGGCGGTTTTAGATGGGTTAAAAAACCAAATTTACGATTTCGGTTTGGTTACTAGCCAGAACCGCACGCATAAAACCGAAATCGCACCAAATAATCATCATTTTTCTCAATTTTGATACAAGTACATATAATTTCTCTACTGCAACATATTCACCTCATTTTATTTTAGAAGACAGATATTGAAGGGTTGAATGAAGAATCAACAGTATCAATTATGTTTGCAAATCAAGAGTGACTTGTTATTTCCTAAATCAAATGTGACAATATAGTGTTAATCAACGATATAATTGTTGATGCCTGGAACTATTTTGCTAAGTTAGCTCCATTATTGTGTTCATTGCATAATACCTTTGCAGATTCTTAGATTCATTAAAGGTCCATGAGTTGTGGCCACCACATTAAATAGATTCTGCATAAAAATTTGGTGGTTTAAAGTCCAGAAAAGCTTCCAAATTTATTGCCTAGATTAAACTGTGGCCACAAGGGGAGATCAAACTGGAGTTGGTATGTAACTAGTAACCAAATTTATAATTTTGTTATTTCAATTGATTTTGGAACCGAAACTGCACCAAATTAAACCGCATTGCACTGTTCAAAATCGCACCGCACCAATCACAAACGGTTTCATGTGCGATTTTGGATTTGTCAAACCGCACCTAAGTGATTTCGTGTTCGGTTTGAGTTTCAAACCGCACCATGCTCACCCCTAATGCGAGGCATCTGCTACTTTTAAAAATAATATAATATTTACGACATAAAATAAAATATATTATGATTAAAATAATAATATTATTGAATATACAATAAGGATTAAGTTAATTGTAAACTAATTCCTAATTCTCAAAAAGGATGACTAAAATACATTTTTCACATATATTAATAAGAATACAATAGGGGATAGAGAGTATTAAAAAATTTAAATTTATTCGTAGTGGCCCCACAAAATTACATGAAGTGATGAGTATTTTTTTAAAATAATAATAGACCCAACTAAATGACATATTTACCCTTCACTTTATGTACCTTAGTTCATCATTTTTAAGATAAAAGAAATAAAACATTTACTTATCCTTTAATTTTAAACTAGAGAAAGTAATAAAATGAGTATTTACCTCTTCATCATCAAAAAATATTACATTTCTATTGACGATCTATGTGCTAAGATTCATGTCATCATAATATATATATATATATATATATATATATATATATATATATGTCGTGGACCATCTATAGCGATATAAATGACCAGAATCAACTGTCATTGTTAACGCCAAGTTTTGGCGTAGCGTCCAATCACAGAATCCACGCTACTTAACTCTACACAATCATAGATCACACACCACGAAGCTTGACTTGCTTGTGCCACGGGGATAACTCCGGTGTGAGAATAAGTCTGAAGCCGTTCACAAGGTTTAACAATGGAGGCTAAGTATTTAGTGCTCAAAAGTAGGTATTACCTGTTAATTGTAACCTTGGCCTTAAATTTATAGTACTCTCATCACCTTAGGATCCTTCTCTGAGTCGGATTAGGACTCCTAAACATGGTAGTTACCATAATTTGGGTCTAACACAATCTCCTTAAAAGGTGGAAGTGGAATCCAATCCAATCACTACCTTTGGAGTTACCTTATTCAAATACTTAGGAGACTCAGACTCAGACGCAGGAAAGCCCACCGTGGGGACCAAACCAACAGAGCTTCTACATGGTCCTGGACTTGACCCGAGGGACTCAAGGTCCCACCAGACATCATCCTTCCAAAATAGGGTTCCGGCCCAAAGGACTCGGATACCCGAACCCGAACACCATACCACGAATGGGACTCCGGTCCAGAGGACTCGGATGCCCGAACCCCCTCATCACCCTTGAGGGCTTCTCCCTGGGCTTCGGCCCAATGGACTCGTAAACCCCTTCTAGTGTCGGGCCTTCAGCCCTCATGAAGGTCGGTAAAACGCTCCCGAACATTGCCCCCCAATCTCTTGTTATAATTTATTTATAATTAGAGATTTGAGAGGTCTTGGATTTGAAGAGTCACGACAGCTAATGATGAGTTGTCTGGGGAACCTAAGAGGTTTTTCTCTTGTTCTTTGAAACGCTGCACATTTTCCCAATCCTGGGCCCACTCTGTACATTTAATAGCCGCCCTTGGGTCTCGTGCAACTTGCCTTATAGAAACCCCCCTCCGTCAAACACTGTCACTTTTCCCAGACTTCTTTACTTCAAAATCTCTGTTCAACTTTTTCGGCAAAGGCGATTTTCGGTGAGCAATCGATCCATTCAAACTTCCCCTTATTCATATCTTTCTGGTCAAAATCATCGTATTTCCAGCTTCCTTTTGCTCATTTTTGCTTTTGTAACTCTACATTCCTACCTCCTTCATTTCAAATGGCAGATTCCAACACTCCTCCCAACATCGATCAAATTCCACCCTCTGTCACCATCGGCGATCTGATTCTGGTTGACTTGCCGGTGGCTCCTACCGATGCCACTACCTCCTCTGTTCTTCCTACTCCTATAAGTGCCGAGGCCAAAATTCGAAGCGCCTATCACTCCGAGGAGAAATTTTCCCACATCAACACCACGTCCACCGTCACTCCTTCCCAAATCTCCGATATCCGAACCCTTTTCAATATTCCCAAAGAGTACAAACTTTGGGTACCCAAATCCGAAGAAAAGATGTTCTAGAGGCCCGAGGGCGAATGGGTTGCCGTACCTCTGTACCTTCTGAAGTATGGGGTTTGGTTTCCCCTCCATGAATTCATCGCCTCTTTCCTTTATTTTGTTGGAGTCGGGTTCACACAACTTGTGCCGAACTCGTATATTCACCTTATCTCTTTCATCGCCTTGTGTCAGGAAATGGGGATCACTTCTGGCCTGGATTTCTTTTTTGCCTTATTCACCGTTGGTCATTCAAAAGAGCCCGACCTTCGTCAACTGAACAAACACGCCAACTGAACCGTCCCTATCAAGCCTCCTTCGAGCAATAAAGGGTGGCACCCTCAATGGATCTTCTTGAAGGGGACCGACCTCTCACTTCTCCCGAACTGGGCCCATCCTGAAGATCCGATCGCCAAGGTATCGAAATTCCTGAAGGACCGAGCTGGTACCTTCAAAGAGTTCTACAAGAAGTGGAGCAAGACTTCATGGAATCTGGGGTTCTTGTCCAACGAAACCTGGCTGTATAAACACAGGTGTAAGTATCCTACTCCATACCTCCCCCCTCCTTTATGATCTTTCAATTTATTCCCATGAACAAGTCTATAACTCACTCCATTTTGTGTAGTGACAATCTTCAAACCCGAAGGGGCCGCAGAGTCCTTAGCCCCTTTTCTTGTCACCGTCGAGCCGATCCGTCTACCTATCACTAATTAGATGGCCGAAGAAGAAACCATCCTGATTGCGGAACTCTCATCCGGTTCTGCTTCGGGTCTGGCTCCTCTAACTTCTACCATCGAGCCTGCTACCAAGAATACTTTGCAAATGAATCGGGGCGAGAAGATGGCCTTGCTGAAGAAAAATAAGAGACCTTCCGTCAAGCTTCCTGCCAAAGTTTCTGTCAAGGCCGCTTCTCCAGTTCGGCCAAGTAGCGATGATCTAGGATTCGGAGGAAACTGAAGAAGTTCCTCTCGAACCTCGTCCCAAGAAACCTCGAGTAGCTAAAATTCCCGAACAATAGGTTGCTGAGGCTGACCCCCTTCCCCCCTCCACTCCCACTTCTAAGGCGAGCTCTTCTCAAGGGACGCCGACCACTTATTGGCCGAAGAGCCCTTCGGAAGTGTTCCCATTTCAACTATTTGATCATTTTAAACTTCCCGGGGATGAAGAACGTTTTAATGGATTCTCTTCCGAAGATTTTTTCGTAGCCTATGTTCGCGCTCAGTGTCAGGTAATTTTCCAATTTGGTGAATCTTTTCTGTTATCTTCGTGCTTTATTTCTCATAGCTGATATGCTCTTTTAATGGTAGGCCAACGCCGTCCTTGCCCGGGCTATTACGCCCCTCGCCCGAACGACCAAAAAGGAAATTCAGCTGAAGTCGGACGTGCTGCTTCTCGAGGCTGAGATTCGGGGCTTGAATTTGGACTTGCTGAAGTAGAGGGATCTCCATGCTGAGACCCAAAACAAAGCAACCCAGTAGAACGTTAGTCGACGAAATGAAAGAGCAATACTACATTACTTGACATGAGTTAAATCTTACCTCGAAGCTCATGCTAAAAAGTTGCTCCAGGAGAAAGAACATCTGGTCGGAGAGGTTAAAGAGTGTGAGCAGGCGATCGAGGCCCTCGGGGAGAAGTTTTCTGATATGCATGAGAAAATGAGGTACTTGATTCGAGAAAACAACTCCCTGAAGGAAGGTCAAGCTGAGGCGAAGCAGTGAATAATTGCCGAATACGAAGAGTCTCCGGCCTTGACCGATAAGATCATGTCCCAATTTGCCGAAGGGTATGAAGCGTATCGGGAGAAGGCCCGGGCGAAGCTCACTGTTGCCGACTATAATGCTTCCGTTCTCAATTCATCTGATGAAGAATCTGAAGCCGAAGACGAAGGCCCACAGGAATGATTCTTTTTAGGACTTAGGAACCTCTTGACCTTCGTTTTTTCTTTCTATTTGTACTTTGCCCGAATCTTATACGATCGGGTCTTGTAAAAAGTTTGAAGATATGAAGTACAAAATTTTTGTTTGTAAATGTTTGTGATCAGTTATACTCATGACTTTTCTCGATCAGTTATGTTTTTTCGAGCTTTCTGATCGGGTTGTGCCTGAAGTTAGCCTGATGAACAGTTTTAATTTTCTCGATCAGTCACACTCGTGACTTTTACCGATCAGTTATGTCGTTCCCGACTTTCTGGTTGGTTTAAGTCTAAAGATTATCTGATTAAAATTGCGCTTTTTCGATCAATTATCTGGCGTGACTTCGCTTGATCGGTTATGTCATCTCCGAGCTTTCTCGATTCCGTTTAAGTCCGAAGTTTGTCTCGATCAGTCTGAAAAATTGTATGAATATAAATGAAGTAAAACGTTTCCGAAGAAAAATCTCATTTATTTCATTGATGATTTAAACGGTTACATGAATAAAGAAAAGAATGATATAACTTTCACTGGTAAAATTTTCTAAGTCTTCCAGCATGCCATGTATTCTTTACTTCCAAACCATCCATTGCTCGAAGCCGGTATATACCTGGCTTCGACACCTCTACCACCTCATAAGGTCCCTCCCAGTTAGGCATCAGCTTGCCGGTGTTCTGGGGGGTTGATGCCTCCGACTCCCGAAGGACTAAATCCCCAACCTCAAATCTCCTTTGTTTCACCTTCTGATTATAGTGTCGGACTGTTCTCTATTGGTAGATTGCCAACCTTATCAGAGCTGAGTCCCGAACTTCTTCCAACAGATCCAGATTTATTTTCAAACCCTCATCATTGTATAGTTCCTTGTACTGACTGACCCGAAGAGTAGGGGACCCGATTTCAACTAGTATGAGTGCCTCAGTCCCGTATGCCAACAGGAACGAAGAGTCCCCAGTTGTTGTTCTCGGAGTAGTTCGATACGCCCACAAAACACTGAGTAACTCTTCGGGCCACCGACCCTTTAATTCGTCCAACCTTCTTTTGATGCCATTAAACATAGTTCGGTTGGTGACCTCCACTTGACCATTCGACTGGGGGTGGGCCACTGAGGTCTTTCGGTGCTAAATTCCTAATTCTTTCAAAAAGGCTTCGAATTTCAATCCCAAAAATTGCCTCCCATTATCCGAGACTACCGCCAATGGGATACCAAATCGATAAACAACCCCTTCTTTGAAAAACTTCAAGCACTCTTGTTCGGTGATCTTCTGCAGAGGTTTAGCTTCCACCCACTTCGTCATATAGTTAATGGCCACGATCACAAAGCACACTTATCCCTTAGCCTTTGGCAGAGGTCCCAGGATGTGATTCCCTATACAGCAAAGGGAATCAAAGATAAGACCGAGTACAGCTCTTCGGGAGGCTGATGTGGGATGGTGCTGTTCAGCTGACACTTGGGAAATTTTCTGACGAACTCTTTGGCCTCCGTGTAGATAGTCGGCCAATAGTACCCCTGCCTCAAAATTTTGTGTGCCAATGACTTGGCCCCCATGTGATCCCCACAATTTCCTTCATGTACTTCCTTAAGTGTGTAATCTGCTTCTGATGGGGTTAAACATTTGAGCAAGGGGGAGCTGAAAGCCCTTCGGTATAAATCTCCGTGAATGAGGATGAAATTTGAGCTTTGATGCTTGATTTTCCATGCCAAGATTCGGTCCGAAGGTAGAACCCCGTCCGCCAGATATGAGATATAAGGTGTGAGCCAGTAGTCGAGCCGGTCCAAAGTTAGCACTTCCGTCTTCGGGACACTTGGTTGTTCTAAGATCTCCAGATATACTAATCCATTGAATGAGCTTGCTTCGGTTGTGGCCAATCGTGCTAGGGCGTCTGCTATTGTGTTATCTGCCTGATCTACCCCTTAGTAGCTACATGAAGTAAAGTATGCCAGTTTCTCCTTTACCTCGGCTAGATATTTCGTCATTCTGGCCCCCCGGGCCTCATATTCACCCGATATCTACTTGAATACCAGCTGGGAATCGCTGTAGATGACCAGTTTCTGTACTTCCAAGCTTTGGGCCAATCGAAGTCCAGCTAGTATGGCTTCATATTCTGCTTCGTTGTTTGTGGCCTTGAACTAAAACCGAATCGCCTGTTGGACTTTGAACCCTTCGGGACTTGTCAGAATGACCCCTGCTCCACTGATGTCCGAAGTCGATGACCCATCTACATACAAAGTCCATGAAGTTGACCCCTGATGAGTTTTGGTAATTGTATTCATGTCTGGTTCGATGAAAGAACATTCCACTATAAAGTCTACCAATGTCTATCCTTTGATTGCTGCTCGGGGATGATATTTTATAGTAAATTGTGTTAATTCCATCGCCCATGCGGCTAACCGACTCGACACTTCTGGCTTGTGCAGAACTTTCTTTAGTGGTTGATCCATATATACCACCACCAACCGACCCTGGAAATAATGCCGAAGCTTCCTGCTTGCAATGATCAAGGCATAAGTGAACTTTTCCAGGTTTGGATATCTTGTTTATGCGTCTCGAAGAACATGACTAACGTAATATACCGGGAACTATTTTCCTCCCTTGTCCCTTACCAGTGGTGCCCCTACCGCCATCGGGCTGGCAGCCAAGTATAAGTATAACGGTTCTGAAGGCATCAGTTTCATCAATAGTGGTGCCGAGGACAGATATCTCTTGATCCCTTGGAATGCGTCTTCGCACTCTGAGGTCCACTGGAAGCTCTTCTCGTTCTTCGGCCCCTTGAGAGTGTCAAAGAAGGGTAAGCATCTTTTGGCTGACTTCGACACAAATCTCCGTAGTGCCGCTATCCGACCCGTCAACCTCTGAACGTCCTTATAAGATTTCGGAGACTTCATATCTAAGATCGCCTGAATCTTTTTCGAGTTTGCTTCGATCCCCATTTTAATGACCAAATATCTTAGAAATTTTCCTGACCCCAATCCAAAAGTGCACGTAGTCGGGTTCAGTCGCAGATTGTGTCTTCGCATTGTCTCAAAGCAACTCTCCAAATCTTCCAGTTGTTCCCGGACTGACGTGCTTTTAACAATCATGTCGTCCACGTAAACCTCCATTGTAAGACCCCAACTTATTCTGAATAAAATTAAATTTTCTCTATTTATTATCTTGAAATAATTAGGAGTTAATTTGATATAATGCTTTGGTTATGGGTGAAATGTGCAAATTTTACAAAATAAGCAATTGGTTATAAATATTCATTTTTGTCGGGGAATATTCGTTTGGTCGTGGAATATTCTTGTTGTCGGGGAATATTAAATGCGACGCAGTGCAACCATTCGCGGGCCTCATAATGAGAATAAGCGTCGGATGAAGAAAACGATGATTTTAGTTTTATAAATAACGACGTAGTTATTACTGATTAACAATCGTTGGATTACCCGTTGGTTAAAATACGATGTCTGCATGGTTGCACAAAGAAGACACTCCAGATTGCCAATATTTTGAATTATTGATTCTTACGTAAGAAGGCACTACTCAATAATTGTTATAGTAATTATCGCTCAATATTTTATTGATTCAATAATTACTGTGTTGATATTTTATATTATTGTTGTTTCAATAATTGTCATTTCACAGTATTTCCCATTATCAGATCAATAATTCATATTATTTGAATAATATTATTAGATAGCATTATTGTCAATGTCTAGAAAGTTACATCAAGGAGAGGTTTGGTCACCTAATCAAGGCGGCCAAGAAAGAGAAATCCTTTATCTGAAAGCCCCCTTTTCCGTGAATGGCACAGTTGTCAAAATTGTGATTCGTAATATTATTTGTGAATAATTAATTATTAGTTTATATGATAAGGAAATATTTATTGATGGATATATTTGTTTTTAATGTGGATATAATTGAAGGAATTCTCGCAGAATTATTTGTTGAAAGTTGATATTTTATCTTTTCTCCAATAACATTATTAATATATATATATATATATATATATATATATATATATATATATATATATATATATATATGTGTGATTAAAGAAAAGGAGTGAGCAAATTGTATAAATTGTCCGTTATTTTCCTAAGTTGGTTGGTGGTGGAGTATTGACTGCAAAGAAAACTTGTTTTCAAAAGAAACACAATAAGCTATCCTTTTCTTTTTCTTCAGAGATGGCTTATTTTTCTTCCTGCAAAACATTTTTCAAAGGGGCTTATTGTTGTTTTTTCTTTCCTGGTGGGTGGTAGGTTTTATGCTAAATCATTTCAAAATGTGGCCCCAACATACGAAAAATGTGAATTAGGCATGATATTCCTGTAAGCTAGTTTCAAAGGGTGGCCCTCACCCATTTGAAATATGAGAATGCATGTTAGGCAGGATGTTAGGTAGAGGAGGAAAAAAATGTCAGGCGCTTTATCTGTTTCTTTTTCCTTCCTCCGTTGCTATAAATAGGAGGGCAACCCTCCATCCTAAATCACACCAGAAATCTCAAAGCACTTTTACTATAGTATTGTGAGTATTTTTCTTGAGTATAAGAATACTTTGAGCGTAGTTTTTCTGCAAGATTTCCTCAGAATAATATCCGATATTCCAGTCAAATCCAGTTTCTACTAAGGTAAAGGATATTATTTTATTGCAATACTTGTGAGAAATATTATTTCCTTTCATACTCCATATTATGTAAACGATATTATTTATCTCGTATTCCTAAATTTGAACTTACTATGGTAAGTATTGCTTCTATAATTCCTGAAATGATTAAAAATTTCGCTTCATCTAAAATCATTTCATAGGAATATTGATCTAAACTTTTTAATCAAATTTGAAACTTTTCATGATCGAGTAATCGCTTGTTCACAGTATTGCTTCATGGGTCTTGCTCATACGATTCTTATTCACGAGTCGTTTTCACAAAAGAAAAAAAATATATTTTTTTCTTTCTTTCAAATTATCTGTTGTGACCCTTATTTTTGAAATTAAATCCATGTTTTTATCTTCACTATGGATTATTATAGAGCGTTTTTAAACTTGAATTATCTAAAGTACGAATCTCTAATCTTTGTCCTTTTGTCTCATTGGATTCGTTCGCTAAAATATTTTTCATCATCCTCAGTCCTTAATGGTGATACCTGATGAATATCTTTGGCCTATAATGCAAAGATGAATGATTACCTGATGAATATCTTTGGCCCGTAGTGCAAAGATGAACATGTGTTGAGATGAACATGACCAACTGGTGATACAGATGAATATCTTTGGCCCGTAGTGCAAAAATGAATATTTTATTCAAGATGTATATTGATTGATGTTACAGGGATAAAATATTGATGATGGACTTTTAAATTCATAAATGATAGAATATTTCATTCTATACTAAACTCTTCTAATGAATTGTTATTTCCGTTGCGTATATTGATCTAAAACTTGTTGTCCATTATATTTTATCTGATTTGTTGAAGGCTAACGATAATTTGTTGTTCATTATCTTAGTCATAATATTCTTTACTGGGCTAGTTGAGCTCACCCTTTTCCTTTTTGTTCCATTTTTCTTCTCAGGAGGTGAGAATATAGCAGGAACCAGTCGGGATAAAGAGTTATGGTCCTAGACAGTTGTTTTAGTAGTCCTCGCTAGTTTTGTAAAATAGTGTATCAATAAATGTAATGAGGACTTATTTGAGTGTGGATATTGTCTAGAAGACAATATTTATATTTGAGTGTGTTGTCGTATTTTTCACGATAATTGTAATAATAAAAGTTGTAGTTGTTTATGTACCATGTATTTGGCGACTCAAAATGGGTGATGTATACCTATTTTTGGGGCGTCACGTCCATACTTCGACCTAACTGCTTTCTGAACACGAAGTTCGTCATCCTCTGGTATGTTGCTTCGGCATTCAGCAGTCTGAAGCTCATTTTCTGATATGCATATATAGCCCGATGAGTGATGAAACTAGTCTTCGGGATATCCTCCTTGCTCATTGAAATCTGGTGATACCCCGAGAAGGCATCCATGAAGCTCAACATGCCATACCCTGAGGTGGCATCAATCAACTGATCTATGTTAGGCAAAGGATAGAAGTTCTTCAGGCACGCCTTGTTCAGATCGGTGTAATCGATACATAACCTCCACTTCCCATTCTGCTTCTAAACCAGGACCACGTTTTCCAACCATTCGGGGTAGTTGATCTCAAAAATGAATCCTGCTTCCAGCAGTTTAGCAATTTCCTCATCTATGATCCTCTGCCTTTCCGGGGAAAAAATTCTTCTTTTCTGTATAATTGGCTTCGTCTTTGGATCCACATACAACCTATGTAATGCCATCGATTCGCTTACCCCAGGAATGTCACTAGGCTCCCATGCAAAAATGTCGGCATACACCCGAAGAAGATCTATCAACTCTGTTCGGAATGGTTCTGTCAATCCCGATCCGATCTTGATCAATTTCTCTAAATTCCCTGGCATCAACTCAACATCCTTCGTCTCTTCGGCAGGTAGGGAAAGCGGTTCCGTGCTACTTTCAGTGAACGACTCTATTTCAATGGCCATTGTCTATTTCTGCTTGCTGACGCCGACCCCCGAGGAAATTAACGTATTTTGATAACACCTTCGGGTGATATCGAGATCTCCTTTTACCTCCCCTATCCCGTTCGGTGTTGAAAACTTGATCTTGAAGTGAGGGATGAATGTGACTGCTTGCAAGGCCGCCAGTGTCGGCCTTCCCAAGATGGCATTGTAGGCCGAATCCACCTGTACCATAAAAAATCTGACCATTATTTCCGCTTGCTTTGGTGTCGTGCCGAACTTGACTAGCAACTCGATGGTTCCTGACACATACACCGGGTCCCCACTGAAGCCGTACAACGGGCCTTCTCCCCCAGCTCCATCTTCTTTCCTTCTAAATCCATCCTCTAATAGGCGTGCGTGTATAGTATGTCAATCGAGGACCCATTGTCGATCATTATCCTTTTTATGTCCACCGGTCCGACCTGTGCTGTTATTACCAATGCCCCGTTGTGTGGTTCTATTAGATTAGTTGGATAATCTTCATCCGAGAACGAGATGGATGTCCCTGGATAGGCCCGATCTTTTCTTGGTGAGGATCCTGCTACCGCCAGCACAGCCTCGAGATGTCCACTTCTCTTCTTCCTTGTTCCACGTCCCACCGAACCGCCTGAGATTACATCAATAACGCCTTGAGGTGGCTGGTTCGGTTTTGATTGTGTATCTCGAGCTGGCCCTCTACTTTCCTCCCGAGGTACTTCTGACCCTTCCCGTCCGACTACATACTGTACCAACTGCCCATTCTGAACATTCTTCTCTATCAAATCCTTCAGATCGTTGCACATCTCTGTCGTATGCCCACGACTTTGGTGGTACTCACAGTATTTGTCCCGACCTCTCTTTCCAGGCTTCGGCTGCGTCGAACATGGCTCAAAAAAGGGTTTGTTCCGCATCTCCTCCAATATCTTCGCCCGATCAGTGTTGAGGGCGGTGTAAACCTTGTTGACATTCCTGTTCGGGAAAGGTGGTCTGCCACTCCCCGAACCATTACCGTTGTTGCCTTTCCTCCCATAGTTGTCAGATCTCCCCTGATTATCTGACCGTTGATAATTCTGCTTATCCCGATCCTTGGACCTCTCGTATGGCTGGGAGTGAGGTCTGAAATTTCCCATAGCCTCCTCTATTACGATAAACCCCTCTGCCCGATGGAAGGTTTCTGTCAAATCTGCCAGAGGGTTGATCACCAGATCCTTCATCAGTTTCTTTGATTTCCCAATATCCAGACCGGCCGTGAAGAATCCCAAGGCCTGTGGCGATTTCAACTCCGCTAACGAACCAATAGCCTCCCGAAACCTCTTAACATACTGGCTTAGGCTTTCATCTGACTTCTGTCGAATCTACATGAGGGAGGCGGTGATCTTTCCTCATCGTCTGTTACTCCCGAACCGGGCATGAAACTTCTCCCGAAGGTCACTCCAGAAATTAATTGAACCGGCTGCTAAGGTCCCCATCCACTCTCGGGCACTCTTCTTCAGGGTTGTTGCGAACATGTGACACTTGGCAGCGTCTGAATGCCCATAGTAGGTCATTAACCTATCGTACCCATCCGAATGATCATAAGGGTCTCCCAGCCCGTCATATGTCTCCATCGGGGGCATCTTCTTTTTGGGGCCGGCCGTTACATGGTTGATTTCAGGTGAGAAAGGGGAGCCTATACAAGCCATAGGCGTCCCCGTTGAACTCTTTGCTGTCAGTAACCTCTCCAACTCTGCAACCCTTTGAGCAAGGGGGTCGGACTCCTCTTTACGGGGGGACGGTTTGTGCCTGTCCCTCTCGTATTCAAGAGACTCGTCCCTCCTCCTCTGTCCCGACCTGCCCGGATGCTCTGATCGTCGATCTATCGAACGGCTCCTTCTTTGGCTTCTATCATCTCAGGAACGGCTTCTTGGCCTACTCCTTTCTCTTTCAACCTCTCCCCGTCGAAGTGACCGGGATCGTCTTCGATGCCTATGTCTTTTTGAGGACGCCTCCTGCTCCCCAGCCATCTTCGCCATCTGTTGTTCGAGCTCCTCCTGTTGAAGACGCAGGGCCATCATGGCATCTTTGTTTTGTTACATCTTCTTCTGCAAAATAAACTCCCTCTGATCTCGGCTACCCTCTCCTCGCTCCCTTCATTACCCCACGAGAGCCCAAGAGTGATTTTCATCGGCCTGACTCACCTGGATGGGCGTGTGTTGACTGTCATGAAAGAGTTTACGCCGGAGGGAAGGGGCCGGCTCTTCTTGATCCTCATGAATTCTGGAACCCAGCCTGTCTTTGACCGACCCTCTCACCTAGGTGGTCTGGTATGTTTTCGCCTTTTCCTGGTTAGAAGCATCTGTATTCCTACTCGCCATGACTTTCTACCGCAAAAGTTGGTTTTGATTGAATAAGCACTTAAAGGCCCTCCTTCTAGCGCCAATGTTAACGCCAAGTTTCGCCGGCGCGTCCAATCACAGAATCCACGCGCTCAAACCTGCACAATAACAGATCACACACGAAGCTTGACGGCTTGTGCCGCCGGGGGATAGCTCCGGTGTAAGAATAAGTACAGGCCGTTCACAAGGTTTAACAATGGAGGCTAAGTATTTAGTGCTCAAAAGTAGGTATTACCTATTAATTATAATCTTGGCCTTGTATTTATCACCCAGATCCTTCTCCCAGCCTGGATTAGACTCCTAAACATGGCGATTACTATAATTTGGGTCAAACACAATCTCCTTAAAAGGTGGAAGTGGAATCCAATCCAATCACTATCTTTGAGTTACTCTTATTCAAATACTTGTTAGATTCCGCACTCAGTAAGACGTAGGATGACTCACCGTCTGAGCCCAAACCAACCGAAGCTCTCTACATGGTCCGGACTTCAGCCCATAGGACTTGAAGGTCCGACCCCGAACATCATCCTTCCAAAATAGGGTTCCTACCAAAGGACTCCTTGGATACCAAAACCTAACACCATACCACGAATGGGACTCCTATCCGAGGACTTTGGATGCCTTAACTCCCTCATCACTGTTAGGGAGCGTTTTTGTTGAAACCTTCATGTGGTAAAGGCAAAACTACAGTGTGTGTGTGTATATATATATATATATGTGTGTGTGTGTGTATATATTAAGGAGAATAAATTATTTAAAGATAAAATGTAAAATTAATATTTTACATTATTCGACAACATCTCATGGAGATAAATTTAGAAGAAAATAATGAATTTCAATTTCAGTACGATTAATTAAACAATTTTAACATAGTTAATAATAATTAAATATTGTTATCATGTAACTAATTTAATTATGCCGTACACATTAATCAAATTATTTTGTCACGAGAATGTCATTTTCTCTAATAAAAATCACAAGGTAAGGTAAGAAAGAGACGCAAGCTCACATGCCAATAACAAACAGAAGGTTAAATCACATGCCAGATGCACGTGAGAGTCTTTCATTTGGCCACACAGAAAACGCGTGGGTCGTCTTTGTCCCCATTCTCTGCTATAGAATTCCCCTGTCAGACCGGTATTTTTGTAACTTCACCTCATTATTAAGGGTATATCTGATGTTTTGACTTTTCCTACTGATCTAATTGTTCCGGTCTAGCTTAACCGTTCTTAGTTCGGTCGAACTTAATTTTTTTTTTTTTTGTTGTTAATAGCAATATAGATTACATACTATATTTACATTTGTTATTGGAGTTTTATTATCATATTACTTCTATTAAATTATAAATATATTATCTTAAAAATAAATAAAGAATATAAATATAATTATATTGTTTATAAAATTTACAAATAAATTTTTTTCTGTAAAACGGAGGAAGTATTATCTTGCGAACGGAGTTAAACATTTTATATACTCTTTTTTAAAAAAATGTTAATAGCAATATAAATTACATAATATATTTATATTTATTATCATATCACTCTTATTATATTATAAATATATTATCTTAGAAATATATATATATATATATATATATATATATATATATATATTGTTTATAATATTTACAAATGATTTATTTTGTAAAAGGAGGAAGTATTATATTGCGAATGGAGTTAAACAGGATAATTGTATAATCTAATGTTCATGGCACACACTGTGTTTTAACTATTGGAGAGAAATTCGAGGTTTATAAGGAGTGAGTGAGAGAAAATAATTTTTTTGAAAAGAAAAAGTAGGAATGAGAAAAAAATATTTTAATCAATTTGTAATAGATTAAATAGTGACAAAGCTTCAAGAGAAACAATTATAATTTTCCTCTCCCTTCAATTCCTATCAATCTTTATATATAAATACATCACAACTTATCTTCCAACTCAATCAATTTCAAATCAATTAATTAATCTGGCTTCCAAACACACCCAATTTTAATCAATTGAAATCAATTTGATTTTTAACAGAGTTAACTCAATTAATTTCTTAATTTCCAACAGAGTTAACTCAATTAATTTCAAATCAACACACTTAATTTTAATCAATTGAAATCCATAGTTTCAGATTAATTTGAAATCAATTAATTTCTAATTTCAAATCAATCAATTAACACACCCAATTTTAATCAATTGAAATTTCATAGCTCTATTAATACATAACAGAAACCCATTACTTGGTATTAATTTCACCGAGTTGTCTCTTCCTCTTCTCCTCCTCCTCCTCACTTTAGTTTCTTCCCCTTCCCCGCGAAATTGATTCCCCTTACTTTTTATTTTGCTCCACCCCTCTTCCACTTCCACTTCCACTTCCACTTCCACTTCCAGAGAGTTCCACTTCCCCCTCTCCTTCTTCCACTTATATATATATTCGTATGTTTATGTGAATTTATTGGCTTTATATTCTGTTAAATTTTACTCTTTTGTTACAGATCTGACATTGCTTTGTCCTTCTCTTTCCTGAACCACACTCGATTTTGGTTTTGTGGGCTCAAAATTGCTCGATCGATCTGATTTATTCGATTTCGTGAACATATTAGGTAATTGATGATTATTTTTTTTGTTTTATTGAAATTTTTTGATGTAATTTGTAGGGTTTTTCGATTCTTTAAAGAGAAACAAAATTTCGATTTCGCAGATCCCGATTTATTTTTTTCCCTACCAAGGCGAAGGAGAACCTGATGAATCCGTTTTGTTTGGTCGGTGGAAATTCGATCGATCACGTCTTCTGAAGGAACCTTCCGTATAATAGCAACGACACGATGAATTTGATTTTGTCATGCGAGGTGCCTTTTAAGTTTCTCAAGACATTTATGTAAATAATTTGTTTTGAATTTGTTAATTTTTGTTTTTAAAAAATTGGTGAATGTAATTGAAATTGGAAGGAACTCAAAGAGCCAAGAAGGTGCCGGCTGAATTCGGTCCGCCTGATTCTTCTTCAAGAGGACTCGAGCAATGAGAGATTCATAATTTATCGGAAAAGGTTGGTTTTGATTTTGGTGTTGAGTATAAATTTTGAGAATTGAGCTGATTTTGTGACTAATTTTGTGGACAGAGGAGGAGGAGTAGGATTAATGAAATCCTCTTTTAACACCATTCCATCAAAATTCATACCCAAAATTCTATTTTTTACCGGATCAAAATCTCGAAAAACTTATTTTAGGCTTCTGTTTATTCTCTTTAAAATATGTCTCAATTAGACATTGTTCAAATTCTTGATGATTATTATTTGTTAAAATGATCTATGCAATGAAGTTAACCTAGAAAGCTTAAGTTCCAACTACTGATAGTTCTTTTCGTAGGCTTCAATTTTTTTTTATCTATGTCAATGTATTTTATTTTATTTTTGCTAGATTATTTTATCTATGTCAATTGTTCCTTGGCTGTAAATGTGACGACCCCAAATCCAGGTACTTGAAACCCGAACTCGGTTCTCCACGATAACATTTCTTTAAGCTGAATAATACTAAATAATAATACATTCAACTTAATTTACATACATCAAAGTTTACTTCCCAGTGCACGTGACCTTCAAATACATTCCTTACAATACTTGAATAGATACCAATACAACTATAACCATTAACTCATAATACACACTTATTCGATCGACTTTCCTTTTCCTTTGTTCGTGCTCGAGCTTTCGTGTTGCTCATACATAATTGAAAACATTTAATTTAAGCAAGGATGAGCATTTAAGTGCCCAAAGAAGTAATAACAATTATATATAAGTTTGAAAGAATATAAGTATTCTCTTTACATAACACTTCTACAAATCTAATTGAAAGTTGTGAAGTAATCAGACTTGATAAAAAAATTCACATAACAACTCTCTTTCAAATTCTTTAAATTTGGCTCTGGCTCTACCCTTGAATAGGGTTTAAGAAACATACTTATGAACATTCTTTTCATTTTCGAAAAGGTTTAGCGAATTCTATCCTCAAACCATCATAACTTACGGGCACACGGAGGGTGATCACCCAGTTGTACCTGTGACGATCAATACTACATAACTTGAACGAAATTCATCGCTTTCACTCTATCCTTTCTTGCAAAAAATCTTCCCATATAGGGATGTTCATACATGCCTCGGTTCCAAACCCGAAGGTTTTAATCTTGCTCAACAATAATATGTAATTCAACATATATATACGGGTAATTGACAAAGGTGTATCAACATGTGAATAAATGCTATGATTATCCAAGTGGGGACACTTGTATAACCATTTATAGAAATCAATGAACAAAATATATATCCGAGCTAACATGTCGATAATCAAAGAGTACATAATGCATGCAGGATAGAATAATTCAAACTTCTTATTCATGTCCATTGCATAAAGGAAGTGCAAAGGTAGGATACTTGCACGATTCAACGATTACAAATCTCAACTTAGGTTTTATCTCTTTATCACAACCTATCAATAATCGATCATTCGTTCGATTAGAACAATATATCTTAACACATAGTATCGCATACATTACAATTGACATAGTCCAATCACATAATCATAGTGATCATACTTTTAGTTCCTATTCTATACTTGAAATATTTTTATACATTTTTCAAATATCTCATCCATGCTCTTCTACAAGAGTCTTTTTCTTTCTTTTATAAGTCTCGACATTTGTTTGCGTATCTGACTGACTTTTTTATTTGTAAATACTTTAGTCTAAAGACTCTTATTCTATACCTCAACATCTCAGAAATATCGGACATCTTATTTTTAATCATTTTCGCAATTTCCGAAATTGAAAAATTTAAAATAATTCAAATCATCACTAAAGGGCTTATAGTGATATAATTGTTACTATAGGTGTTCTTCTTCAAATTCAGAACTTCATAATCGGTTCTCAAGTCAGCTAGTTTGGCTAAATTTATAACTTTCGAATATCGAAATCATAATTAAATGATTTAAACATTAAACAATTCCATTATCATTAATAGTTTAATTAATACTAAACTATTAATGAAACCATTGCTAAAATATAAAAGTTATTTATAATAACTCAAACTATTTTAAAACATTTATATTACCCAAATAATTACCATTAATATTTAAATATTAATGTACTATTTATCCAAATATTAAAAGTCATTAATTATAACTTAAAATATTTTTAAATCCTTAATATCCTCTTTAAATGATTTTTAAATAAGTAAAACTATTTTTAAACTATTTATTTAATATTAATCATTAAATAAACTAAATATCATTAATATTATCTTAATATCATTAATATTTAATTATTAATGAAATTATCATTTAAATATTAAAAGTTATATTTTATAACTTAAAATATTTTAAATACCTTATTTTCATTTAAAATGATTTTATAATATTAAAATCATTTTTAAACTAAACTATTTAATATAATCATTAAATAACTTTAATATCATTAATAATTATTAATTAATGAAATTCATCACAAAATATTAAAAGTCATCACAAATAACTCATTTACATAATCAATTCCAAGCCAAAATAAACATAGTAAACTAACTAGTTTATTAACAACACTAACTAAACTTCAAAAATTCAAACTTTAACTAACAATTAAAAATAATAACATTACAAAAATTAAATAAGAAACATACCCTAAATACTTAATTCCACAGATCTGAATCGCACTTCCACGCCAAAATTTAACTAAGGAGATCTTTATAAAAGTTCTCCCACAACAAAGCCTCTCTCAAAAATTGGAGGCCTTATTGTTGGTGAATGAAATAAAGGGCAAGCCCTTCTATTTATAGGTTTAGAAAATGGTGAAGTTCTCAATTTAATGATGTGACTTGGTTTATACTAATTTTTCAATAGCTCACTTTATGATTTTTTAACGCATTGCTCATAATTCCGATTAATTTGATTTTTGGATATGTTATACATGGTATGTAAGACTATTTTTAAAAAATACGAATTATCCAATTCGGGTTCATTAGGTAGCCCAAACAGTGCGTCAAAAGTGGACGTTCATAATAGATTTTCAATCTCGTTTCAGCTTTTACCTCTTTCGCTAAAACAGTCATAACTCTTTCATTTTAAAACATTTTTGAGCGATTCTTGAGCCCACGCTGAAGCTAACTTCTGGAGCTACAACTTTTATTCTTTGACCATTTCCAAATTCCGAACACATCAGCCCAGAAATTCCGTTCAAATGGACTGCAGCGCACTTGTTGGGAAGTTTTGACACTACTACTTTGAAATGTCATAACTCTCTCCTCCGATATCGGATTTAGTCCGTTTCGGAGTCTATGGAAAGCTTATTCGGTTTAATATAACATACCAAAAGCCCAGAAGGTTTTGGAAACATTAACTGACCGAAACAAAGGTCCCGAATAGCACATCCCGGCCGCTGACTTTCGGTTTGAGAAATTTGACACATTTTCTTCCAATCACCGTAATTCCCTCATCCGGGCTGGAATGAAGTCATTCCAAAGCCTATGGCTTCCTAACTCAGTGCACTACAACATATCAAAATTCCAGACCTTTTAAAGTACAAAAGTGGACGAGAATGCCCCCATTACAGACATCGCCTAAAAATAGTTTATCATGATCGGTCAACCATGTTTGACCATCTATAACTTCTAATCTATACATGATATGGACTTGATTCTTTTGCAGATTAAAGACCACATATCGTGCTACACATAACAACTTTTGAAGAACAAAACTCATGATCGAGAAAAGAGTTATGGCCTCGACATTTGGTGAAAAAATAATGAATCTTGGTTTTTCAACTTGCTTAAATCTTCAAATTAAATGCACTTTGATGTTATGGGTCTTTGATTTATCAACCCATATCATCAATTAACATTCTATTATACAACTTTAAACAATCAATTGCATCAAATAACATTGAATCAAAGGATTTCTAGGTTTAGTGTTCTTATACCCTTTTTGCCAAAAATTCTTGATTCTTGCTTCTGATTTGTTATGGGTGATGGTTGGGCTTTGTTTAAGAGTGTATGGGCAATTAAATTTAATATTTAATCACTAGATTTAATTCTTATAATTTACCAATTAACTTCTATCCTTTGGTAAATTAAAACACTTATACAGTAACATCGAAATTAAACCCGATAATTAAAATTAGGGTTTCTAAACGTCATCAATTAGGGTTTCTAATTGACCATTAGTGGTTCTTTAATTATCTCGTGTATATTACTAACACGATTAAATTCACGCTTTCTAATTTCAACCTGTTAGGGTTATAATAATTAGGGTTTGTTCTAATTATCGACGACAATGCGATAATTAGGGTTTCTTCTAATTACCGATATTCTTATTCATGATAAATTTCATATACACAGTCACTACTCGTAAATATCCCATAACCGAGTTTAATAATTAGGGTTTCACAAAGACGCATAATATGCTTATGACCAATTAACCGCTCATTGCTCAATATTATTTGTCCGCATATACCCCAATACATAATTATGGTATTGTAAAATCATTATATAAATAATATAATATTATTATTCTCATCTCTTGATCACAATCCCAATCCGTGGTTTGGATCTCATGTCCACTTATTCTTTGTACACAACATCAATAATCAAGTTAAAATAATTAACTTAAATATTCGAACAATTCATATAATAAAATATTTATTATATAAATCTAATTATCACTTCATATATTATTTCCAATCATGTTTTCATGGAAAATAATTAATAAAAACATTTCTACCACGTAAATTTATTACCATATAATTTGTGGTAATTAATAATTCCAAAATTATTTCTAATTTTTCAAGTAATAAATGTATTCGCATTTATCGTTCACTTTACTTGACACTTAGTCTCGTTATTAAATAAAAAAAAAATTTATACGCAAATTTTTTTATTTATTTTATATAGAAAATCTCGGGTTATTACAGTAAATAAATATGGTTTTATTAATACATGTCAAATGGATTATACCAAATTATTTTTCTCACAATTTACTTTTTAAAACATGCATTGCTTTGGAATGAGAAAGCTTAGAAACTTGCAGCTTATGGTGAACATTGTTTATTGTATTTCTTAGATTTCCATCTCAAAAGTAGTTTTGAAGAAAAGGAAAAGAAATGAAGATTGGGCAATAGAAGGAAACAACAGCTCTAAGGGGGGATAATTTCGTCATCAAGAAGCCCGAGCAATTCGTTAGAGAGTACCGATGTGACGCCCCCAAAATAGGTATACATCACCCATTCTGAGTCGTCAAATACATGGTACAGAAAAAACTAAAACTTTTATTATTACAATTGTCGTGCAAAATACGACAACACACATGCTGTGAGTTTAAATACAAATATTGTCTTCTAGACAATATCCATGCTCAAATAAGTCCTCATTACTTTTATTGATAAACTATTTTACAAAACTAGCGAGGACTGCTAAAACAACTGTCTAGCACCATCACTCTTTACCCCGACTGGTTTCTGCTATATTCTCACCTCTTGAGAAGAAAAATGGAACAAAAAGGAAAAGGGTGAGCTCAACTAGCCCAGTAAAGAATATTATGACTAAGATAATGAACAACAAATTATCGTTAGCCTTCAACAAATTAGATAAAATATAATGGACAACAAATTTTAGATCAATATACGCAGCAGAAATAACAATTCATTAGAAGAGTTTAGTATAGAATGAAATCTTCTATCATCTATGAATTTAAAAATCCATCATCAATATTTTATCCCTGTAACATCAATCAATATACATCTTGAATCAAATATTCATCTTTGCACTACGGGCCAAAGATATTCATCTGTATCACTAGTTGGTCATGTTCATCTCAACACATGTTCATCTTTGCACTACGGGCCAAAGATATTCATCAGGTAATCATTCATCTTTGCACTACAGGCCAAAGATATTCATCAGGTATCACCATTAAGGACTGAGGATGATGAAAAACATTTTAGCGAACGAATCCAGTGAGATAAAAGGACAAAAATTAGAGATTCGTACTTTAGATAATTCAAGTTTAAAAACGCTTTATAATAATCCATAGTGAAGATCAAAACATGGATTCAATTTCAAGAATAAGGGTCACAACAGATAATTTGATTGAAAGAAAAAAAATATTTTTTTTTCTTTTGTGAAAAAAGATACCATGAGCGATGAATCGTGAGCGATTCTTTAGTGAACGATACCCATGAACGATGAATCGTGAATGATGACTCGTGTACAACACCTATGAACAATATCCGTGAACAAGAATTATGAATAAGACTGCAAGTAAGCGATTTTCGATCCTAAAAGTTCCAAATTTGATTAAAAAGTTCAGATCAATATTCCTATGAAATGATTTTAGATGAAGCGAAATTTCTAATCATTTCAGGAATTATAGAAGTAATACTTACCATAGTAAGTTCAAATTTAGGAATACGAGATGAAATAATATCGCTTACATAATATGGAGTATGAAAGGAAATAATATTTCTCACGAGTATTGCAATAAAATAATATCATTTACCTTAGTAGAAACTGGATTTAACTGGAATATCAGATATTATTCTGAGAAAATCTTACAAAAAAACTACGCTCAAAGTATTCTTATACTCAAGAAAAATACTCACAATACTATAGTAAAAGTGCTTTGAGATTTCTGGTGTGATTTAGGATGGAGGGTTGCCCTCCTATTTATAGCAATGGAGGAAGGAAAAAGAAACAGATAAAGCGCCTGACATTTTTTTTTCCTCCTCTACCTAACATCTTGCCTAACATGCATTCTCATATTTCAAATATGTGAGGTCCACCCTTTGAAACTAGCTTGCAGGAATATCATGCCTAATTCACATTTTCCATATGTTGGGGCCACATTTTGAAATGATTTAGCATAAAACCTACCACCCATCAGGAAAGAAAAAACAACAATAGGGGCCACCCTTTGAAAAATGTTTTGCAGGAAGAAAAATAAGCCATCTCTCAAGAAAAAAAAGCGACTTCATCGTGTTTCTTTTGAAAACAAGTTTACTTTGCAGTCAATAGTCCACCACCAACCAACTTAGGAAAATAATGGACAAGCTATACAATTTGCTCACTCCTTTTCTTTAATCACATGTATATATAATAATAATAATAATAATAATAATAATAATAATAATAATAATAATAATAATAATAATAATAATATTGGAGAAAAGATAAAATACCAACTTTCAACAAATAATTCCTGCAGAATTCCTTCAATTATATCCACATAAAAAAACTAAATATATCCCTCAATAAATATTTCCTTATCATATAAACTAATAATTAATTATTCACAAATAATATTACAGAATCACAATTATGACAACCAGGCCGTTCCCAAGAAAGATGAGGCTTTCCGATAAGGATTTCTACTTACTGGTGCGTAATTAGGTGACCAAACTTCTCCTTAGACAGAACTTTTTAGACACTGCCAATAATGCTATCTAATAATATTATTCAAATAATATGAATTATTAATTTGATAATGGAAAATACTGTGAAATGACAATTATTAAAACAACAATAATATAAAATATCAACGCAATAATTATTGAATCAATAAAATATTGAACAGTAATTACTATAACAATTATTGAGTAGTGCATTCTTACGTAAGAATCAATAATTCAAAAATACTGTGCAATACCATGTGCTACTGTGCAACCACGCGTATTACTATATTTTAACCACCAGATAATCCAACAGTGTTAACGGTAACAAATACGTCATTATTTATAAAAACTCAAATTTGTCGTTTTCTTCATCCGGCCAATTATTCTCATTATGAGGCCCACGAATGGTCTGCTGTAAATCGTCTAAATATTCCCCGACAACAAGAATATTCCACGACCAAACGAATATTCACCGACAAAAATAAATATTTTATAACCACTTGCTTATTTTGTAAAATTTGCACATTTCACCCATAACCAAAGCATTATATCAAATTAACTCCTAATTATTTCAAGATAATAAATAGAGAAAATTTAATTTTATTCAGAATAAGTTGGGGTCTTACAACTGAGACAAAGTAAATTTATATTTTTGTCGTTGAATTATTGGGCATGAAATTAGTCTGTGATTTAGGCTGCTTAAATTTGTTTGGTTCCTCTAAAATTGTTAATACTTTTGATGTTTGAAACTATTTAAATTTATTTTAACATATTGATTGGTTAAGTTAAATGGTATTTCTTTTGGTTACTTATTTTTGATTTTTTTTCTAATAATTGGTAAGTCTCACACTCTCACTTACAATATTGATACTTGAATGGTCTTTTTAAGTTTATTTGTTGATGATTATAGGAGATCGTAGATTGTATTGTTGTGCATCAGAGTGCTGGGACTTAGATTATGGGTTTCGAGTCGGACTTAGATTAGCTAGCTTATTTGTGAAGGAAGATAGCAATTTGTTCGTGATCGACTTTGATCAATTGAATGTTGTTGAATGTTTGTTTTTCATGTCATGTAAAAATATATTGAAAAGTTTATATAAATATAACTTATTATAAAAAAAATATTTTCCTCATAGTAATTTTAACAAATTATATAACCCATTATTTAAACTAGCCCGTGCAATGCACGGGCTATCAACTAGTATATATTAAAGCTTGACACCCAATTCACATTCAATTGAATGAGTTAATTTAATTGGTTGAATTGACTCAAACGATTTGAACTTTCATTCTTTATTTCCTTTACTTCATCTCTGAATTTTGTAACAGCCCCAAATTCAAATATCTCAACTCACAAATTCAGTACTCACAATCCATCATAAATATTATCTAAATTACCCATTATTTAGGATAATAACATCATATATAATAAATAAATTCTTATTGAAAGTTTACCAACATAAACATATCCCAGGTCATCTATCATTTATTACATCACAATTGTAGAAATATAATTAAGTTTATTACATAATTCTTTATATTAATATATAATCTAGAGGTCCTCTACTCCTGCATCTTGCCAATCCATTTGCTCGAAGAAGGCTTCTCGGTTTCCTCGACCTTATCTGAAATGGTTATGCAAGGGTGAGCAATCATTTTGTCCACAAGTATAATGATATGCAACAATTGACTTATGAAAAGAAACAAATGTTTATTCTTCAATTGACTAGGAAGTCCCTTATTGGAACAAATCATCAATAAATCAAGAACTTATGAAATCAATGAGATAATCAATTCTCTAAATCAAATCATAGATGTTGAATTTGAATGTACATACTGAGGGTCACAAGACCACGAACTATGTCCTAGGTTTACAAGTATTTCTACTGTAACCTTTAATAGTCAAAAGACTATGGACCATCTTTCCTCGTACTCCAAGTGATCAGCCCTTCGTACCATGTATTGTGCACAAACATATCATCACTATTGTGTAGCTCGAAATTATTGTTTTCGATAATATTTTTCCCTATAATAGGGTTGTTCATCTCAAATTTATTACAAGAATCCACACCAAAATAATTCAGTTTGGGAAACTTTAGAAACAGTTCTAGACTTTTAGAACACCCATAAACTAAGGATAAACCGAATCAAAATGGCTTGATAATCAATCAAGGACTAACATACCATAACTCAATTTTAGGGTTGCAACAATTCATAATTGAAAAAGTATCATTTATCAAAGAAATGCTTCCGGAAAGAATTTGAAAGATTGCATGAATATAGCAACTCATATAAGATACAAGTGAATGGTACGAGCTAGAATACTTTGCTTAATATTAGAGTATAAGCAAAAGTTAGGAAACTTGTTTTGCGCGATAGCTACAAATTTACATAACATTTCCCTTAAATATCCTACACATTTAAATCATATAGATATAACAATTAGTCACATATCGACATTTTATTAAGTGATCTCTTTAACTCTATACCACATTTCATGATTCCTTATCTTTTATTCGACACTTAGTGTTTACTAAAGTTTACCGCTATATCATGTTTCATGCTTAACAATTGAGTATATTTATTAAAATAGATTAGGTAAACATCCCTAAATTGCACATTAAAATTCTCATCTCGGCTTTGAATCATTTATTATTTGTACTAAATCGCTTTCGACACTTGACAGAGTTGGTACATGGCAGTTAAATATGCATTTATAAACCGACTTTTGATAATTTGACTGCACTTAATCGGTTTTTTCAAAACGCGAATAAGAATTGTTAGTTCTCGGAGGCATAATAGATATCTAGAAGGGGGGGGGGGTTTAATAGATAATTAAAACATTTCTTTTAAACTAGTTAGTATGATTATGATTAATGCACAGCGGAATAAGTATATGATAAACCTTCTTTTAGATATTTTGAATTAATGAGAGTGAGGCAGTTATGACAGTTATAGCAGTTATAATGGACACAATAGTTTTAAGTGGTTTAGAGCACTTAAAGCTCCTAATTCACTCTTCTACTCCTTGAGTAAGAAATCCACTAAGGATATTCATTACACTTCTTGAATCTCACTTATTCCTTCTTGATCAATGATCCTTGGAACTTCTTAGTTCACTCTTGAACTCTTCAAGTCCACTTTGGTTCTTTACAGATTGATTGGAACTCTTGTTTGGAACTTTTCACTTCAATTGATTGGTTATTGTTGAGATCGTGATTGGTGCTTCTTTCGATTGCTATTAAGCACTTGTTTAAAAGAACTGAGTAGTTGAGCAAGCTTTCTCTTTTTCTCAGATCGTAGAGTTGAGCGTTGAGTGTCCTTGTACGTTTTTGTTCAAATGCTTGCATGCTTTCTCATCTGTCTTTGTTCTGTATATATGTGATCTCTTTAAATTTATCCGTTGAAGTCATCTAATGAGCCATTAAATGCGTTTGACATTTTTGAACTTTGATGGAGACTTTTCTGTACATCTTCTGAATTGCAATCTGGCCCACTGACACAACAGACTGCTTTCTCACCTAACACCTGAAAAGGTGTTTTCCTCTGCCTAATGGTCCTTTTCTTAGCTTCTTGAATAAATTTTTTTTGATCAATACTAAGGATATCTTTTGTACCGTTGGGATTAGTGAGAGCTTCAACGTTCAAACCCCATTCCACATTTGTTAGAATTTGTTTCCAAACAAGAGATAGGGCTCGAAACTTCTGACACAAGACAAATGATACTCTACGATACATATCGTGGTGTCTTGTCATATTTGTGCTTGGTCTGAATAGAACACTACGATTTCTTTCAATAGTTTTTCATACTACGATTTTCACTTGCTCGTTTTGCAGACTCTATGCTTCTGAGAGCACACTACGATCTTAGCTTGTTCGTCTTGCAGACTCTATATTTCCGAAAGCACACTACGATCTCAGAGTTAGCTTCGGCAAACATCTGGACCACTCTACAATTACTGGAGAGGCCCTTCAAGGAAAATATACTATGATCATCTCAGCACTACGATCCTGCCTTAGCTTCTGCATTCTATTGATCAGCCGGATAAACTATGATTCTCTTCAAGGCCTATCTATTTCTTTCTAGCCAAAGATCAACCTAACATATTTGATCTCTTTCTCTATACAAGTGAACATTAAAGTCTAAGATTAACCAAACAATTTTGATCTACCACTAAGTCCTTGTACATATATCCCTCGAAGGACTTTACACATAATCATGAGCATTTACATTAAACATCAAATCACAATATGCATTCTTCCAACAATCTCCCCTATTTGATGTTGACATAATCGAGGAGATTTGTTGTCATGATTATTAAATTTTATATCTGATTCTACGACAAAGTAAACATGACTTAGTATTTCGGTGAAGCGGTTGAAATTTCTAGAAATAAGCATGAATTTATTGATGTATGAAGACATATATTACATTTAAGTTTGACTACATCAATCTGACTTAAAATTCAACTTATCTCTATTTCTTGACCTTTTAGCTTCTTGGAGGATTTGCATATTCCTCAACTCTCCTCTTCTTGCTTGCTTCATCTCTTACGGCCAAATCTTCCATCTCACTTGGGCTTAGTCTAGGATTGTGATCATGCTATTCATGAATGCGGGATCTCCAATTGGCATTCTTAGGCCTGTAGTTGTCACCTCATGAGAGCTGGTAGTTGGCCCTAGACTCCTTAATGGTTGAGCCATTAAAACTTCCTGTTGATTAGCTCGTTGGACCTGATGGCTGGATCATGGAGTCTGCTGGGTGATTTGCCTTGCAGGAGGGTTCCTCGAGGCTTAAGTTTGGAATTGACCTCTGCCTCTGCCCATGCCTCCCTGATCTCCTTTCCCTCTATTCTCTCCCTTTATGTCAGCATCAAGGGTTCGAATGTCTTCGAAGAGGCGAGTGACTCCTTGGACAAGCTCGTTGAGTTGACTCTGAGTTTGGGCAATGTCCTCGCGATTCTCTTGGATCAAAGCATCAGAATGAGTTTCTCATCGTTGAAGAATGTTTATGACAGTTTTAGTCTGCTGCATTTGACCCATGGAGAATTCTTGAAATTCTTTGACTTCTGTTTGAAGACTTTTGATGCTCTGTATCATTAGATCATTTTGAGATTCTTGATTCTTCTGTAAGATTAAGACAACATCCCGATGCTTTTTAGCTGCGAGGAAGTGAATGTCATCCCTGTCCTTTATGCTTTGAAGCATTTCTTTGATAATCTCTTTAAGCGTTTTAGAGAGCTCATTGCTGAGGGAGCTTGGAAGATTATTTGCAGCATTGATCATTGAAGTTAATCTCAGCTGAATAAGTACAGTGTGATCCTCAAGGCTCTCATCGAGTTCCTTGACCACTTTCGCAGACATTACTGACAGATCAACCTTTGTGGACAACTCTGAAAGAATTTCATCCAATTTGGGGAAATTTTGAGGAGGGAGTTGATGTACTTTTGAATTTATCTTATAAAGAGTTGAGGGCAAGATCAAGATTGAAGTATTCGTTGCTGGATGAGGAGGGAATATCTGGTGGAGGGGCCTGTGTTTGGGTGTATGTAGTAGGTGGCTCTACGATTTGGACTTGGGACTCTTTACTGGTGTTAGAGTCTATAATCATAGAGTTGATGGGATGTGGGAGCATTATGAAGTTGGTCGTATTTGGTTCCTTAGTTACAGAATTTTGAGATTCTGCAACTGGAAATTGATTCAGTGGATGAAGAATCACTTCCAACCATCGTGGGAATTCATAAAATTAATTAAATGAGGATGATGGCGAGTGATTAACTCTGAAAAGGGTTGGGATAGATAGTACCTCAGGTTTGTTCTTTGAGGAAGAGTTGTTGGTGATTAGTTTCTTGGCAAAATTGAATCTTCACGGAAATCCATTAGCTAAACTTTGAGATGGCCGGATACTCTTTGAAGCTCCAGAACATGTGATTCCAGGAGTTTAGAATTTGAGCTTAGTGGAAAGGCATCATGGGTAGATAGGAGAACAGTTGCTCATTGTTAGCTTTTTTGTACCCATCTATGCCTACTGCTATGATCTCGACCTCGTCGTCTTCATCTGCTTCTCTATTCTCGTTTGAGGATTCCATTATATCAATGGCCTCATGATGTTCTTGTACTGGTTCTCCTTCTTGGTCTGCAGGAACCTCTTCTTCTGTCATGGGGATATTATGAGCCTCCCCCTCAGTGTGATCATCCTCTTGGACGATTAGCAGCTCCCCCTCAACTGGAGCATTTTCTTCAGGCATCTCCCCCTTAGCTGTCATGTTCTCTGTGATTAGAGTTTTAGATGTCTCCCCCTCAGCTTGAGTTCTGTCCATTTGACTTTCTTTGGACAGTTCCTATTCAGCAACCAGCTCTTTGTCTTCTTTTTTGAGTACTCCTTCATTAACAAGGATATACTTCTTAACCAGTTTTCTTCTTATTTTTCTAGGCTGAGCCACAGCCTCAAGACTTTCTTCAGTTTTTTCCTTCTGACCGGCCAAAGTGTTTGTTGCAGCTACTTCTTGTTTTTTTGGTGGTCTCTCTCGATCGGCGAGACTCTACGATCGAAGAGATTGATGGCCTTTTGGTCTTGTGGGTGATTTTATTCTTTTTGATGGTTTGAGATATGGTTGCTCTATCTTTTTACCCTCGGCTTCTTTGTTTCTTCCTTCTTAGGATCCTTAGAGTCTCGATGTCCGAGGGACTATGCGGGCTTATCGGTAGTGGATCCTTGAGGTTCTTCTATAGTTACGGCTTTCGACTTCCTTTTGCCCTTTGCTTTTTCTAATTAAAGCAATGGGTTCTTCTTCTGTTAACTTCTTTTCTTGAGTTTCTCTCTGGTGACATATTTCTCTAGCATTCTGATTCCTTTATTTCACAGTTCTTCCAATGGGATTGGACATCATCCTCACATTTTCATTTGGATTCCTTTTCCGGTTCTCAAATAGTTGTTGGGTCATTCGATGATTTGGATTGATGGCTTCACCTTCATCATCCTCAATTAAGTCACCAAGAAAAGCGACTGTGTAGGATAATGCTTATAAATCGCCCATAGAGCATCTTACGAGAGCTCTTCGTCTTCTTTGAGTGATTAACCATTTCCCGAATCCATTCAAGTAATAGAGCCCCATAGTTAAGTTGTATTCCATAACATATGGCGATTCGTGAGCTTGAGTTGCACCTCATTCACGAGTCATGACACGAGCTCTTGCAACATATACATTTTCCAACAATATCGACTAGAAATTCATACCTTTGTGGAAACTCCTTCTTCTTGTATCCTTTGTGAAGGTGATTTCTTGTGATGCATCTTTTTGAGTCCACTTATGGAAGTCTATGCCATCTATGGACGGATACCCTTGATTTTGAGACCTAGGGCTAGATTGATGTCCTCGACCCTTAGTTTGATTTCAATGTTCTAACTTTTCGCGATGATGGTGTTGTTTTCAAATACCCGTTATTGTAGAATTCTTTTACCAACTTTGGTAGATCAATATATACATACCTAGGCTTCTTGAGACACGCCTTCTTGATGGCGACAAAGTCTTGTGAAATTGTGGTTCATTATTATTTGAAATTTGTCAAAGCGAGTCTGTGGCCGGAGATAACATTTGGAAGCCGCCATTGATTTTCTTGTAGGAAGTGTGATTTACTGAGCTTTCTAGACAGCTTAGGGTTTCTTCTTGCAGAGATAAGGAGAGGGATAAGCTTTTGAACTTCTTTTTCAAAGGGCCTGCCTTCAAATGGTACAAGTAACTTCCTCTCTCCATTTTGCTTAGTGGGACATGTGTGTCATTGTTTGGCTCTCTGAATTTGTGAGAGAGAGGATTATCTTGAATTACCCTTGACTTTTTACGGGCTAATATGTTCTTGGGAGGACTACGATCGTTGAAATGGTCCTTGGAATCGTCGAGTCTGTTCTACCATCATTGAGTTTGTTCGTTGATTAAATGCGTGTTTGAAATGTCTTGATCGTAGAAGTCTGAGCTGTGATCGTCGAGTTTGACTAGCAATCGTGAAGTCGACCAAGTCCTTATGATGAACTTTTGACTTAGCATTCTTCTTGGTTTAGGGTAGCTCAGGAAGGGCCAACCTCATTGAATGAATCAAGGGTTAGGTTTGTCCCTGAGGCACTTATCAGAGAGATTGCTTTGGTTGATACTTGATCATAATAGGGTGCTCCTTTGGTTTTGATGTAGCTCTGCTATTGTTGAGTCTGCACCACAATCATTGAGTCTTCACTACGATCGTTGAGTCTTCACTTCTATCGTTGTCGTTATATGACACTTCGGTTCTACGATCGTGGACTTCCTTTTATCATGTCTATGATTTCGAACATAGCCTTTAAACCTGTATGATTAGCACATACTAGAGCATATTTTTCATGGTTGTAAGTTAAGCATGCCTAGCTCACTTATTAACTTGTTAAATCTGGATTCATCTAGAGGCTTTGTAAAGACATCAACAAGTTGATTTTCAGTAGGGATATATTGTAAAGATATAGTTCCATTTTGCACATGATCCTTAATGAAGTGATACCTTATTTCTATATGCTTAGTCCTAGAATGCATGACATGATTATGAGTTATAGCAATTGCACTTGTGTTATCACAGTGAATAAGAATGGATTTAAATTCAAACCCATAATCTGTTAGTTGATTGTTCATCCATAAGATCTGAAAGCACGACAGCTTTCGCTGCGACAATGTATTAAACCTCTCTAGGTTGAAGTAATCTTTGAATTTTGCTTCTTGCTAAACCGGACCACACGTCATTTCCTAGCAATTGGCAGTGCCATTGGTACTCTTTTCTATCAATTTTGCGACTTATAAAATCAACATCTGTGTATCCTGTTAGCTCAAATGAGGACTCCTTGGGATACCAAAACCCCAAGTAGGGTGTACCTTTGAGATATCTAAAATCCTCTTCTGATGATAAATGGGATTCTTTAGGACTAGCACGAAATCTAGCACAAATGCATGTTGAAACATTATATATCAGTCTCTTTGCGATTAGATATAAAGAGAGCCAATCATACCTCTATATTGAGTTATATCAATACTTTTACCTTTTCATCTTTGTCGAAGCTTGGTTGCGGGAAGCAATTGGGGTTTTTTTTTTTCATGGGAGAGGTGACTCATGTCATACTTCTTAAGTAAGTGTTTAATGTACTTGGCTTGGTTGATGAAGATTCCTTCATCGATCACTTTACTTGCGATCGAGGAAGAAGTTCACTCACCCATCATGCTCATTTCAAACTTGCTCTGCGTATAAGCTTGGAGAATCTCTTGCATAGCTTTTCATCGATAGATCCAAAGATAATATCATCAACATATATTTGAACTAATAGAACTTTGTCTTTGTACTTTCTAAGAAATAGTGTGGTATCTACTCTACCTCTAGTGAATCCATTTTCAATAAGGAAGTTAGTTAGTGTTTCATACCATGCTCTAGGTGCTTGTTTAAGACCATATAAGGCTTTGTCTAATCTAAAGACATAATTAGAAAGAGATGGATTGATGAAACACGGAAATTTTCTACATAGACTTCTTCTTGAAGTTCACCATTCAAGAATGCACTCTTGACATCCATCTGAAAACCTTGAATTTCATGTGAGCGTGAAAGGCGAGAAATATTACGATGGCTTCTAGATGCAATGGCATGTGCAAATGTCTCATCGTAGTCGATGCCTTCTTCACGAGAGTAACCTTTGGCCACTAGTCTAGCCTTATTCTGGTTATCACCCATCTTCATCCATCTTGTTTACGAAGACCCACTTGGTTCCAATTATAGGGATGATTCTTTGGTCTTGGAACCATCTCCATACTTTCTTCTCTCGGGCGATTAAGTTCTTCCTACGTAGCCTCTATCCGGTTTGGAGTCTTCCATAGCATCCTCTATCTTCTTTGGTTCCATTTGAGATAGGAAGCTTAGATAGAAGCATTCATTTTGAGTGTTGACTCTTGTTTTGACTCTTGCATTCGGATCTCCATGATTAGATCTTGAGTGTGATCTCTTTCCCATCTTCTTCTGTTGGGACATCGGTTCTTATGCCTTCTTATCTTAGATCTTCAAGATCTATTTCTTCTTCTTGATGTGGAGGCTCGTTTATGCGGCATAGGCCTCTCTCTGCGATCTCATTCCCTTTGCTTTCAGCGATTTCATTTGTCCGAATACTACGATCGTAGTATTGAGCTCGACGACCTCGTTAAGTAGTGTCTGAACTATTAGTCATAATGTCTTGAGGCATTGTTTTGTCTAAATCTGTTTCATCAAAGATGATGTGAATCGAGACTTCAACACTCGGTGTCTTCTTGTTGAACACTCTGTAGAGCCTTCTTGTTTTGTGGCATATCCAAGAAAGATTCCTTAAATCGATTTTGGTTGAAACTTTGTCAAGTATTGCTTTCCATTGTTGAGAATGTAGCATACTGTAACCGAGACATGAAAGTAGCGACCTTTGGGTTTCTTCCTTTCCATGGTTCATAGAGTCTTCTTAATCGTAGAGTGTATGGTGATCTGTTCTTAGTATAACATGCGGTGTTGGCCATTGCTTACCGCTTGAAGTACTTTCGGGTAGATGGGCTACTGCTAGTAGAGTCCTTCCAGCCTCTACTAATGTCTTGTTCTTTCTCTCAGCAACTCCATTTTGTTGAGGAGTTCGTGGAGCTGAGAAGTTGTGACTAATGCTATTGTCTGTGCAGAATTGGTCCATTTCTGAGAAGTCAAATTCTCTACCATGATCATTCCTTATAGCTTTGATTTTTTCTCCTTTTTCATTCATTACAAGCTTGAACATCTTGATCAGCTGGGAACTTGTCTCATCTTTTGAGGTTAGAAAGAACACCCATGTAAATCTGGTGAAGTCATCGACTACGACTAGAGAGAATCTCTTTCCTCCAAGGCTTGTTGTTGGAATTGACCCAAAAAGATCCATGTGTAGCAACTGCAAAGGCTTGTTAATTGAATTGACAGTTTTGTTCTTGAATATGCTTCTGGTCTGTTTTCTAAGTTGACAGGCATTGCACGGTCTTTCTTTAATGAAATTGAACTTGGGTAGGCCTGCAACTAGATCTTTTCAAGCTAATTTGGACATGCTTTTGAAGTTGAGATGAGACAGTCTTCGATGCCATAGCCAGCTCATTTCTTCAGATGCTTTAGCCAGAAAGCATATTGTCTCGTCTGAGCTTAGTTTTCCAAGATTTACTGTGTAGACATTTTCTTCTCTTGTTCCGATTAGCTTCACAGCAGATGTCTTCAGGTCTCGGACATGACATTGATTGTTGAGAAATGTTACTTGATGACCCTTATTGCAGAGTTGGCTAATGCTTATAAGATTATGTTGTAGTCCTTCCACACATGCCACTTTGCTGAAGGATACAACACCATTTCTAGCTGAGCCATAGCCTCTTGTCTTGCCAAAGACATTATCTCCAAAGATGACCGAGGGACCCTCCTTCTCTATGTAGTTAGACAGAAGGGCTTTGTTCCCAGTCATGTGTCTTGAACATCCTCTATCTAGATACCAGGTTGTGTTTGTGGAGCTCTTTTTCTGAGGCAACATTAAACCTTCATTTTGGTACCCATACTTGCATGGGTCCTACTATGTTAGTACCCTTGGGGACCCAAATCTTCTTGATTTTGGGTCTCATATGCATGGAATTATAATGACACTTTGCAGCCTTGTGGCCAACTCTGTAGCACATAAAACATTTGATATGATGCATGTTTGTGTGTGTGTGAAAGTTCTTCCTCCATTTAGACTTTTGTGGGTTATTGGTCATCCTCTGCTTGGTGATATTCCCTTTTCATGTGTTCTCTTGTTTCATTATTTGTGAGGAGTGTATCTTACTTCTCTTGTATCTTCTGGTTGGTTAAATAGAGTTGATTTTATTGGACTCTATGATCCTTGAGGTTGATGAGTAGTAACTAGATTACTCTTCTCTTTTCTAAAACCTAGACCAACATGAGATCCCTTACTCACAGGAATATGAATTGAATCGGTTTGGCGAGGGTTTGATGAGCTCATCGTTCTGTGAGGATTTCAGAAATATAATGTCTCTACTTAAACTTGAGGCATCACTCATGCTACTCTCCTTTACTTTTTCCACACATGGCTCTGAGGTAGATTCCCCAAAGCCTAACCCTGTTCTATCAAAGACACTTCTCTGGTTAGAGATTAAGAAGTCCATGGATGAAGAGGATTTATTCCATGTAGAGACTGTCTTTTTTAAATCCTCAATCTTGGAGGTTAAACTAGACTCTCTTTGTGAACTGAGCTCATTTGCTTGTCTCAAAAGCTTATTCTCAGCTTCAAACTTTGAAAGAGAATTAGTACTGAGAAGGGCTGTTTCCAGTTCCTCTTGAACTTTCTCTTTTCCTTTTGAAGAAGTGAATAATCTTTAGACAGAACTCTAAACCACTTCATGTATTGGTGTAGATCAGATGTTATACCGTGTAATGCAGTTCTAAGGTCATCAATATCTACATCAGGAAAGTTGAAGTCAAATACCTCATCGATACTTACTTCATGTATGTTGGAGTTTTGTTTGTCCCTTGCATTTTTGGCCATAAAGGCGAGATTTGCCAACAGGATCTTCATCATCTCCAGATTACGAGTTGAGTCATTGTGCGAGTCACTCCACGATCCTCCGACTCTGAGACCTTTGTCTTTCTTACATGGCCTTTTGTTGCCTTTGTATTCCTTCTTAGAATGTGATTTCTTTTTGAGTTCTTCTCGAGAGGTTTATTGCGATTAGCAATGAAGTGGCCGGTTTTCTTGCAATTATAACATAGGTCATTCATTTGCTCTGGTTTGTGAATTCTTGACTTTCTTTGGCTTCTTTGGTTTTGCCTTGTCGCATGAACCTTCTTAGTCTTTTCACCAGCATTGCAAGGTCCTTGTCATCATCTTCATCGTAGTCAGAATCAACTTCAGTGCTGACTTTGGAGGTGTTATCAGTTGCTTTGAGAGCAACACCTTTATCCTTCTTTCTTCCTTCAGACAGGGTTTCTGCTCGTTGAGTCAGCTCTAGTTCGTATGTGAGAAGGTTGCTATACAACTTTTGGACAGTCATTTCATGTAAATTCTTTAATTCTCTAATTGCAGTGGTTTTGGCATCCCACTTGCTTGGCAAGGCTCTCATGAACTTTATGATTTGATCTTTGTTTGGATAGATTTTTTCGTAGGCTCGTAAAGAGTTGAGCAGAACATTAAATCTTTCGTAAGTAGCAGTAACGTTCTCTCCTTGAACGTGAGCAAACATCTCATATTGCTGAGTCAAGAGAGATTATTTGTTTTCTTTGAATTCTTCTGTTCCTTCATGCATAATGAGTAGTTCTTCCCAAAACTCCTTTGTTGTTTTGTTGTTGACCACATTTTCAAACAAATTATCTTCTAATGATTGGAACAAGATGTTTTTGGCCTTTTTATCGAGCTGGACAGCTCTCTTCTCGTTCTCTGTTCATTCTCCTTTGAGCTTGATCATACTCTTATGCAGGTCATCTTTATTTAGTCTGAGCTTTGTAGGAACATAGGGCCCATTTTGGAGCGATTTCAAATAGATCTTCATCTATTGAATCCATGTAAGCTTGCATCCTAACCTTCCGGTTAGCAAATTTATCATTGTTGCACATAGGTGGCTTCTTTGCCTCATCCGATCTTTGATTAAACTTGGTAAGTGTGCCATTAGATCTACTCGAGCTTCGTAGGGTCGTATTATAGAACCTTCTTTGATACCAATTGTTAGTTCGTTCCGGAGGCACCTGATAGATATCTAGAAGGGGGTTGAATAGATAATTAATAATTTTCTTTTAAACTAGTTAGTATGATTGTGATTAAGGCACAACCAATGAGTATATGATAAACCTTCTTTTAGATATCTTGAATTAATGAGAGTGAGGCGATTATAGCGATTATAGCGATTATAGCAGATTATAATGGACACGATGTTTTAAATGGTTGAGAACACTTAAAGCTCTAATCCACTCTTCTACTCTTGAGTAGAAATCCACTAAGGATGTCTATTACACTTCTTGAATCTCACAGATTCCTTCTGAGACCGGCCCGATCTAGGCACTTCTTAGTTCACTCTTGAACTCTTCAAGTCCAATGACTTGGTTCTTTATAGTTCACTTAGAACTCTTCAAGTCCTTGAACTTGGAACTTCTCACTTTAGTTGATTGGTTGTTGTTGAGATCGTGATTGATACTTTACTCGATTCTTATTAAGCACTTGTTTGAAAGAAGCGAGTAGTGAAGACAAGCTTTCTCTTTTTCTCGGATCGTAGAGTTGGCGTTGAGTGTCCTTATGCGTTTTTGTTCAAATGCTTGCATGCTTTCTCATCTGTCTTTGTTCTGTATATATGTGATCTCTTTAAATCTATCCGTTGAAGTCATCTGATGAGCCATTAAATGCGTTTGACATTTCTGAGCTTTGATGAAGACTTTTCTGCACATCTTCTGAATTGCAATCGGCCACATGTGACCAGTGTTGCTTTCTCACCTAACACCTGAAAAGGTGTTTTCCTCTACCCAATGGTCCTTTTCTTAACTTCTTGAATACGTTTCTTTTGATCAATACTAAGGATATCTTTTGTACCATTGGGACTGGTGAGAGCTTCAACGTTCAAAACCCATTCCACATTTGTTGGAATTTGTTTCCAAATAAGAGATAGGGCTCGACACTTCTGACACAAGACAGATGATACTCTACGATACATATCGTGGTGTCTTGTCATATTTGTGCTTGGTCTGAATAGAACATTACGATTTCTTTCAATAGTTTTTCATACTACGATCTTCACTTGCTCTTTTTGCAGACTCTATGCTTCTGAGAGCACACTACGATCTCTGCTTGTTCGTTTTGCAGACTCTACGTTTCTGAAAGCACACTACGATCTCAGAGTTAGCTTCGGCAAACGTCTGGACCACTCTATGATTACTGGAGAGGCCCTTCAAGGCAAATATACTATGATCATCTCAGCACTACGATCCTACCTTAGCTTCTGTATTCTGTTGATCAGCCAGATAGACTACGATTCTCTTCAAGGCCTATCTATTTCTTTCTAGCCAAAGATCAACCTAACATATTTGACCTCTTTCTCTATACAAGTGAACATTAAAGTCTAAGATCAACAAAATTTTTTGATCTACCACTAAGTCCTTGTACATATATTCCTCGAAGGACTTTACACATAATCATGAGCATTTACATTAAACATTAAATCACAAATATGCATTCTTCCAACAAGAACTTTGTTTTCATCCAAACTCCCTATTTCTCCATTCAAGGTCCAAATTGGTTGATTTCAGACTCTATAAACTTGATAAACATATAAGTAGACATCTACAGAATAATTGTAACATTACAGAAGCTTAATTAAATCATCTTACTAACCAAAATTCAGTATTTATACTAAATTTTCATGTTTTGACTAGTTTTGTGAAATCCTTCACCACGAATTAGTTTTAAATCCATTTTGATTCTTTCAAACTGGGTTGTTTTCGTATTTTAGAGGTGTATAACAAACAAATTTCAAATTAGATTTCTAAACACACCCACACCACCATTATAACCCTTAAAACAGACCATCAACCAAAAATCAGTCCACAGATCAAAATTTTCTCCCTTTATACATAAACTCAGATTTGTATGCTCTAATTTCACTTGTGGATGACACTAATCAGTTTATTAACCAATTACACTCGCACAATCGAATTCTTTTCCAATTTATACCACCACGACAACAATAAATATGGAAAACTCAAAAATTGGAAGTTTAAAGCTTTAGGGTGAATTTCTTACCTCTTGAATCTCCCTCAAGCTAACTAGATGATGTAGATTGCTGGCTTCTCTTTGATTTCCCAGAGCTTCTGTAAGACCCCAACTTTTTATATATGAAATTGAATTTCCTCTATTTATTATTTTGAAATAGTAAGGGTTGATTTGATTAATGTGGTTAATTATGGGTAAAACGCGCAAATATCTTAAATATGCAAGTGGTTATAAAATATTCATTGTTGTCGGAGAATATTCATTTGGTCGTGGAATATTCTTTTTGTCGGGAATATTAAATGCATTGACTAGTAGCATTTAATGTGGCCCATAACGAAAAAGCGTAGGATGAAGAAAATTACAAGAATGAGTTTTTATAAATAACGACATAGTTATTCACAGAATTAACAACATTGGAATACACGGTGGTTAAAACACGATGTCTGGCGGTGTTGCATGAGAAGATATGGTGTTGCACCAATTATTGATTCTTACGTGTGAAGTCACTACTCGATAATTATTACGATAATTCTTGTTCGATATTTTATTTTATTGATTCAATAATTGCTACGTTGATATTTTATATTATTGTTGTTTCAATAATTATCATTGCACAATATTTTCCATTATCAGATCAATAATTCATATTATTTGAATAATATTATTAGATAGCATTATTGGCAATGTCTAAGGAAGTTCTATCTAGGAAAGCGGTTTAGTCACCTAATTGCATGCCAGTAAGGTGAAATCCTTATAGGAAAGCCCACTCTTTTCTGGGTACGGCCTGGTTGTCATTATTATGATTCTGTAATATTATTTATGAATAATTAATTATTGATTTATATGATAAGAAAAATATTTATTTTATAGATATAAATGGAGGAATTTTTAGAAAAGTGACAATTGTTGAAAATTAAAATTTTATCTATATTATTATATTATATTATAATTGTATAATGTGATAATATAATAATATAATAATGGTGATATTTTTACAATAAATGTGTGATATATGAGTAATTGAGGAGGAAGAGTATTTTTATTACAATAAATGATAAAAATATGTTAAACATGTTGGCGGACCCCATTTTTGACTGAAATTTGATAATAGCCTGCAAAATCATCCGTATGTGGATTTCGGTCAATTTCTATTTAGAATTTGGAAAAAGTTAAAGCTACAAAGTTGTAGATTGAATTTCTTATGGAATAGACATAATATTTGAATTTTTCTGATAAAAGGGCTATTTATTATAAATTATTGAAGTTCTGGAATATTGGGTCTGAATTGATTTTGTTACAAAAAATGTTTAAAACATATTTTTCATGTTGGTGGGCCCCGCTTGCATATGTAAAATTCTAAATTCAGATTTCAAAGTGTGCGTATGATTTTTGAATAAATATTATTATTTTATTAAATTTTCTGCTTTGGTGTTCTAAGCATTTTCCTATAAATAGGGTGCTTAGCTTAGAATTAAAAATCACACAAGAAACTGAAGTTTTCTCTCTCTATATTATCGAGCATATTTTTGTGAGTATTTAGATATCTTGAGTGTTGTTATACGGTGCAAGTTCCTTCAGTTTATATCCGGTATTCCAGTCAGAAGTACTGCTCTTTTGAGGTACGGGATTGTACGGGATAGTAAGGGATTGTAAGGGATGGTAAAGAATGTTATTTTCTTCGTAAATGATATTATTTCTTTCAATATCATTATGCCAAAATATTAGTATAATTTTTTTGTGAAATTTTTATCTTTTTGTGTCGGGATTACTATTCACGTATACGACACTGTTCACGAATACGGCACTATTCATAAAAAAATTAAATTTTCATTCTTTGTCCAAAATGTCTATTATGGGTACTATCTTTGATTGTATCCATGTTTTGATCTTCATTCTTGAATTTTACTCCACTATGGTTTATTATGGAGTATTTTTGAACTTGGATTGTCTAAAGTATTAATCCCTAATATTTGTTCTTTTATCTCACTGGATTCATTTTCTTTAAAATATTTTTCATCATCATTAGTCCTAAATGATGATATAACTAAATATCTTTGGCCTGTAATGCAAAGATGAATGATTTTCTGATGAATATCTTTGGCCTGTAGTGCAAAGATGAACATGTGTTGAGATAAACATGACCAATTGATGAATATCTTTGGCCTGTAGTGCAAAGATGAATATTTGATTCAAGATGTATATTGATTGATGTTACAGGGATAAAATATTGATGATGGATTTTTAAATCATAGAAGATAGTAGATTTCATTCTCTACTTAGCTCTTCTAAGAATTGTTATTTCCGTTGCGAACATTGATCTGAAACTTTTTGTTTATTATATTCTATCAGATTTTTCCATGTTGAGGACTAATGATAATTTTTTCTATATTATCTTAGTCATAATATTTTTTACTAGGATAGTTGAGCTCACCCTTTTCCTTTTTGTTCCATTTTTCTTCTCAGGAAGCGAGAATGTAGCGGTAAGTAGTCGGGGTGTGGAATGATGGTTCTAGAAAGTTGTTTTAGTAGTCCTCACTATTTTGTAAAATAATGTATTAATAATTGTAATGAGAACTTATTTGAGTGTGGATATTTTCTAGAAGACAATATTTGTATTTAAACTCACAGTTTATGTGTTGTCGTATTTTGCACGATAATTATAATAAAAAGTTTTAGTTATTTTCTGTACCATGTATTTGGCGACCCAGAATGGGTTGGGTGGATTGGACCTATTTTGGGAGCGTCAAAGTTGGTATCAGAGCTTAGGGATATGATCTCTGGCGGAGATCGGGAAATAGAACTAGGAGGGGAGAGACGAGTAAATCCTTCGCTAGTGTGTGTCCTACCTAAGCTGAATTTTCTTACTTAAGTTGACAAATTGTTATATGTCAATTAACCTTTGTTTTGAAGTTGTATTCTAGAATGATACCTGAAATACAGGAGATGAGCAACGGAGAAATCATGATATATAAGAGATGACCGGGGAGATAGAATCTGAAATGAAAGCAAAGTATTCTCAACTCTTTGAAATACCAGGTACGTAAATTTTGGGGACGAAATTTCATAAGGAGGGGAGGTTGTAAGACCCCAACTTTTTATAAATGAAATTGAATTTCCTCTATTTATTATTTTGAAATAGTAAGGGTTGATTTGATTAATGTGGTTAGTTATGGATAAAACGCGCAAATATCTTAAATAAGCAAGTGGTTATAAAATATTCATTGTTGTCGGAGAATATTCATTTGGTCGTGGAATATTCTTTTTGTCGGGGAATATTCGTACGACGGCGCAGCCTTGTGTGGCCCCATAACGGAAAACTGTCGGATGAAGAAAATTACAAGAATGAGTTTTTATAAATAACGACATAGTTGTTACCGTTAACACTGTTGGAATACCCGGTGGTTAAAACACAGTAATACGTGGTGTTGCACAGTAGCACATGGTATTGCACCAATTATTGATTCTTACGTATGAAGTCACTACTCAATAATTGTTACAGTAATTACTATTCAATATTTTATTTTATTGATTCAATAATTGCTACGTTGATATTTTATATTATTGTTGTTTCAATAATTATCATTGCACAATATTTCCCATTATCAGATTAATAATTCATATTATTTGAATAATATTATTAGATAGCATTATTGGCAATGTCTAAGGAAGTTCTGTCTAGGAAAGGGGTTTGGTCACCTAATTGCGTGCCAGTAAGGAGAAATCCTTATCGAAAAGCCCCCTCTTTTCTGAGAATGGTCTGGTTGCCATTATTGTGATTCTGTAATATTATTTATGAATAATTAATTATTGATTTATATGATAAGAAAAATATTTATTTTATGGATATAAATGGAGGAATTTTTAAAAAAGTGACAATTGTTAAAAATTGAAATTTTATCTATATTATTATATTACATTATAATTGTATAATGTGATAATATAATAATATAATAATGGTGATATTTTTACAATGAATGTGTGATATATGAGTAATTGAGGAGGAAGAATATTTTTGTTACAATAAATGATAAAAACATGTTAAACATGTTGGTGGACCCCATTTTTAACTGAAATTTGATTATAGCCTGAAAAATCGTCCGTATGTGGATTTCGATCAATTTCTATTTAGAATTTGGAAAAAGGTAAAGCTACAAAGTTGTAGAGAATTGAATTTTCTATGGAATGGACATAAGATTTGAATTTTTCTGATAAAAGGGCTATTTATTATGAATTATTGAAGTTCTGGAATATTGGGTCTGAATTGATTTTATTACAAAAAATGTTTAAAACATGTTTTTCATGTTGATGGGCCCCACTTGCATGTGTAAAATTCTGAATTCAAATTTCAAAGTGTGCGTATGATTTTTGAATAAATATTATTATTTTATTAAATTTTCTGCTTTGGTGTTTTAAGTATTTTCCTATAAATAGGGTGCTTAAGTTAGAATTGAAGATCACACCAGAAATTGAAGTTTTCTATCTCTATATTATCAAGCGTATTTTTATGAGTATTTAGATATCTTGAGTGTTGCTATACGGTGCAAGTTCCTTCAGCGTTATATCCGATATTCCAGTCAGAAGTACTGCTCTTTTGAGGTAAGGGATAGTAAGGGATTGTAAGGGATAGTAAGGGATTGTAAGGGATGGTAAGGAATGTTATTTTCTTCGTAAATGATATTATTTCTTTCAATATCATTATGCCAAAATATTAGTATAATTTTCTTGTGAAATTTCTACCTTTTTGTGTCGGGGTTACTATTCACATATACGACACTATTCACGTATACGACACTATTCACGAATACGGCACTATTCATAGAAAAATTAAATTTTCATTCTTAATCCAAGATGTCTATTATGGGTACTATCTTTGATTGTATCCATGTTTTGATATTCATTCTTGAATTTTACTCTACTATGGTTTATTATGGAGTATTTTTGAACTTGGATTGTCTAAAGTACGAATCCCTAATATTTATTCTTTTATCTCACTGAATTCGTTTTCTTTAAAATATTTTTCATCATCCTCAGTCCTAAATGATGATATAACTGAATATACATGACCAACTGATGAATATCTTTGGCCTGTAGTGCAAAGATGAATATTTGATTCAAGATGTATATTGATTGATGTTACAGGGATAAAATATTGATGATGGATTTTTAAATAATAGAAGATAGTAGATTTCATTCTCTACTTAACTCTTCTAAGAATTGTTATTTCTGTTGCGAACATTGATCTGAAACTTGTTGTTTATTATATTCTATCAGATTTTTTTCTGTTGAGGACTAATGATAATTTGTTCTATATTATCTTAGTCATAATATTCTTTACTGGGCTAGTTGAGCTCAACCTTTTCTTTTTTGTTCCATTTTTCTTCTCAAGAAGCGAGAATGTAGCGGGAAGTAGTCGGGGTGTGGAATGATGGTTCTAGAAAGTTTTTTTAGTAGTCCTCACTATTTTGTAAAATAGTGTATTAATAATTGTAATAAGGACTTATTTGAGTGTTGATATTGTCTAGAAGACAATATTTGTATTTAAACTCACAGTTTATGTGTTGTCGTATTTTGCACGACAATTGTAATAAAAAGTTGTAGTTGTTTTCTGTACCATGTATTTGGCGACCCAGAATGGGTTAGGTGGATTGGACCTATTTTGGATCATAACTCGCTAGGGTTAGGGTTTCGTGTTGACTGAGGAGGAGGGAAATTCACGAAAAGTACATAATTGATTGAAGAGGGGAGAAGAACAGGTGAGCGATTACTCCAACGACACGTGGTAGAACTATTAGAATCCGAGAACCTTGTTAGGGTAGCAAAGATTCAGAGAGCCTTCTTGAGTCTTCGGGTTGAGAGCTTGCTTACTTTGAAAAATTTTCAAATATTACCCACAACTATAACATTATATCATATCCACACCATAATATTCAAAAATATATTTCGAGAAAAATTATTCTTTATTCAAAAAAAGTTGGGGTCTTACAACCTCCCTTTCTTATGAAATTTCGTTCTCGAAATTAGGGTACGTACCTGATATGTCAAAGAGGTGAGGATATCTTGATTTCATTTTAGATTTTAACTCCAATGTCATTTCCTCCACATCGTGGTTTCTCCACAAAACTTTGACTTTAGGTATAAACTTGGAGCGTAGAATATGATCCTTCTTATCCAAGATTTTAATAGCTACCTCTTTATACGTTAAATCTTCCGCTATCTCGTCCGGATCTAATTCAATAATATAGTTCGGGTCTTTCACATATTTACGTAACATAGATATGTGAAAAACGTTATGAACACGAGACATACTTGGCGGTAAAGCGAGTCTATAGGCCACAAATCCTACTCGATTATCAAATATTCATCTTTGCACTATGGGCCAAAGATATTCATCTGTCTCACCAGTTGGTCATGTTCATCTCAACACCTGTTCATCTTTGCACTACGGGCCAAAGATATTCATCAGGTAATCATTCATCTTTGCACTACAGGCCAAAGATATTCGGTTATATCATCTTTTAGGACTGAGGATGATGAAAAATATTTTTAAGAAACGAATCCAGTGAGACAAAAGAACAAAGATTTGGGATTCGTACTTCGGTTTATTCATGTTCAAAAACACTCCATAATAAACCATAGTGGAGTAAAATTCAAGAATGAATATCAAAACATGGATACAATGATTAAAAATGGGCCAATGAATCGAGCATTGAGCTTTCCTCTCTTTTCAAATCTCGTAACTCCTTTCCATGGAGCAACACGTAACAACACATGATCTCCAATATTGAATTCCACGTCCTTTCGATGAAGATCAGCATAACTCTTTTGTCGATCTTGTGAGGTTTTTATACGTTGTCGAACCGTTTGAATTTTTTCCATAGTCATACGTACCAACTCCGGTCCCAACAACGTTGCTTTACCTACCTCATCCCAGCATACTGGAGAATGACACTTTCTTCCATACAACGCCTCAAATGGAGCCATGCCAATACTTACTTGATAACTGTTGTTGTAGGAAACTCCACCAATGGTAAGAACTTGTCCCAACTTCCTTTGAAGTCAATCTATCAACAATGACCCAAATTACATCTATTCACTGAGAAACCTTGGGAAGACCAGTAACAAAATCCATGGTAATGTGCTCCCACTTCCATTTTGGAATTTCAAGTGGTTGCAATGGACCTTTTGGCACTTGATGCTTTGCCTTGACTTGTTGACAAGTTAGACACCTTAAGATAAACCCCGCTATCTCTCTCTTCATATTGCTCCACCAAAATGTATGTCGAAGATCACGATACATTTTGGTACTCCCAGGATGGATTGCAAACGGTGTGTTGTGCGCCTCCATCATAATTTTATACTTCAAGTCAGAATCGTTAGGAACACAGAGTTTGGAGTTGACTCCTGACAACAAGAATATTCCACGACCAAACGAATATTCCCCGACAATAATGAATATTTTATAACCACTTGCTTATTTTGCAAAATTTGCACATTTCACCCATAACCAAAGTATTATATCAATTAACACCTCTGATTTCCATTTGGTCACTTCTTCATGATTTTTTCATCTATTTTTTTTCCAGGTGATTGTAGTATTTCTTTTCCGGGCCACTTCACCTTAACAAGAATTTTGGCTCGGATATACTTAAAGAAACAAGAAACAACACCGCAAGGAGGAAGCATTTATTCCGGGCCATTTCACCTTAACAAGGATCTTGGCTCGGATATTCTCAAAGAAAAAAAACAACACCGCAAGGAGGAAACATCTATTCCGGGCCATTTCACCTTAGCAAAGATCTTGGCTCAGATATTCTCAAAGAAAAAGCAACACCGCAAGGAGGAAGAATTTATTTCGGGCCATTTCACCTTAACAAGGATCTTGACTCGGATATTCTTAAAGAAAAGGCAATACCGCAAGGAGGAAGCATCAATTCCGGGCCATTTCACCTTAACAAGGATCTTGGCTCGGATATTTCCAAAGAAAAAAAGCAACACCGCAACGAGGAAGCATCTATTCCGTGCCACTTTCACCTTAAAAAGGATCTTGGCTCAAATATTCTTAAAGAAAAAGTCACTTCACCTTAACAGGCTTTTGACTTTTTCTCTGAATATTCTTAAAGAAAGACCACAACTTTTGTTTTTTACGGCGAAGTAGCATTCATTCCAAGTGGTTGATTCAATGAGCAAGGAGAAGATAAATGTAAGAGGGGAAGAGCTCCCTAGGTGGCTAAACCCTAGGGGCCAAACCCTAGGGCGACCAAACCTAGTGGCCTCCTCCTTCATATTTTTTCGTTATTCCTCTACCCTATTTTTATTTGAATGGCTCCTAATACTTGTGCTATTTTTTTTTGCTTCTCCCTTTTGCCCCTACGTGTGAGTCACGCCTTTGGTGAGATGATCGCGCAAAATATTTTAAATGTTGAAGTCTACACTTCGTGGAGCTTAATGTTTTGCAAGCCTCAAAAACGAAAGTCCTAGGAGAGGAAACCTCTACTAGAGCAAACCTTAGGAGGGTGAGCCTTAAAGGAGTTCTCCTGGGATATCTTGGAAAATCTTCGATCTAATCCTTCTTACCCTCTCTTGAAATTTCTCTTTTTTTTAGAATCAAAAAGTCATTGAGAAGACCAATGCTGATGAAGAGGATGATGATGATGTTCCCATTAGGCTCTTTGTGAGTATCGCAAATGGCGGCAGCGATGACAGCGACTTCCATTACTTGTGAGATGTCCAGGCATTTCACTATTTAGATCGAGTCTTTTTCACCACATGATGATTGTGTCAATCTTGATGCTAAGGATTCTTTGTCTGATGTAAGCTTTGACGGCCTGCTGTGGGTGGTGCAACGCTCTCATTATGCCTTTCTACAACTTCTCCACCTTCCAGTTTTGAGGGTGCCGATGAGACTCCTACTTCTTTGAGGCGGAATCCTTCTGAGACTATTGTTGATATTCATCCTCCTAAGGAGGATTCCGTCGAGTTGGTGATTTCTCGGGAAGGTATTATGGATAGTGTGACGCCCCTAAAAATAGGTATACATCACCCATCTTTAGTCGCCAAATACATGGTACAAAATTCAAATACAACTTAATAATACAGTTGTCGTGTAAAATACGACAAAACGTAAACTAAGAGTTTAATACGAATATTGTCATCTAGACAATATCCATACTCAAAAGAGTCCTCTTTACATTTATTTTCACACTATTTAACAGAATAATGAGGACTACTGAAACTATCATCCGGACCGTCACTCAGTTCCCATTGACTAGTCCCGCTACGTTCTCATTTCACGAAGAGAACGGTGAAAAGAAAGGGTGAGCTCAACTAGCCCGAAGAAATATTATGACTAAGATAATGCAAAATAAATTATCATTAGCCTTGAACAATGTTAAACCGATAAAATATAACAAACATCAAGTTTAAGCTGCAGAGGAACAAGCGATCCATTAAAAGAGTCAAGTAGAGAATAAAATCTACTATCTTTTATGATTTAAAAGGTTTTTCATCACTTTTATCATTTGAGACTCGACAATAAATAATCCACATCATCCACTGACTACTTCCAAGGATATTCATTAGTATCACAACCATAAATTATCCATGCACTTTCTGACGAGGATATTCGTGTATTCATCAATGGTCATGATCATGCCAACAACCTGCCTATCAATGCATTACGGACAATCGAGGACTTTTTTCACATCATTTGTAACATTAAGGTCATGATTACAATCAATAATCCTCGGTCATAATCATACCAAGTCCATCTATGCATTACGAATACGAGATGACTTTCAACATAATATAAACATGAGGATGATGACAATGATATAAGAATTCAATAAAACAAGTTCAAGAATTAATTTATCCGGGAACTAATAACGTCCAAATTGTCCACATGATACTTCTTTGTAGAGTAAAACTCAAGAATGCTCGGAAGAATATTTCCATAAAAGATCTTTGGATGAAGCCTTGAATATCGAGGATATTCCACTAATTTCATGGAGTATAGAAGTTAAAACTTTAACCAACCGAGTATAATAAAGAATGGAATAACAAAAAATCACCGAGCATACGATAGATATACGGATATAGGTTATTCCAATAGAATAATAAATAACGGAACGGTCATGCGTAACGCATTGCATGACGATATTCCAACGAGAATAATAAATAATCGGAACCCGGTCGGTGAAAAGTAAATTCGCAAGCGACAGATGTTCCAATGAATAATAAATAATGAAACCAGTCATGCGTAAGCGCATGCACATGATGTTCCAACAGAATAATAAAGAATGGAATAACAGAAGAATTTCACCATGTATGCGGTACTTCGCATAGACAGGTTATTCCAACATAATGATAAAGAATGGAATAACAGAAAAATTTCACTATGTATAGAGTAGATCGCGTAAACAGGTTATTCCAACAGAATAAAAAATTGGAATAACAGAAGTTCTCTTCATGAATACGAAAGAAATAATATCCCTTACAAGTACAACAAATAATATCCCTTACAAGTACAACATATAGTATCCCTTACCTTATAAAGAAGAGTACTCCGACGGTAGGGCGGGGATATACTTGAAGAAACTTGCACTACGCTCAAATCTTTCTTAAACGCTAAAGAAATACGCTCAAGATTATAGAAGAAGAATTCTCTCTACAGTTTCTCTCTCTAGAGTTTCAGTGAATTCGTAAGAAATAATGAAAGAATGAGATTTTATGTATAGAAGAATGTACTGAATAGTAACCAATCCATGAACGGCCCAGATTGATTTACTTTTAAACGGACGGTCCAGATTGGTTTACAATAAAATATAATATATTCTATTTATAATCTAATAAAACGAATAACTTTATAAAAGTATTCTGTTTTATATAAAAAGATTTTACTATGTAAACACTATACATGCACTATCCAAACACTATGCATAAAAAAATATTCTAATTATTGTCTAATAAAACAATTAACTTTATAAAAGTATTACATTTTTATATAAAAAGATTTTACTATTAGCTAAATAAAACGAATAACTTTATAAAAGTATTTTGTTTTATATAAAAATCTTTTACATTTTATTACATTAATAATACTAATAAAACAAAACTCATATAATATATATATATATATATATATATATATATATAACAATCGACAATAATTGAATCTAATAACGTGAGATACTATCAAGAATTCTTTCGTAGTGATAATTGAACAAAACCTGAGTGACTTCATGTATAAGCATCAATAATCAATCTGCGTACTACTATGCAACCACGTGTATTACTATACTTTTAACACTGGGTGTTTCAACAGTTAACGGTAAAACTTCCGCCGTTATTTTCATAAAATATTTTTGTCATTTTCTCAATCCGACAATAATTCCGTTGTGGGGTCCACCAATGATTATGTCGTCATACGAATATTCCCTGATAAAATAAATATTCCCCGACCAATCAAATATTATATAACAACTTGCATACTTTGCAAAATTTATAAATATTACCCACAACTATAACATTATATCAAATCCACACAATAATATTAAAAAAAATATTTCGAGAAATTTAAATCTTTATTCATAAAATCTGGGGTCTCACAATCTCCCCTCCTTATGAAATTTTTTCTTCGAAATTTACGTACGTACCTGGTATGCCGAAGAGGTGAGGATACCTTGACTTCATTTCATATTCTAACTCGTGAGGTATAACCTTGAATACCTTTATCGTCGAAAACATTACACGTTGCATACGTTCATGCCCGATGTCCTCCGATTGCCTTTGAATGCACATCGGTCCCTAAAAATATCCATTTTAAGCATTGATACAGACTTCAAATCTCAAAATATAAAGAAGAAAGTTATAGGTCTACTCATTATCTTTTCGAATCATCCTGAATCACCTCAATCGGAGTTCGTATGAAAAAGTTATGCCCAATTTACTAAAGGACGTCCGGACAGATTTTGGCTTAAGACTTGACTAGCGTCTAAGCGCCCAGATTTGGCCTTGGGAAAGCGCCTAGGCGCCCAAGACCAGAATCTAAATGCCGAGCCTAACGCCTAGGCACTCGACCTTTGACACTTAGCTCCAATTTTCTAGATTTTGCAACTTTTGACGCACATACTTCAAATCTTCATAACTTCTTCATCCGTTATCGGAATTAGACCGTTTTCGAGGCTATGGAAAGATTGTAACATGCTCTATAAAACCCCCATGATTTTATAATATTTCATATTCATTAATTATTCCAAAATTTGGCTCCAAAGTCCCCCAAGACTAAGTTTTTACTAACAACGATACGTAAAAAACGTTATGAACACGCGACATACTTGGTGGTAAAACGAGTCTATAGGCCACAGTTCCTACTCGATCAAGGATTTCAAATGGGCCAATAAAATCGAGGGTTGAGATTTCCTCTCTTTATCGATTCTTGCTTCTAGAATAACGCCCTCTTGAACTTTCTTCTTCACATTTATCAGCTCTGAGTATGTAGCTTGCACGGCTTTAACTTTATCGATTAAAGTCGATTCTACTCGTATATTCATTATCTTCACGTGGGTCCCTAGAGTCTTTAACTCTATCTTCATCATTTGTAAGTTATACAAAATAGGTTTTTGTGTTAACAACATCGCACTCGTAAACGCATATGATCTTCTACTCAACGCGTCAGCTACCACGTTCGTTCTTCCACAATGATATTAAATGGTTCGATCGTAATCTTCAACAGCTCGAGCCAACGTCTTTGGCGCATTATACATTCGTTTTGGGTGAAGAAATACTTGAGGGTTTTAGAAATGAGTTTTGTACTGGGGTCAATACAAAATTCGATTTCACGCTCTAGGGGTAGGCTAAGAAGTCTTCAAGAATACGTCAGGAAATTTATTAACAATAGAAATATCATTCAAAATTGTGACTCTCATCCAAGACTTGGATAACACGTCACATTGATACCTATCAACTTGTCATCGTTATTCACAACGTCACCTACAGAAAGTCTGGCTTTGGTGCATTCCACACAAGGAAGTCAACAACGAAAGGATCGGAGCTCTTTACTTATGGCTTGATATGACAATGATTGACTTTAGTGGTTTGGTTGCTTGAATTCGTATAACAGGTTGGTTAGGAATATAAAAGCTAACAACCTTAAGAAACACATGATGAGTAGTTAACCAATCGATTCCTAAAATCACATCAAATGCAAGTATTTTCAAAGAGATAAGATCGATAGGTAACGTGAAAGTGTTGATTTGAATCAAACAAGATTTATAAATAGTGGAGGTAACGGTTTTCTCCCAACGAGTTTCAACAGATAAATCAAAGTCTAGTTTCTCCAGAGTCAAATTTAAACATTGAGTGTAAGTAGGAAAAATAAAAAAGAGGGGTAGAATCGGTATCTAATAAAGGTATAAACTTAGCAAGAGTTTATCATTAACTTACCCGTAATAACCCGTTCGTGTTCCTCGACAAACGCCTCTCACTTAAAACTCTAGGATTTGACTTTCTATAGGGTACATTCCACCCTTAAGTGCTTCTTCACATTCTTGGTTCATGATTTGAATCATTATTCTCCGATCCATATCGAATTGGGGTTGACCGCTCTGCACAGGGTAATTCCAAATTCGATGTTGGATTTTCCCAATTGTTGTCCAAAAAGCAAAATCCAATTCATCTATTTTGGCCTTATTGGATCGGACATCTTTTTCCATAATATCTATGCGTTGTGCGGCTTTTACCCATGCATCATCTATTCTCCTTCGTTCAGTTGTTTCTTATTTCATCAGAACTATGATCATAGCATTCTCAGATTCCAGCTCTAATATCTTATACTCTACCAAAGAGTGCTTCTGTTCAAGCATCGCACATCGGGTAACATAATTTTGAATTGTTACATCTCTTTGCCCCATGACCGCCTGCCGTTCTTCAGCCTACTTTTCTAACTCATGAATACGATTTTGAAATTCTAAATTTTGATCATAAACTTCTTCTAACCAATTCTCCTCAGGTTCCTCTTCTTCCTCTTTTTCCTCACTCTCAGCTGCTACCTCTGCAATTAGCTCGGGTGCAACTATTAGTTCTTCACTTACCACGTAGATATCTCTAATTTTTTCTTCGTTTGACATCACATTAACGTGGTTAGTGATTAAAGGTGTCTCAATGGCCTCATTCACTCCATTGCTAACATTTTCAGCTGCCATTTTCAAACACTGCCACAAAACAAGAGTTAATTAACATATCACATATTATCTCTATACTCTGACCGACCAATTAAATACCAAATAAACTTAGGTAGGTCATACCAGCGAAGGAATTCCCCGTCTCTCCCATCTTAGTTCTTGTCTCACATCTTAGCCAGGGATCCTATCCCTAAGCTTTGATACCAACAATGATGACCCCAAAAATAGGTATACATCACCCATCTTGAGTCGCCAAATAAATGGTACAAAATTCAAATACAACTTAATAATACAGCTATCGTGTAAAATACGACAAAACGTAAACTGAGAGTTTAATAATAATATTATCATCTAGACAATATCCACACTCAAAATAGTCCTCTTTATATTTATTTTCACACTATTTAATAGAATAGCGAGGACTACTAAAACTATCATCTGGACCGTCACTCCGTTCCCCGACTAGTCCCGGCTATGTTCTCATTTCACGAAGAAAAAGGAAAGAAAGGGTGAGCTCAACTAGCCCGGAAGAAATATTATGACTAAGATAATGCGAAATAAATTATCATTAGCCTTCAACAATGTTAAACCGATAAAATATAACAAACATCAAGTTTAATCTGCGAAAGCGAAGCTAAAGCAATCCATTAAAAGAGTCAAGTAGAGAATAAAATCTATTATCTTTTATGATTTAAAAGGTTTTTCATCACTTTTATCACGAGACTCGACAAATAAATAATCCACATCATCCTCAAGACTACTGACCAAGGATATTCATTAGTATCACAACCACAAATTATCCATGCACTACTGCCAGGATATTCGTGTATTCATCAATGGTCATGATCATGCCAACAACTGTCCATCAATGCATTACGGGCCAATGAGGACTTTTTCCATATTATTTGTAACATTATGGTCATGATTACACCGAATAATCCGTGGTCATAATCATACCAAGTCCATCTATGCACTACAGGCCCCAGATGACTTTCAACATAATATAAACATGAGGATGATGACAATGATATAAGAATTCAATAAAACAAGTTCAAGAATTAATTTATCCAGGAACTAATAACGTCCAAATTGTCCACATGATGCTTCTTTGTAGAGTAAAACTCAAGAATGCTCAGAAGAATATTTCCATAAAAGATCTCGGATGAAGCGCAAATATCAAGGATATTCCACTAATTTCATGGAGTATAGAAGCCAAAACTTTAACCAACTAAGTATAATAAAGAATGGAATAACAAAAGAAATCACCGGGCATGCGATAGAGCCGCATGACATAAAAGTTATTCCAATGAGAATAATAAATAACGGAACGGTGTCATGCGTAAACGCATTGGACGCGATATTCCAATGTAATAATAAATAACGGAACCAGTCGGGCGAAATTCACATCGGCGGGATGTTCCAACAAAATAATAAATAACGGAACCAGTCATGCGTAAACGCACGCATGGGATGTTCCAAATGAATAATAAAGAATAGAATAACGTAAGAATTTCACCATGTATGCGGTATTGGCGATGATGAAGTTATTCCAACATAATGATAAAGAATGGAATAATGTAAAAATTTCACTATGTATAGAGTAGACCGCGTAAACAAATTATTCCAACAGAATAAAAAATTAGAATAACAGAAGTTCTCTTCATGAATACGAAAGAAATAATATCCCTTACAAGTACAACAAATAATATCCCTTACAAGTACAACATATAGTATCCCTTACCTTATAAAGAAGAGTACTCCGACGGTAGGGCGGGGATATACTTGAAGAAACTTGCACTACGCTCAAAGCTTTCTTAAACGCTAAAGAAATACGCTCAAGATTATAGAAGAAGAATTCTCTCTACAGTTTCTCTCTCTAGAGTTTCAGTGAATTCGTAAGAAATAATGAAGGAATGAGCTTCTATTTATAGAAGAATGGACTGAATAATAACCAATCTATGAACGGTTCAGATTGATTTACTTTTAAACGAACGGTCCAGATTGGTTTACAATAAAATATAATATATTCTATTTATAATCTAATAAAACGAATAACTTTATAAAAGTATTATGTTTTATATAAAAAGATTTTACTATTAGCCTAATAAAACGAATAACTTTATAAAAGTATTCTGTTTTATATAAAAAGTTTTTTTGTTTTATTACATTAATAATACTAATAAAACAAAACTCATATATATATATATATATATAAATTGACAATAATTGAATCCAATAACGTGAGATACTATGCAAAGAACTCATCATGAGCAATAATTGAACAAAACTGAGTGACTTCTCACGTAAGCATCAATAATCAATACCGTGTACTACTATGCAACCATGCGTATTACTGTACTTTTAACACTGGGTGTTTCAACAGTTAACAATAAAACTTCCGCCGTTATTTTCATAAAATATTTTTTTTGATTTTTCAATCCGACAATAATTCCGTTGTGGGGTCCACCAATGATTGTGCCATCATACGAATATTCCCTGATAAAATAAATATTTCCCGACCAATCAAATATTATATAACAACTTGCATACTTTGCAAAATTTATAAATATTACCCACAACTATAACATTATATCAAATCCACACAATAATATTAAAACAAATAACATTATATCAAATCCACACAATAATATTTAAAAAAATATTTCGAGAAATTTAAATCTTTATTCATAAAATCTGGGGTCTCACAGATAGCACTTTGGGTGGGTTGAATGACCTTCCGTCTCTCGTGGCATCTCTTAAATCTCTTTGGACATGTCTTCCTTCCATGCTAGGTTGGATCTCTTTATTTCCCATCATCATGTTGTTGTACTTCGCTGGGGAGTCTCTTCACGTCACCATGATAATGACTTACTTTATGTAGAGCTTTAGGAGCTTCAACATGCCCTGGATAAACTGAAGACCAAGCTTTTAGGAAATTTAGTCAGCTGCCCAAGATCTCGAAGGCCTGATAGCCTCAAATATGAAGGCTTGGGCTACCACCATTGTTGACTTGGAGGCTTTAGCTATTCCCCTTTCTTTAGGTCGACTTGTCATGGCCTTTAGATCATGAACTTTTGTAGTTTTTTCCATTTCCTCTATCAGAAAATTCATTTACATATATTTCATTCATCCAATGGTAGTTTTTTTTTATCCTTATTGATTGCCTTTAATTTGAATGATTCCTTAAAAATCAATATTTAACATTGAATCTCATGTTATTCAAATTAATACTTCAAGACAACAATAGGTATTATAAACAAGTAAGCATGAATTGTGTCAAAAACATGTATATATTTTCCACAAACCAACACTTGAATTTATACTTTTTTTTAAGAAATCAAGAAAACATTCAAGTATAAGTGAAAGTTTGTCAATTCATTGATAATCAGATTACTTTTAACAGAAAGCATAACGTTTCATATAATAAATCTTACTTTTGTCGAAGAAAGCATAATGTAAGACCCCAACTTATTATAAATGAAATTGAATTTCCTCTATTTATTATTTTAAAATAGTAAGGGTTGATTTGATTAATGTGGTTAGTTATGGGTAAAATGCGCAAATATTTTAAAAAAGCAAGTGGTTATAAAATATTCATTGTTGTCGGGGAATATTCGTTTGGTCGTGGAATATTCGAATACTTGCCACAATATGTGTGGGCCCCATAACCCAAAAGCGATTGAATGAAGAAAAAGCGACAAGTATAAGTTGTTTATAAATAATCGTGTAGTTGTTACCATTAATACTTTGTTGAAATACTTTAATTGGTTAAAACACGAAGAGCACCAGTATTGCACCAATTATTGATTCTTACGTAAGAAGGCACTACTCAATAATTGTTACAGTAATTATTGTTCAATATTTTATTTAATAGATTCAATAATTGTTGCGTTGATATTTTATATTATTGTTGTTTCAATAATTGTCACTGCACAATATTTTCCTTTATCAAATCAATGATTCATATTATTTGAATAATATTATTAGATAGAATTATTGGCAATGTCTAGAAAGTTCTGTCTAAGAAGAGGTTTAGTCACCTAATTGCGCGTCAGTAAGGAGAAATCCTTATTGAAAAGCCCAATCTTTCCTAGGAACGGCCTGGTTATCGGTATTGTGATTCTGTAATATTATTTGTGAATAATTAATTATTAATTATTATGATACGGAAAATATTCATTTTATGTGGATATAGATGGAGAAAATTTTTTAATGTGACAATTGTTGAAAATTGATATTTTATCTTTTTCGATAAAATAATTTATTTAAATATATTACTATATTTTAATAATATAATAATGGTGATATTTTACAATGAATGTGTGATATATGAATAAATGAGGAGGAAGAGTATTTTTGTTACAAAAATTATTTAAAACATGTTAACATGTTTGTGGACCCATTTCTTTGGCCGAAATTTGATTATAGCTTTATAAAATCGCCTGCTTTATGGATTTGATTTAACTTCTCGCTTGAATTTGGAAAAACTTAAAACTACAAAGTTGTAGAGAATTGAATTTCCTATGTAATGGACATAAGATTTGAATTTTTTTTTGATAAAAAAGATATTTATTATGAATTATTGAAGTTCTGGTATATCGGGTCTGAATCGATTTTTGGAGTTTTAAATATTTTTATTTAGAAAAACTTTTTTGGTGATTTTGTCACTTGTATGGTGATGTCTTGACCAAAAAAAGTGGGCTAAGGAAAATTTATATAAATATATTAATATTTTATTAAATTTTACTCGCTTTGTGTTCTAAGCATTTTCCTATAAATAGGTGCTTAGGTTAGAATTAAAAATCACACCGTAAACAAGTTTTCTCTTTTTCTCTCTATATTGTCGTGTATTCTTGTGAGTATTTTGATACCTTGAGTATTGCTATACTATGCAAGATTCCTTCAAAGACTATATCCAAAGATTCTAGTCGGAAATCTCATGTCTTTTCAAGTAAGGGATGTTATTTTTTTTAAAAAAATGATATTATTTCTTCTAATATCATTATGCCGGAATATTGGTAAGATTTTTCTTGTAAAATTCTTGTCTTTTAGTGTCTGGGTTACTATTCACGTATACGACACTATTTACGTATACGGCACTATTCATAAATACGACACTATTCACAGAAAAATTAAATTTTTATTTTTGTCCAAAATATCTATTATGGATACTAGCTTTGACTGTATCCATGTTTTGATCATTCTTGAATTTTACTTCACTATGGTTATTTATGAAGTATTTTTGAACTTGAACTGTTTAAAGTACGAATCCTTATTATTTGTTCTTTTGTTTCACTGGATTCATTTTCTTTAAAATATTTTTCATCATCCTCAGTCCTAAATGATGATATTACTGAATATCTTTAGCTTTGTAGTGCAAAGATTAATGATTTTTGTTAAATATCTTTGGCCGTAGAAAAAGATGTACATGTGTTTAGATGAACATGACCAATCGATGAATATCTTTGGCACAGAGTAAAAGATGAATATTTGATGCAAGATATTTATTGATTGATGTTATAGGGATAAAATATTGATGAAAACTTTTAAATTCATAGAAGAAAGTAGATTTCATTCTCTCACGTAACTCTTCTAATGAATTATTATTTTCATTCATGAATATTGATTTAAAACTTGTTGTCTATTGTATTCTATCAGATTTTTTCCCTGTTGAGGACTAACGATAATTTGTTCTATGTTATCTTAGTCATAATATTCTTTACTGGGCTAGTTGAGCTCACCCTTTTCCTTTTTGTTCCATTTTTCTTCTTAGGAGGCGAGAATGTAGCGAGTACTAGTCGGGGTATGGAATGAAGGTTCTAGAATGTCGTGTAGTAGTCCTCACTATTTTGTAAAATAGTGTATCAATAATTGTAATGAGGACTTATTTGAGTGTTGATATTGTCTAGAAGACATTATTTGTTTTTAAACTCACAGTTTATGTGTTATCGTATTTTGCACAATTGTAATAATAAAGTTATAGTTGTTTCTGTACCATGTATTTGGCGACTCAGAATGAGTGTTGTATACCTATTTTAGGGGCGTCACAGTTGGTATTAGAGCTTAGGGATATGATCTCTGGCGGAGATCAGGGAATAGAACTAAGAGGGGAGAGACAAGTAAATCCTTTGCTATTGTGTCCTACCTAAGCTTATTTGTTGGTTGGTCAGAATATAGGGATATTATGTGATATGTTAATTTCTTTAATTAACCCTTGTTTTATGGCAGTATTTGAGAATGACAACCGAGAATGTTAACAGTGGAGTAAATGAGACCGTGGAGACACCTTTACTCACCAATGAGGAGAACGTGCAACATGCCGGTAATGTTCCTCCTGTAAACAACACCACTGATCAGATGATGAACGATGGGATGTTTAAAAGCTTTTTGCATTTCATGCAAAATCAGACGAAGGAGACTCATGTACAAAATACAGGTGGAAATGATAGCAACGCATGGTTTGTCACAGCCAAGTAGTTCAAAGAGTGATAAGTGGATTTTACACCTACTTATTGGATATCAATTTACGCGAATTATGCCAATCTCAAGTCCATTCTAGTATGTTTTAGTTGCATTTCATGTTATTTTGCATTGCATATATTTAGAACTCCTTTGGTGGAACAATTGCAGGAAATGGCATAGTTTGGTGGTGCTAGATGGCATGAGGCTGATGTAGATGGCATGAGGTTGACGGATGCATGGCATGAAGGTATAATGGAGCAAGGAGACCAAGCATGGAAGGAATGAGCAGCAGGACAAAGCGATAGCAGCAGCAACATTGCAGAACCAGAACCAGAATCCACAGACTGCAAGCCGCGCGGCATATTAGGCCTGAGGGCGCGCGCCCGCGCGAGAGCCCGACTGGACATCATGACTTACTGCAAGTCTCGCGCCCGCGCGAGGAATACATTGGAGGAGCGCGCGGCCGCGCACGATAGTTGTTGATGCTGAGCTGTTTATTTTAATTTCCAATTTTAAAGGGTTGTAATTTGATTAAAACGATATCTGACTGGTGTCAGACATAACTTGGATAACTTTTGACGTATTTTCATATCGTAACTAGGGTTTACACTCTGGGAGAGATTCCAACGAAGAACGAAGCCAAAACTCCATCTTTTCTAATTCTTCTTGGGATTTTCAATCATTGTGGATTTTTATTATTGTTTTGCTGGATTTTTATGAGGAGTTGAACGTTGATATTGGTTTACAATCTGCAATTGGGTTTGATCATTTCTATCCTTCATCTTTCAATTGTTTGCTTGTTAGTCATGTTTAGCGTTGATCCCATAATGGCTTTTGGTTCAGTCATGAACTAAACTCCATTATGGGATTCTAACGGATTTTAATATGTAATTTAGTTGCATGCTTGATTGCTGGGATTGTTTTACATATCATATGGAAATTCTATTATGATTATTTTGCATGTATGAATGCTTGATCACCATTCGTTTCAGTACTTGTATGGAATTGACAATGAACATGCAAGTATGGATTGTAATAATGATAGCATACGTATATGGGGCTGTTTTATATGGCTTGTGTATTTCGTGAATGAGATAGACATATACTTATTCACCGTATGAGTTAAAATAAGGGCTTGTGCTTAAATTCAGTATGATTGCAATTTCACATAGACATATAGTGATTTTGGTTATATTGATGATTACATGGAGTCTATCGCTTATGGATGTTGTGTAAGTGGGTCATAGTGCATTGAAAAATGGCTATGACTCTATTAGTGCTCTTGACTATTTTCCTGTGATATGTGAACAATTCTTGCATGATAGTGGTGATTAGATGAAATATTAAATGAAGTTAGGATCCCATTATTTCCAGATTTGATATATTTCGTTATTATTCTTATTTTAGTTATTATTTGCAATTAGATTAATTCACCAATTATAGTTATTAGTTTAAGCATATAAAAATAGTGATTTAATTGATGCGTAGTAGTTTAAATTTGACAACTTTCTCTTGTGGGATCGATACTTTACTTACTCTGTATTATTACTTGTTGACACATGTATGCTTGCATGAGTTAGAGCTCTTTTGTTAGAACGAAAAAGAGGCAACAAGTTTTTTGGCGCCATTTCTTGGGGAAAGGCGTTTAATTTAAATAATTATCATCGATTTTAAGCTATATTGTATGACTTAGACATATCTATTCTTATCTCATTTCTATTTTTGTTTGTTTGTGATTTGGTACTTGTAGATTTTTTATGCACGACGATCATCCAACTCGAATTAACACCAAAGCGGGATAACATTAACGGAAGGGGTTGGAAAGCAAGTGTGCGAAGAAATTTGCAAGCTCAATTAGAAAGTACTACAGTTAGTATGGCGGAAGAACAGAGAATTGAGCAAAGAGAAGAGCACCGGGCTCTCTAGAGATATTCCATGCCAATATAAATGGACTACTGATCTAGCATAGTCGGATCGGCGATAGCGACCAATACTTTTGAGATTAAACTAGGCACTATTCGGATGGTGCGAAACTCGGTTCGATTTGGGGTCTTTGCTACGGATGATCCAAATGAACACCTATTGAGTTTTATATAGAGATTTGTGATACATTCGAGATACAACGGTGTGACGGAGGATGCTATTAGAATGAGGTTGTTCCCATTCTCATTGCGGGATAAGGAGAGAAGTTGGCTTCATTCTTTGCCGTCAGGGTCAATCACTACGTGGGAGGACTTAGCACAGAAATTCCTAGACAAGTTCTTCCCAATGGCTAAGACTACAAAGATGAGGACAGCTATTTGTCAGTTTGAGCAATAACAGGGAGAGTCCTTATATGAAGCATGGGAGAGATACAAAGAGATGCTAAGGAAGTGTCCGCATCACGGTATGCCAGATTGGATGGTGATCAACACTTTTTACAATGGATTGGGATGGCAGTCGAGACCTATTGTAGATGCAGCTGCAGGAGGGGCATTGTGAGCAAAAAGCTATGACGAGGCCTATACCCTTATCGAGACTATGGCTGCAAATGATTTTTGAGAATCCCACATCTCGGATGCCACGACCCAAGGTTGCGAGTGTGTTGGAGGTAGATGCTATTACTCGGGTTATCGGCCAGAGATGGCGGCTATGGCAAAGAAGATAGACACTTTGGCGAAGCGAGAAAGTGAAAATAGTTGCCTTCGTTTGTGAAATTTGTGCGGGGTCACACTCCACGGATCAATGTCTTTATCGGCTCGAAGTCGATGCAAGTATGTGAGCAATTACAGAAAAAGACCAAGGTCGGTTTGAACACATACCACCCCAACAACCAGAAATCATCCAAACTTTAGTTGGTCGAATAACCAAGGAAATCGGCAGAATCGGATTTCAAATTGAACTCAACAATTTTAGTCCACGATCATCTCACCCACGACAGTTTACACCAAAACCACCGTTTCCAATTTGGGATTTTCTCAACAACAACAACATCACACTCAATTTGCACCTCGGCCGGAAAAGAAATCGAAATGGAGGAGATGATGTTGAAATACATGGCAAACACGGAGTTATGATTAAAAAGCCAAGCAGTGGCTATCAAGAATTTGGAGACACAAATGGGGCAGATGGCAAACATGCTTAATAACAGGCCACAAGGTTCCTTGCCAAGTAATACAGAGACAAATCCAAGAAGAGACGGGAAGGAACAGTGCCAAGCTATTACATTGAGATCTGGGGAAGATTTGGCAGTATTACAAGAAGTCGCGCGCATTGCATGATTGAGAATAAGGGAGGCCGTACGCATGCCAATGAGACAGAGCGAAGGTGAATGAAGAAAGAAAATCTGGAAAATTCTGAGGTTCCGCAGAAAGAGAAAGATACAACAAGTTCAAAGGAAAAGATTAAGAGTTCAGTACCACCAATTCACCCTCAAGTACCGTATCCGCAGAGATTAAATAAGTAGAGGGAAGATAAATAATTCAGTAAGTTCTTGGAGGTATTCAAAAAGCTGCGGATCAACATACCTTTCATTCAGGGCATTGGAACAAATGCCAAGCTATGCAAAGTTTATGAAGGGTATATTGTCAAGGAAGAGAAGACTAGATGAGTTTGAGAGCAAGAGCCTTGACGGAGGAATGCGATGCGATGCTTGAAGAAAATTACCTCCAAAGCTGAAGGATCCGGACAGCTTCACAATTCCGTGCACAATCGAGAAGATGAGCTTTAGTAAGTGTTTATGTGATCTGGGGGAAAGTATAAATTTAATGCCCTTGTCAGTGTTCAATCAGTTGGGATTTCTGGCTCCTAGGCCGACAAACATATCATTACAGCTAGCTGACAGATCCATCACGTATCCACGGGGAATTGTGGAAGATGTGTTGGTAAAGGTGGACAAGTTTATCTTTTCGGCTGATTTCATCATCTTAGACTATGAGGAAGACAAAAGCATACCAATACTGGGGAGACCATTCTTAGCCACAGGTAGAGCTTCGATAGACGTGCAAAAAGGGGAACTCGCTATGTGTGTACATGATCAGGAGGTCACCTTCAATGTCTTTAAGGCAATAAAGTTCCCAACGGATGAAGAAGAATGCTTCTTGGTTGACTTGGTGGATCGGGGCCTAAATGATGAGGTACAGAAACCAGGGAATTATGGACCGTTGAGGTGTGTAACGGGTGAAAATTCAGAGTTGAAGATAGAGCCATTGACGAAAGCTGAAGTCATTAAATTTCGGGGTGAGGTGGACAAGCAGAAAGTCACCTCCATTCTTCCTTCGACATGATATTCAGAGACAGTCAAGCTAATTGACTATAACTTAGCACTTGATGGGAGGCAACCCATTATTTTCTATCTCTAGAATCTTTCTTTCATTCTTTATTTATTTAGTTCAAGTTATTTCGTTAACTCAATTTCAACCTAAGTTAAGACCATGTGATTATCTCTGCATAATTAGCATATTAGCTGATATTGAATAGGAGCGTGTATGTGCATTGTATTAAAAAAATGAGGGTGATACAATAGACATTCATGTTTATTTATTAAACCATGCTTTGATAAGGTCTATTGATGTATTGCAGGTGTATTGGAGAGCACATTTTACATCTTGCGAGTCTAAAAATAAACACAATGATGGTCGAGGAAGGCGGGGTTCTTGTGATCGCGATGAACACAACCTGAGACCGCTAGCAGCGCGCCACACATATCGCACCAAGAATACCACTCATGGCGCGCCATGCATGAAACACATTGAATGCTTTGCGCCGCTGCCGTGACACTGCCGGATTAAGACGGATCTCTAAAATTTTAAAAAGCGAGTTGTGGACCATTTGGACTCTCATTTGAAATAATAATGAAGCGCAATCAAGTGTCTCTCCATAACTCACGTCTCTATCACTCTATCAGTTACAAATTGAAGCCGTACATCTCTCCATTACATTCCCACGATCATCTCCACGTTCAAGGCTCATACCCACGCTCTCATCCACTGCTATAAAGCTAGGGTTTCTAATTTGGGTTAAGCGAAAACAGTTTGAAGGTTATCACATCACAAATTCTCATTCACTCTCAATAATTTCATCTGCATTCTCGCTCAATTATCTGCAAATGGGTCCAAAGAGAGCACGATCATCTTCCTCATCCTCCTCCGGCAGTCATGGGGAGGACATTGTCGACCACACCAAGTTCCTGTGTTTGGAAGCCCAATAAGAGTACTACCGAATCGTAGCAAAAACATTTATCAAGGAAAGAGGATTCAAACCAGGAAGGCGGGATGGGCGACTTTGTGCCATGATCCGAGAGCGAGGTTGGGGTGGATGACCGCCTCTCAACGCCCATTTCAGATGAGCATAGTCCATGAGTTTTATGCCATGCCAAGGTCACCATGAGTGGTATCTCTATGGTTCGTGGGATTGAGATAGACTACTGACCTCCTCCCATCATCGAACCATTTTCAGACTCACTTAGAGACACCACCACGAGAGGGGCTGCTAATTGGATCACAGGGGCACATATGAAACCGACTTGGAGCTTGTTATTGTTTGAATTATGCGTGCAGAGCACACGAAGTGGACTTACAAAGTCGGCACGCGAACCCGACCTCGCATATTCGGTGAAAGCACCGCCTTGAATCGATATGCCAAGGCGTGGAATTTGTTCATATTGTGCCAAGTTATTGCCTTCGTCGCATCGATCGGCATGAGATCACGGCGGAAAGGGCTATAATTACGTGGGGTATAATTACGGGCAAGTATATTGATGTTGGTCATCTCATCCATCAAAATATTTTGAAGTATCTGCGGGGAGGCACCACTTGGGAGCATTCCACACGCGCATCGATGGTAGCGATGCTATGTGCTCATCGAGGATGCAATGGGGAAATGAAACAAATGCAATATCCAAGCCAGGACATCACTCATACCACCATTGCTAAATTTGAGGATCAGGCAGGCGGCGAAGCACACCCACGAGGACGAGGATTTATTCTCCGACCCACATTCCCGAGCCATCACAATGACCCCCTCGGACGGATGTAAGGCGGGCCCTCGACACGACCACAAGCTCCTCATGGTGATCGCCAGCTCCGAAGGTTGGAGCGACGGGTTGATGCCATCTACGACAATTTTGGAGCGTTTGCTACGGGTCTCACGAGGGCCTTGGCCGAGGCCTTTGCGCAGCAAGGAACAATGCTAGAATGGCCTCAATTTGGGACAGCAGTGCCATATCCACCACCAGATTCACCACCCGAGGAGGGTGGTGCAGCCGATCATTAGGGGAGTTCTCTTGTACCCTTTACCTTCATTCAATGGGGCATTGAATACTTTAAGTTTGGGGGTATTGGGGTAGTAGTATAGTAGCATGTAATTTAGTTTTTGCATGATTAGTTTAAAAGTTTAAAATTTTGCATGTGTAGTTTAGTTTATTTGTTTATATGGTGATAGAAAATTTTTTTGTTTTAGTTAGTTTGCATGTCTCACAAAAAATTCTTGCTTTATAGAAATTCTTGCCTAGCCAATGATGATAGTGAATTGTGAAAGATTTTAGAGTATATTGGATAACATGAGCGTAGTTATAATGTTTTACGATGGAATTCATGTTCTTTGTTTAAATGCTTTGGTTTGCACGGATGTGTTCACAATCACTTGTAGGTATAAAATTATGTGTTGCATTGCTTGTTAGAAAATGTAGTTTTAAAAAGAAAATATGTGGAACATGCATGTAGACTTGACAAACATTGACATTCAAACTTTAGGAAAACATGGGTATCTTATGTATAAAAAAAAAAATCAAATAAGCGATAGCGTGGCTAGTCTTATTTGGGGCCCAGCTACTTGAGTAAAATGCGCTTGAGGGATTGTCTCTACACCTAGCGCCCTAAGGTCTTTCATGGTGCAGGAGTCGTTGGTTGAAAGCTTCGCTAAGGGGTAGCATGTTTGCTAATGGAATAAGGCATTGCAGTCATGTATAAAAAAAAAAAAAAAGAAAGCAAAATAGCAATAAACACCATGAAAAAGAGCGAAAATCGCCCTCGTGAGTAGCAATAAAGCGATTAAGCCCATTGTTGAACTTGAGTTTGTTTGGATATGTTGGAACAGTCTTCGTTGCATAAGTATACATGAGTCTTAATTTAGACTATAATTTTTTGTTTTGAGCAGTTTAGCATATGTATTCTTTGCTTGAATCAAGTTTTGGTGAACCACACACACACACACATCATCTACATAGCATGTATGAAGTATCTGAGTGTATGATGTTATGACCAACGTTTAGGTTTGAAGTTGTATTTTTGAATCTGGATAATTATTTGAGGCATTTTGGGTGAAATTCTATTTAAGTTGGAATGATGTGAGACTAGTTTGCATGCATAGTAATTTAGGCTGCATAGTAGTAGTGCTTTTGCATTGTCATTGTTATTTAGCATGCATTGCTTGAGGGCAAGCAATAGTTCAAGTTTGGGGTATTTGATAAGTGGATTTTACACCTACTTATTGGATATCAATTTTACGCGAATTATGCCAATCTCAAGTCCATTCTAGTATGTTTTAGTTGCATTTCATGTTATTTTGCATTGCATATATTTAGAACTCCTTTGGTGGAACAATTGCAGGAAATGGCATAGTTTGGTGGTGTTAGATGGCATGAGGCTGATGTAGGTGGCATGAGGTTGACGGATGCATGGCATGAAGGTATAATGGAGCAAGGATACCAAGCATGGAAGGAATGAAAGCGGCGAGAGAATGAAAGCGATAATAGAGCAACAACATTCTGAGAACCGAACCGAAATCCACAATCGCAAGCAAGTCATGTGACATGACATATTAAACTGAGGCGCGCGCCGCGAGAGCATTGGACATCATGACTTCTTTACAAGTCTCGCGCCCGCGAGGATATACGATTGAGGGCGCGTGGCGCATACGATGGTTCTTGATCTTTGAAATTTGTTTATTTTAATTTCCAATTTTAAAGGGTTGTAATTGATTAAAAACGATATCTGACTGGTGTCAGACATAACTTGGATAACTTTTTACGTATTTTTCATAGCGTAACTAGGGTTTACACATTGGGAGAGATTCCAACGAAGAATGAAGCCTAAACTCCATCTTCTCTAATTCTTCTTGGGATTTCTGTCATTGTGTATTATTATTATTATTGTTTAACTGGATTTTTATGAGGATTTGAACGTTGATATTGGTTTACAATCTGCAATTGGGTTTGATCGTTTCTATCCTTCATCTTTCAATTGTTTGCTTGTGAATCATGTTTAGCTTTGATCCCATAATGGCTTTTGGTTCAGTTATGAACTAAACTCCATTATGGGATTCTAATGGATTTTAATATGTAGTTTAGTTTCATGCTTGATTGATGGGGCTGTTTTTTTATATCATATGGAAAATTCTATTATGATTGTTTTGCATGTATGAATGCTTGATCACCATTCGTTTGATGCTTGCATGGAATTGACAATGAACATGCAAGTATGGATTGTAGTCATGATAGCATACGTATATGGGGTTTTTTTTATATGGCTTGTGTATTTTTAATGAATGAGATAGACATATACTTATTCACCGTATGAGTTAAAATAAGGGCTTGTGCTTAAATTCAATTATGATTGCAATTTCACATAGACATATAGTGATTTTGGTTATATTGATGATTACATGGAGTCTATCATTTGTGGATGTTGTGTAAGTAAGTAGGTCATAGTGCATTGAAAAATGGCTATGATTCTATATAGTGCTCTTGGCTATTTTCTGTGATATGTGAACAATTCTTGCATGATAGTGGTAATTAGATGAAATATTAAATGAAGTTAGGATCCCATTATTTCCAGATTTGATTTATTTTGTTATTATTCTTATTTTAGTTATTATTTGCAATTAGATTAATTCACCATTATATCTCATTAGTTTAAGCATATAAGTATAGTGATTTAATTGATGCGTAGTAGTTTAAATTTGACAACTTTCTCTGTGGGATCGATACTCTACTTACTCTGTATTACTTGTTGACACATGTATGCTTGCATGAGTTAGAGCTCTTTATTTCGTTTCCTATTTCAATCTCTCTGGCTGCTAACTTCTCATGGTATATCCTCCGCAAACTGTAACAGTCCATAGTGGAGTGCCCTGCGTATTGGTGGTATACACAGAAGTCAGGCCTTCTTTTCATTTCTTCCGTTACTACAAATCTGGGCCTTGGAGGCTTCACCACTCCTTGCTCCACCCATTATTCGTACAGGCAAATTGTGATTTCTCATTCTTCTCCCTCTTGCCCCCTTGTGGTTTTGACTGAGAATCCGCCAAAGCCACAATTGTTATCCTCTTGCCCTTCCATGTAACCATCGCATGGCTGGTGGGCTATGTCATGATTCCTCCCAAGTCTTGTGCAAAAGATGAGAGGGTCGCAAATGAATCACAAGACTTGGTAATGAGGTGGGGCTTGAAGGCGTCTAAAGCTCCATTGTTGCATATGCCAACCAAGTTCTTTTCTTCAATTGGCTTTGCACACTTCTGTGCTTGGACCCTGAACCTATCCACGTAATCTGACAGCTCCTCGTTTGGATTTTGCTTGAATCGCATGAGCTCGACAATGGTTACCTGTTTCTGTACATAGAAAAATTTCTTAAAAAATTGTAATTTTAAATCATCCCAATCATGGACTGATCCCTTCTCCAAGTTGTAGTACCAACTAAAGGCATTATCCGTCAAAGTCTTGTTCAGTTCCCTCATCAACAAATTGTGATTGCTCATTTCATCATATCCTAACCATGGAGACATCGACTCCACGAACCTGACAATGTGTTCCCTGGCATTTCCTTTCTCCCCATTGTATTTTGGAAATTGCGGAGGATGCTCGATATACCCTGTCGGGAAAGGTTGTCTCTGAATATGTGCCGGTTAAGGTGGAGTAAAGTCTAACTCCAAAGGTCGGGATGTCTGCATGTGAAGTTGATTGATCACATCGATTATATCATCATTTGTCACATATTGGCTCGTAGCGTGAACTCTTTGGGGTGTTGTGATATACTGTTGTATCGGCGATGTATATGGTAAAGAGATTGGTTGATGCACACTTTCATCGTGCAAAGCTGACACTTGTGGAAGTTGCTGGCTCATTCGCTGGACATGGCTTGGAATGGTTGGCATATGCACTTGTGAAAATGCTGAAAGAGCGGTTGGGATGATATGTGTCTGAGGTTGGCTTACTTCCAACTTGGGTTGTGGCTCGTCACCACTGTTCTGGGGCTCCAAGTTGATGATTGGAACCGATTGATTCTTCGTCGATGGAGATGCAATCTGATTCTCTTTGTTGTTGTTGCCATTGTTGTTGCGTTGCCTTCCACTCTTGCTTGTTCCCCCTGCAAACTGCCTGGGAACATGGCCTTGAAGATGGGAATCTGCATCAACTGCTGGCGGAAATACCCATTTTCTCTTGCATCTACATCTCCAGCTTCATGGCCATCATTATCCCTTGTCCTTCCCGTGCTTCCTTCAATGTCTTGAGCATCTCCAGTTGCACAACATTCGTCTGCTCTCCGCTTGCATCCTCGCCTTGCTTTCCTGCATTGGTTTGTTGTTGATTGGCCATGTATGGTGATGTTGAACTCCCTTCTGAAGCGTCTTCAATAATTGGTTGGTCAAAATCCAGATTTGCACCTTGGAAAGCTTGAGTTGCTTGCCTTGGAACTAAATCCGGTGAGGTAATGCTATTTGTTCGTGAAGCAGCTCGTCCTGTAGTTCTCCCACTTCGAGTTGTGGGCATACCCTTCAAGAATTCTACACCTCCCCAGAAGAGTCGCCAAAGTAATGTGGGCAAGGATATCGTACTTCGCTAGGGTTAGGGTTTTATGTTGGCTGAGGAGGAGAGAAATCCACGAAAAGTACAGAATTGATTGATTGATTGAAGAGGGGAGAAGAACAGGTGAGCGATTACTCCAACGACACGTGTCAGGACTCTTAGAATCCGAGAACCTTGTTAGGGTAGAAAGGATTCAGAGAGCCTTCTTGAGTCTTCGGGTTGAGAGAGAATCTCCAAGTCTCTTAGTCTTCCAAAAGGTCCAAGAGTCCAAAGTGAGGTCCCCCTTCCCAATGGAGTGGAAGGGGTATTTATAGGGTTTTCTGGAGAGTGGTCATGTGTTAGGCACATGCCCTCGGGGAAATTCCAAATTTACCCTTAGTCATCAAAGTAATGTCCAGATCGCCCTGCCCTTCTAGCCACCAATCCAATTCCTCAATCAATTTTCAAAATGAGTCGCATCCACGAGTCTTCTGCCTCGGGACATGTGGCGGCTTCTCTCGGGTCTCACACATTTATTTCTGACTTTTCTGTTTGTCATTCAATTCTTTAGATCGTATGTGAACCCTAATTTGTACTTGGACTCACACTTTGCAACATAAAAAAAAATGAACTGACGTAGTATAAAGGTTGGTTTTATTGTGTTAGATTTGAGCGTTATTGTAATACGTAAAGTCTGAGTGTTACCAATTGCTCAAAGGCTTTTTTTTGCGTGACACACTTTTGCTTCTCCCACTCCTTTAGTTTGACTGACAAAACCAAACTTAATTCCTAAAAAATATTGATAATTATATAACTCATTTATCCATCTATTTGATCAATTTTTAATATTACAAATTAGATTTATATTGAATTTACTATGAAATTAAATTGGACGTTTAATTTCTATATATATTCAAAATTTAGTCATTTACCAATTAAATTAAGTTCAATTATTTTACCTAGATTAATTATATTCTTAATCCATTAGCGTACTAAAATATAACAATAACCTACAAACATTTAGGTAACATAAATACCCCAAATAAATTATTTTAAAAAGTAATTTTCATCAAAATATTTATTTAATTTAATATATATATATATATATATATATATATATATATATATATATATAGTGTGAGGGCCCTTACTTTGTTAAAATGCGGATTTTTTTTTTGGCTTTTTTTTTAAAACAACTAATTTTTTTTTTTAATATTTTATGGAACTGGAATTTTTCCATAATATAATATTTTGGGCGTGATTTGGATACCTATACCAAAAAATATATGTACAGTCTGCATTGCAGTGTATGACACTGCTTTTGTTATATGTATCCAAAGCACATCCAAAACATCTGATTATGAAAAATTTCGGTTCCATAAAATATTAAACTTTTTTTAGTTGTTTTAAAAAAATCAAAAAAAGTTCGCATGTTAACAAAGTAAGGAAGCCCTTACAGGAACTGGACCCTATATATATATATATATATATATATATATATATATATATATATATATATACACACTAAACTCACAAGCGTTACAAATTCTAAATTCTTTTCTTTTCTTTTTTCCTTTTTATTGAGTAGAAAAATATAAATAACCAACATCAATAATGTCATCTAGAATAACAAGTCCATAAATACTCAACATGCACTGTGTTAGAGATTAACAACACAACGAAAAACAATAGCAAAGAAAAAACGTAAGAAAAACAATCACACAAGAAACAAATTTACGTGGTTCATTCAAAATGTTTGAGCTAGTCAACTGTCGGCGACTGACAATTTCACCTATCTCTTAAAAAAGTTATACATAATACATTGCAGGATCCCCTCCTTATTTAACGTAATATGAGTAACCCTAATTCAAGCCAAAGTACAAAGTACTCCTCCAGTTTTGGGGCCCTCTGCTCCTGGAACAGGTGCAGTTACCTTTTGAAAAGATTTACAATCACCTCTAAATTAAAATTTAGATTAGGTTTCACCAATAAAACACTAATGCCCAAAAAATTACAATAATCACAAATCTCACATTAGAAAGAAAATAAAAACTTATATTGAGGAGAAAATAATAAACTCATAAGGTAATCTAAATTTTCAAAAATTAAGATGATACCATATATATAGAGGCCAGAGAATTTTTAAATATCCTTATAGAATTTAATTAATTTGGTTATTTTTTATATCTTCTTTTCCTGATTATCACTATTTAACTGGTTGATAGTTCGCCTTCCGTCACTTTTTCTTCCCTCTTCATGTTTTCTATTTTCTCTAGTCAAGAATTTTATTCTTCATCTTAGATATGGGAAGAGCTCTCTAATTTTTGGAGAGACACTCCTCTAGATTTTATTCTTTTACTCTTTATTGTATATAATAATAATAATTTTTTCCCCTCCTTTTGTGAGACATATTTCTCCTCGAAATGATTGATTTCTTCCTTATTTTTAAGAGGGTTTCGTTATCATCTCCGATGAGATTTTATTTTTTCTGTTTTGGAGATTTTGTTTCTCGTTTGTGAGAATTTTTTGGTGCACAAATTGATCAAGATAGGTTATTGATCATATTTGAATGTGGCGTTATCATGACTGTTTATTTTTTTATTGCCTGTGTTGAAAAACTGCTCAGATCTATATATTCTATTATTATTTTAGAATATGACGTTTTTAATAGTATCTATGGTGTTTACTAGTTATCAGAGGCGGAACTAGGGGGCAGCTAGCCAGCCAGTGCTCTGGTCCTTTCAGCTTTCTGGCGAGTCGGCGACTCAGTCTTCTACTCTTCTTCTTCGGTCTTCCGTGTCTCTGTGACTTTGTCTGCAACACAGGTTTTTTTTTTTGAGTAACATGAAACGACGTTGTTTCATTATATATATATTGTGAGACCCCGAATTTTATGAAATAAAAGTATTCAATTTTTCTATTTTGGTAAATAGTTAAATTGATAAAAGTTCAAAGTTCAGGGTAATATGTGAAAAAATTTTCAAAGTAAGCTAGTTGATATAAAATATTCTTTTTGTCGGAGAATATTCGTACGACGACACAATCATTGGTGGACCCCACAACGGAATTGTTGTCGGATTGAGAAAACGACAAAAATAGTTTTATGAAAATAACAGCGGAAGTTTTACCGTTAATACTGTTGAACTACCCTAAGTAGTAAAATTACAAAGAATACACGCGTGGTTGCAAGTAGTATTACTTACGGTATTGATTATTGATGCTTATGTGAGAAGTCACTCAATTTTGTTCAATTATTGCTACAAATAGTTCTTTGATAGTATCTCACGTTATTTGATTCAATTATTGTTGATTGTTATATTATATATATAAGTTTTATTTTATTAGTATTATTAATGTAATAAAACAAAAAAGCTTTTATATAAAATGTAATACTTTTATAAAGTTATTTTATAAATAGAATATATTATATTCTATTATGCATAGTGTTTTACATAGTAAAATCTTTTTATATAAAATGTAATACTTTTATAAAGTTATTCTATAAATAGAATATATTATATTATATTATGCATAGTATTGTATAGTGCCTGCATAGTATTTTACATAGTAAAGCCTTTTTATATAAAATAGAATACTTTTATAAAGTTATTCATTTTATTATATTATAAATAGAATATATTATATTTTATTAAAAAATTTTGCTTTAAATCTGGACCGTCCGATTAAAAGTAAATCAATCTGGACCGTTCATGAATTAGTTACTATGCAGTCCATTCTTCTATAAATAGAAGTTCATTCCTTCATTATTTCTTACGAATTCACTGAAACTCTAGAGAGAGAAACTGTAGAGAGAATTATTCTTCTATAATCTTGAGCGTATTTCTTTAGCGTTTAAGAAAGCTTTGAGCGTAGTGCACGTTTCTTCAAATATATCCCCGCCCTACCGTCGGAGTACTCTTCTTTATAAGGTAAGGGATATTATTTGTTGTACTCATAAGGGGTATTATTTCTTTCGTATTCATAAAGAGAACTTCTGTTATTCTATTATTTTTTATTCTGTTGGAATAACTTGTATACGCGGTCTACCCTATACTTGGTGAAATTCTGTTGTTATTCAATTCTTTATTATTCTGTTGGAATATCCTGTCATGCGCGTTTACTGGCGGGACCTAGTTCCGCCTCTTTATTATTACATTGGAATATCCTGTCATGCAAGGCGTTCGCTTGGACTGGTTTCGCCTTTATTATTCTCATTGGAAAGTGCGAATTTCTTTGATCCGTTCCGATTATTTATTATTCTCGTTAGAATAATGCCTATCTGAAGTACCGCATGCATGGTGATTTCTTGTTGTTATTTCATTCTTTATTATTCTCATTGAATATTCTCGCTTGGCATGTATTACGCTGACTGGTCCCCGTTATTTATTATTCTATTGAATAACTCCGCTCATCATGCAATCACCGCATGCATGATGATTTCTTTTGTTATTCCATTCTTTATTATACTCGACCGATTAAAGTTTTGACTTCTATACTCCATGAAATTAGTGGAATATCCTTAATATTTGCGCTTCATCCAAAGATCTTTTCATGGAAATATTCTTCCGAGCATTCTTGAATTTTACTCTACAAAGAAGTATCATGTTGACAATTTGGGCGTTATTAGTTCCCTTAATAATTTAATTCTTGAACTTGTTTTATTGAATTCTTATATCATTGTCATCATCCTCATGTTTATATTTTGTTGAAAGTCATCCGTGGCTCAGAAAGTGTATAGATGGACTTGGTATGATTATGACCGTGGATAATTCGGTATAATCATGACTGTAATGTTATAAATGATGTGAAAAAAGTCCTCATTGGCCCGTAGTACATTGATGGACAGTTGTTGGTTATTGGTTTTACAGCTGTATGTCTTTGGCCTGTAGTACAAAGATGATCAGTTGTTTGATAGCTTTGACCCGTAGTGCGAAGATGGACAGGCGTATGACATGATCATGACCACTAGTGATACTAACGAATATCCTTGGCCGTAGTGCATGGATAATTCAATGATGTGATTGGCAGGATCATGACCATTAGTTAACAGTTGAATGTCTTTGGCTGTAGTGCACTGACAGGCAATTGATTGGTATGATCATGACCATTGATTTTATTGTTGAATATCTTTGGCCCGTAGTGCAAAGATAGACAACTAATTTGGTATGATTATTGTTATTACATTTGAATGTCTTCAACCTTTGGGGTAAGGTTATTGAGTAAACGTTCTATTAAGCCTGTGTGGTAAGAAGGAACTGTTAATTTACATGATTATAAATATGAATTGTGGATTTAACTATAATCTTTGGTGGTTCAGGTGAAGACAGGTAATGAGAGTTCTTTAGTCATGATATTCTTTACTGGGCTAGTTGTGCTCACCCTTTTGCTTCACAATTCCTTTCAGGTAATAAGAGTGTAGCTGAAGGTAGGTCGAATGGGGATAATGAGGGAATAGTGTGATGGTGCAGGAGATCGTCAAGTTTTTCAATACATTATAAAATGACATGACATACAATATATAATTGTATTGAGGACCTAAGATGTGGGTGTCGTATTTTATACGTCACTTAATAATTGATTTTGGTGAACAGCAATAGGGTGATGAGAACCCGACTTTAGAAGTGTCAAAAGTGCACCTCATTAAAATGAACAAGATAGTAATCTTTTCGTTCTTCTTTGGGGTCTGGAAATATTTGCTGCTGTATTTTATATGGCATTGTAATAATTTGAGTTTGGAAGTCTATGAGACAATATTGTATTAAAACTCATAGTTAACTGTGGTCGTATTCTATACGACAGTTCAACAGTTGTATAAATGAAGTTTGTATTTGATTTTTATAATGTGATATCTGGCGACTCAGAATAGGTCGTGTGGACCTATTTTGGGGGCGTCACATATATCATCTGAACAATTAGGCGATTTAGATCTAGATGTCTTCAGTTTCACTAAATTGCTCTGCTCCTCGCCTCTTCCGCCGAGTCACCGACTGCTCCTGCCTCCTCTGTGACGCCCCCAAAATAGGTATACAACACCCATTCTGAGTCGTCAATAACATGGTACAGAAACAACTACAACTTTATTAAAACAACATAAAAACTGTGAGTTTAAATACAAATATTGTCTTCTAGACAATATCAACACTCAAATAAGTCCTCATTACAATTATTGATATATTATTTTACAAAAATGGTGAGGATTACTAAAACAACTTTCTAAGACCTTCATTCCATATCCCGACTAGTACTCGCTACATTCTTGCCTCCTGAGAAGAAAAATAGAACAAAAAGGAAAAGGGTGAGCTCAACTAGCCCAGTAAAGAATATTATGAATAAGATAATATAGAACAAATTATCGTTAGTCTTCAACAGGGAAAAATCTGATAAAATACAATAGACAACAAGTTTCAGATCAATATTCGTAGCGGAAATAATAATTCATAGATGAGTTACGTAGAGAATGAAATCTACTATAATATATGAATTTAAAAGTCCATCATCATATTTTATCCCTGTAACATCAATCAATATACATCTTGAATCAAATATTCATCTTTGCACTACAGGCCAATGATATTCATCAGTCGGTCATGTTCATCTCAACACATGTTCATCTTTGCACTACAGGCCAAAGATATTCATGAAAAATTCATTCATCTTTGCACTACAGGCCAAAGATATTCAATAATATCATCATTTAGGACTGAGGATGATGAAAAATATTTTAAAAAAAACGAATCCAGTGAAACAAAAGAATAAATATTAAGGATTCGTATTTCAAACAATCCAAGTTCAAAAATACTTCATAAATAACCGTAATGAAGTAAAATTCAAGAATGATCAAAACATGGATACAATCAAAGCTAGTATCCATAATAGATATTTTGGACAAAAAAATGAGAATTTAATTTTTTCTATGAATAGTGTCGTATTCGTGAATAGTGTCGTATACGTGAATAGTAACTCCGACACTAAAAGACAAGAATTTCACAAGAAAAAATCTTACCAATATTCTGGCATAATGATATTAGAAGAAATAATATCATTTTAAAAAAAATAATATCCCTTACCTCGAAAAGAATAGTACTTCTGGCTGGAATATTAGATATAAAGCTGAAGGAACTTGCACCATAGCAACACTCAAAGTATCAAAATACTCACAAGAATACGCTCGATAATATAGAGAGAGCAAGCTTCAGTTTCTGGTGTGATTTTCAATTCTAACCTAAGCACCCTATTTATAGGAAAATGCTTAAAACACCAAAGCAGAAAATTTAATAAAATATTAATATATATAAACAAATTTCTTACGCCCACTCTCTTAGATCTGAATTCAGCAATTTACATCACATGCAAGACCCACAATTAATGACAAAAACGTTTTTCATATTAAAAATAATTAAAACTTCCAAAAATCAATTATTTCGGAACTTCAGAACTTCAATAATTCATAATAAATAGCCCTTTTGTTAGAAAAATTCGAACCTTATGACTTTTTCATAGGAAATTTCATTCTCTACAACTTTGCAGAAGAAAGTTTTTTCAAATTCCAAGCAATGGCCAAAAATCCACAAACAGACGATTTTACAAGCTATAATCAAATTTCAGTCAAGAAATGGGCCCACAGACATGTTTAACATGTTTTAAACAACTTTTGCAACAAAAATACTCTTCCTCCTCATATATTCATATATCCCACATTCATTGTAAAAATATAACTATTATTATATTATTAAAATATAATAATATATTTAAATGAATTATTTTATCAGAAAAGATAAAATATCAATTTTTCAACAATTGTCACTTTAAAATTTTCTCCATCTATATCCACATAAAATGAATATTTTCTTTATCATATAAATCAATAATTAATTATTCACAAATAATATTACAGAATCACAATATAAATAATCGGTAGTTTCCGGAAATAGGAGGCTTTCCAATAAGGATTTCTCCTTACTGGCGCCCAATTAGGTGACCAAACCTCTCCTTAGACAGAACTTTTTAGACATTGCCAATAATATTATCTAATTCAAATTAAATGATAAATATTAATTTTTAAAAGTCAATTTCAAATTCAAAATTAACACGAGTTTATTAAGCTTATGTCAATACAATTATGAATATCATAAACTACTTAAAAAGTGTTAGATTTTATTTTAATAATATATTTGATTTTAAAAAAAATTAAATATATTATTTTAACAATCTAATATTGAATATATAGTTGCATTGGGTCAATATTATGTATTGTGAGAATAGGTGCAAGGGTTTGTTTTAAACAATACAACGTCAAAAGGGTATCTCCAAAAATATAAGAAATTGATAAATTCACAACAAAAAATAATATTTTTACATGAAAATCATTGTTATAAATCCTATAGTGACGGTTTTCATCGTTGCTATACGTCTATATCGATACTTTTCATGTGGAAATATAAAAAAATGTTGTGAAAATACCAATTTCCTAAAATTTATTGTTTTCAAAATTTAAATGAATCATGTTAATTTTAAATTTGAAAATATCTTAAATTGACTTTTAGAAAGTCAACATTGATCTTATATTCGGAACAGAGGGAGTATATATTTTTTTATTTTTGGACAGGAGAAAGGAACTATTTTTATTATCATTTTCTTAAAAAACTATATATAGCCAAAATACATACCGTATTTTGACATTGATATTGTTTTATTACATTTAGAGCTCCAAATTCATAAGCCTTTTACTCTTGGCTGGTTAATGTTTAGATATGCCAAGTGATTAGCTAGTTTCTCCCTTGTAGTAGTATATATGTTAAAAATTGCACTTTATTTTACACATTGTGAACTTATCTTTTGTTATTTATGAACTGATAAAAATTTATTAGTGAACATAACTTAAGTTGGTATAAACGTGTAATTTATTCTTCCACTAGTGAAAATAAGGGAGAAATTATTCATTTGGTTTAATTAGGAATCATTTGATGTGTAGTTATATCAAGCCTAGAATGATGCATTTGATTATATAGATGCAAATTATTTGAAAAAAAAAACGATTTTTTATTTGTTTCATTGAAATAAAATATGACTATTAGTTGCTTTATAGGCATAAAGTGATAAAATATGACTATTAGTTGAAAAAAAAAACGATTTTTTATTTTGAAGCAAGAGATATATTGTGAAACTTTTGAAATTTTATTTAATTATACACTTATTACTAATATGTAATTTATATCATTAGTAGTGTTAAGTATAATTAAAATAGAAATAAATAATAATTTAATGTCTAAACTATTATAGAGGTCATAGATATGTATCTATGTGTAGATATAAATATATTACATATATGAAGATTGGAGAGAAATTTAAGATATATATATTTTTTGTATATAAAATTTTTGCATCACGAAAGTCTCTCTAAACTTTGGAGCTTTTCATCTTCATCTTTTTTACATCTAAAACTTCAACCTGAAATTGTCAAACTGTCATCATGATATAGAAAACCCAAGATATATCATCCAACTCTCACCTATCTCTAGTATGTTACCATAATCTTTGTTTTTGCTTTTATCTTTATTTAGTTATAAATTAAAAATCAGCTTTAATCTTAGCTATTTAGAGTGTTCAAATCCAAGAGTCAAAGAATTGTGTAAAAATTTAATGTCATTGATCCGCCCCATATATATATATATATATATATATATATATATATATATATATATATATAATGTTAGTTAAGAAACGAATGAACGTTAATATATACATATAAACTTATCTCAAAACTGTAAAAATGAATTTGTCCAGTCTAGTACTTGTATTATATCCTTATGATAATTATGCCCTTCTTACGGTACTCAGACTTGATAGCACTTGTTGTGACGCCCCCAAAATAGGTCCACACGACCCATTTTGAGTCGCCAGATATCATATTATAAAAATCACATACAAACTTCACTTATACAACTGTTGAACTGTCGTGCAGAGTACGACAACACATAAGCTATGAGTTTTAATACAATATTGTCTAGTAGATGTATCGAACTCAAATTGTTACAATGCCATATAAAATACTGTTGATAAATATTTGAAGACCCCAAAGAAGAACGAGAGATTACTATCATATTCATTCTAATGAGGTGCACTTTTGACGCTTTCAAAGTCGGGTTCTCATCATCCTATTGTTGTTCATCAAAATCAATTATTAAGTGACGTATAAAATACGACATACACATCTTAGGTCCTCAATACAATTATCCATTGCATGTCATGCCGTTTTATAATGTATTGAGAAACTTCGAACTCCTATTACTAACATCAGTGAGAGGTAGATTCGCCTTTTGAGATAACCTCGAAAGATAGCTTACATCCATCCCTTCGCACCCGTAACGAAGATACCACCGTAAGTTCGGGCCCAACCCTAACACAAACCGAAACGCTATGTCAACCCGAACACACACATCCAAAGAATGTCATTTTAGAAGATCTCTAGAGATAACCCCTTTTAGATATGCAGATCAAAAGACCCAAATAACAACACCGAGAGAGGATATTCATTAATCATCGTCTCTTATCTACCAATAATCCTCGATAACACCGCTGACGCTTCGGGGCACTCAAATTTGTGAGACAACATCGGAGGTAGAGTAGCAACACCATCCTTGGTGATAGCCCTTCAAGGATGCCATTGCGCTTTAAGGATAACCCCTGGAGAAATGCTTATGCAAATTCAAACATATGCAATCGCCTTCAACTCGTAACATCCTGTCGAGGCACACACACCTCGCACATCCAGAGATAACAACGGCAAGATAAAGAACATCCACAGATGACAAGGTGAGGCATACAAACAAGCAAATTTCAATCTCGATGTAACCCGAGCAACGCTCGCTTCCCGCTTAAACCGGCCGATAACCCCTTGAGGAGTCACAACGCCATCTTACCACGCCAACAAGATGATATCGCGAAGATACCAACAAGTAGTCCAATCTCAAATTGTAACCTCGAAAGCAACGCCTACTTTCAACTCAAACCCATGATAACCCCCGATGAGGAGTCAAACGTCATCTTGTTCCTTCGACAAATGGCACGCCGTCTCAACACTTCATACATATATACATCCAACAATGTCCCACAAGAACCGAGGAGTGACAATCCCGAGTGACTATTACGTGTGGCAAGATTTTGATAGAATTTGAAGCTTGAAGACCATGGGCATAGACCCTCTTCCCGACTTCAGACAACCTCTAATCCATGTCATTACAGAACTCTCGACACCAAATGGGGTCCAAAGAAGGTCGATATACCTCGCTCGGATGCTCGATTGAAGTTCGCAAGTTCGAGCGACATTACAAAGGTATGAGTGCACGATTACGAGACGACGGACCATGAGGGGCGGATCCACCACGACCACCAATTAGTAGTACAACATGGGTCGCCGCAGTGTACCATGCCATCCGCTCTATATATACAAGGCTCAATCACCATTTGAAAGAGAGAGAGAAGGAAAAAAAGGCGAGGAAGCCCCGCCCATTTTACTCTCTCATATACACATCTTTTGAGTGTTTCCTCTTCTTTAAACACTAGTTAGCTCACATATAGCTATATTTTATCCTACGGAGCCGAGTGTTTATCCATTTAAAGTCATAGAAGTCTACTTTGGCAAATTTCACCGTAAGCCTTCTTACATTTTATAAAGCCTTCTTCTCATATAAAGACACACTGCTTATACACATCGAGAGTCGTGTTGTGTGCGGCTTGCATTTAACTTCTATCCGTGGTTTTCATTTCGTCTCAGATATATATATACTAATATATATATATATATTTATATATATGGACTAACATTATCGAAGTTATGCCTCGATTGAGCCTGCCTTCTATTCGGCCCGAGCTTTTAATTATATATATATATATATATATATATATATATATATATAAACTGGCGTGGTCGATCATTCGATGAGCCCGGATTTTACATCCTATATGCTTAAATCGCTTATATATATATATATATATATATATATATATACTGTATATAATTGTTGTCGATATATATCGATGAGCCCGGATTTTACATCCTATGCGCTTATTATATTATATATATTATATATATATATATATATATATATATATATATATATATATATTGTTGTTGATATCCGATGAGCCCGGATTTACATCCTATATATATATATATATATATATATATATATATATATGTATATATATATATATATATATATATATATATATATATATATATATATATGTATATTATATTTACATTCTATCGTCAGCCCTGAGTTTACTTCGTGGCCTTTTACAACTTTTATTTACATTTTGTCCTCGCCTCGAGTTTACTTCGTGGCGCTTGATCGCTTTTACAACCTTTATTTATTTTCGTCCCCGCCTCGAGTTTACTTCATGGTATTGATCATGTCATATCCATATATATATATATATATATATATATATTTATATATTTACATTTCGATCCCCATGGAGTTGCTTTCGTGGTGGTTGATCATGATCATGTCCATATATATATATATATATATATACATTTATATATTTTATATATATAATATATATATATATATTTCCATACAAATTGCATATATCATATATTTACTGAGCTTTATATAATCATGTGATCATGTGTTCACAGTGTTCATTATCAATCTAGATTCGGCTCCTATGATGGACATTTTTCAAATTGTAAGCAACTTGTACATTATTTTTTACAAAGGTCTCAATTTCTCGATGGTCATTATGCCCATGAGGAGTTCTAAGATCACAGATATTATTTTCTCGAGAATGCTTCAGATCTCAAAAATAAAAGCAAACAAGCCAACATTTAATAATAAAATGGAAGTATGAAAAGGTCTCAATTCCTATTGAGCATGTGGTTTGAAAACCTCTTTATAAAAACGTCATCATATATCTCGTTAAAACCGAATTTTCCTATAAAATTCAAACCTTGTGTATATAGGTGCGAACGAGGCCTCGCACTACTTTCAAATAATTGCACATCGATCCACACACACACACAAACACACACATTCATATAACAATTTCTTTGAAAAGTGGCGGTCACCACCGTGTAACACGGATGTTCTGGGGTGCCTAACACCTTCCTCCGCATAATCAAGCCCCCGACCCAAAATGAATCTCTGCTTTCACAGACCCGCTTAGCAAAGTTGTCAAATCACCGGGTCAATGTGCAAGCTTTTTCATTGCTATGGTGCAACCAATTAAATACACCAACCGGCGACTTTAAAGTCCAATCGTCGACATTATACATGTTTGACCTTTTTCACTTGTTTTTTCAAACAAATCTCACATTAACATGAGAACACCAAAGAACAAGTAACGGTGCGGACACTCAAAAATCCCGACGCCGACAGTGGCGACTCAACGGGACTCCAAAGAAGAGGGCTTAAGCCGCTATTACAAGCTTTTCAAAATTGTTATATGCTTGTGTGTGAATGTTGCATTTACATTTCGATGAATGTGTACGAATGCATTTTAATTATCGCACCGCTAAATATCTATTCAGATATTAGTGCTTCAAGACATGTCATCATTTTGCATAAACTATGAGACACGCTGATGTGAATGTATGTTGTGTGGTCCCTCCACCAGAGGCTATCCTGCTTGTTTGATTATCGACTCGTGGGAAGAATAATTCCCCTGGCTCGTGAAAGGCACCACTCAGATTCGCTTCCAGCTTGAACGACCGGATTAACTTCCCATCAAGTAGATTCATGATGATCCGGGAACCTTCATGCCGAAAAAGCCATGAGAGAAACCCTAGGATAGGTCAACCTCTCGATAAACCAAACGCGAGGAAAGTTTCTTCATGCTTTCCATTTTCAATTACTTGTAAAAGCATTTACTTGTAATTTTATTCCATGTTCATCCATATGTAATGGAAAATATGAAGAATATCTGTGCATGCATGACATGTTATCAATTAACAACCGGCTTTTGGTAGACAAATTCCTAAAATGGACATGTTATGATAACATTTATATTACCCTAAGACTAAACTACGTAAGTCTTTTGTAGGGAAGCAATTGGGCCTCATACTCCTTAAAATCCAAAAAGGTCATGAGCCTACAACCAATCATGTCCTCTTCCTAATAGCCTAATCTCGCTTCCTCGAGAAGAATTTGACGGATTGAGTAAACAAATCACGACTTGGGTTGTCTACTAAAAAGAATTACACCACCTACTCAGTGGTACGTAAGATACCTACACATACGTAATCCTCTACACAAGGGGGAGTTCAAGGTCCGAAAAAATAATTCCGTAACATCACTGATACAACCAACAAAGACCCCAAGGCACCCATCTCAAAGGAGATCCAGATACAAAGACCTCAAAAAGTCCGGCACCCATCTCAAAGGAGATCCATACATCCAAGATGACATCGTGAAGAAGGTCCTTCAAATGGAGGAAACCATTCGCTTTCAAAGGGATTGGAACACATGGCAATGTTTCATATGCAGCACCTTTGCATATTTCCTGTGTGCATTATCCAGAAATTTAAGACCCCGATTTTGAAAAGTATGACGATTAGGGGATCCTTACACATTTAAAGGTGTTCATTGGAGAACTCTTGATCTTATGCGAGAATGAAAAGCCTGTAATGTGCATGCTTTGTTTAGAAAAGTCCGACCGAGAAGCCTGCTCATGGTATACCAGATTAGACAACTCTAAGATCCATAGTCAAGAAGAGCTCGGCTCACGCCTTCCTCACTCAATACAGCTCAATCTCGATGGCTCTCGACCACTACTAAATCACCAAGGTCAAGAAATAGTCTAATGAGTCATTTAGAGAGTACGCTCAAAGGTGGAGGCGCCACGCTCAAGTTATTCCTTCCATGACGTAATCGAAATGGTCATGACTTTCATAGATGTACAGAAGCCCTTTCTATGAGAGAGTTCTAGCCGGTATTGGCAAACCATTTTCCTAAATGATCAAACACTATGAGACGGCTCAAATGGGATTGAAGTCCGAGAAAATTCAAGACCTAGCCGCCTTTAAAGTCAAGTTGTTAAAGCACATCCAATCCGGATCTTATGGAAACAACTCCCGAGGGTCCATAAAAAGAAAGAGGAGGATGTTTCCTTGATACTACAAGGACAAAAAGGCAATCCAAGCATGCCTATGCAGAGGAGAAACTACTCCCCTTTTCCAGCACAATCTTCAAACCCTCCATTGCCTAAAAGTGGAGAAGTAAAGCGACCTCGACGCTCACACCCTTAGGGATTCGCCGAGAACATTCTTGCTCTTCCGACCGCTCGTAAGAAAATTACACATCTTCTTCCACCACCAACCCTAATGGCGGGGGGTTTTAATGCTACTTTAAGTGTGCTTTATCATGCCGGGGCACCTGGACACATGATACTCAAGATTGTTGGGCCTTGAAACATAAGATTCAGGATCTGATAGACAACGGTGAGATTGTAGTCACCAAACCAGATCAACCTCATGTGCAAGACAACCCTCTTCCTCAACACAAAGAAGAAGAGGTCAACATGATCACTTGAGCACCGATAAGATTCCAATGGCGAATCATCCCAACCCATCAAAGACGGTGTTGATAAATGGGATTATGCAAAGTTCCAGCTTTACTATGGAACGAAAGATGAAAGCTCTTTTTCAAAACAAATCGAGCAATCGCGTAACTCGGTGACCCATCAAAGATCAAGTCACACGCCAATTAATCAGCAGAGAGAGCATGCACATCTCCTTCCATTTGTTATAAATGCTCCATCAACACCTTCGTAAAGCGGCTATGGAGGATAAGGTTGCAAAGCGAGCAAGTGCTAAAGCCCGCCGGGATTTTGCCAATCAAAGGGAATTCACCTATCCGGGCCAATCTATGGAGGAGATATTTCAAATGTTGATCAATGAAGGAAGAATCACATTCCTTCTCCCCAATCAATCAATCCCCGCCAGTATGTTCAATCCTCGATGAAATGTGTCAATATCATTCACATTCTCGCCATGGCAAAGACATAAGAATGTCAAGCACTCCGCCATCTTATTCGTAATCTTATCGACAATGGTGTCCCGCAAATAAAGCAGATGATTACACTGCAAACTCAAGGGTGGGAATGCATGCCCTACCCAATGGAAGGGATCAATTGCGCTTATCTCCGGCGTGGATGATGAAACTGTCAAAGTATTTCCCATACAACCAATTCAACTCAAAGGAGCCGATAATCCTTTGAAAGTGGCCGCACTGCAGCCAATTCCTTTACCTTGCGCACTACAACATCCTCGTTGTCACCTTGCACAAAAAGTTCCATGGAATTATGGAGAAGTCAAGGATCCACGCCTCATACTATCGCTATAAAGTCGAAAAGAAAATCCACTGTATTCTTCCTCAACGGGTTATCAAACCTACTTCATGGCTAAAGGGAAATTTGCCCATGGAGAAGATTGAAAAATTCCTCCGCACTATGGGTCATAATGAAGCCAAAGTGGTTTTAAGCTCATGAGAAGCTCCACACCGCATTTCAATATCGATTTGGTTTTCTTCTTCGAGGATCATCTAAGATCTTGTCAAGGTTTTAGAAGAAGCCTACTTGCCAAAATCAAAGGATGTGGAAAAATTTCAACATTTGGTTGATCACATTTTCAACAAAGAATGTGATATCCTTCATCGATGATTTATATACTCCCAAAGGACCGGCCATTATCGCAAGCCATCAGACATCGCAGTTGTTGTCTTCCGCACATGCTAGCAGAGTATTGATAGATGGAGGCTCATCTCTAAATATCCGTCCTTATGCCACCTTGGTAAAATGAATATCAATCTCAAGCGGATCCAAAGCAACCATACTATATCCGAGCTTTTGATGGATCCCGACGAAATGTCATTGAAAGATTGAATTGCCAATTGAGATTGGTCCAAATACATTCAATGTATCCTTCCACGCCCTCAAGATAGATTCAGATACAACCTCGCTATTGGGGAGACCATGGATACACATGGTCGGAGCTGTTCCATCCACATTACATCAACAACTCAAATACATCATCAACAATAGCCTAGTCATCATAAACGCCGAGCTGGATTGTCCCGAACAAGGAATTCTACCAATTATCGCCTTCAATTCGTAAGTTGAACCTACCCAGCTTCCATACTTTGAAGTGAGTAACACGCAATACCATTCTATGGGAGCGCCACTTCCTGCACTCCAAGATTTCTCGCCGAGGTTATGCTTCCCACTCAAGAAATGATGTTATCGGGTCATCAACCCGACAAGGGCTTGGTAAGGATCAACAGGGTATTAAGCACCCTATCCAAATGTCCAAATAAATTGGAACAAATTGGCTAGGCTATTCTTCTAGTTCCGCATACGTGAATCCTCATAAGCACGAAAGCAAGTTCCTCAAGCTTCCGCCAGACGATGATTTTCTATACCTTTACCTCATGAAGTTAATGCAATCTCCAAGAAGGTGCCAAATTTCATGCCATGGCTATGCTATTTCAAACCAAAGGCCAATCAAAGCTAAAGAGGTGTTGATTCCTCATCCCGAAGTGGAAGAAAAGGAACGAAAACGTAAACATGACCTTGCCTTGATGATGGCAGTATCCGCCATTGTTCATGATGAATATACAAACAGATACACCCCTGATTTATGATTGCCTGTGATGTCATGGTTATCATTCGGAGAAGGAAGACACGATGATCCTTCCATCATCGCAGCCCTTCAGACTTTGCCTCGATAAATTGGAGCAAAGACTCCATGCATCGGGGTCGACGATTTAGGGTAAAATGGGCGTAAAATCCTCCGCCTCAGATAACTTTAATTGCTTGCTTTCCTTTACAAAGACTAGCAGCTTATTTTATCACGCATATGCTAACACTTTTGTATGATCGAATAACAGCATATATATTAAGTGAAAGCATCTTTTGTTTCAGACTCTAAATTTAGATGTACTTGTCCTTGTCGATGAGGTGCCTTCTCCACAAGGGTCAGAATTTTGATGCAAAGTTGACTCAGACTTGATGGACATCCAAGAGGACATTGAGACACCTCAAGAGATTAAGGAATGGGTCGCAGACAAACCCAAACCCAATCTTGATCAAACCACTCCTTTCAATCTTGGAACCTTAGACAACCCTAAGCTAATCCAGATTGGTTCGCACCTTACCACAACTCAAATGAATGACATGGTCAGACCGTTAACCCAATTCCGTGATGTGTTTGTATGGTCTCATGAAGACATGGTGGGTTTGTCCAATCGACATTGTTCTTCATCGCCTTCCCATTAAAGAAGGATTCAAGCCAAGCAGTAAAAAGCTCAAAGCGATTGAAACCCGAGGTGGAGTTTAAAGGTTAAAGAAGAAATTGTGAAACAATTTCAAGTCGGCATCATCATGGTGTCTACATATCCTGAGTGGATATCCAACATTGTTCCCGCGCCTAAACCAGGGGAAAGGTGCGAGTCTCATGGGATTATCGGGATTTGAACAAAGCTTGCCTTTAAAGATAGCTTTCCCATGTCTTTATCCACATTCTTATCGACAATACCGCTCAATACGGCATGTACTCTTTGTCGATTGCTTATGGGTACCATCAAATTATGGTCACCGAGGAAGATCGTGAGAAAACCGCTTTCATCACGCCTTGGGGAACCTTTTGCTACAGATTTGTTGTCATTCGCCTCATCAACGCCGGGCAACCTATCAAATGAAGCATGATGGCTCTTTTCACGATTTAATGCACAAGGAGATAGAGATCTACGTGATGACATCATTGTCAAATCCCTAAGGAGGATGACCATTTAGACCATCTCAAAAAGCTTTTCAACAGTCATGTAAGTACAACTTGAAGTTGAATCCCGCCAAGTGCGCCTTTGGTGTTAAGTCGCAAGTTGCTAGGCTTCCTAGTCACCACAAAGGATTGAATCGATCCTACCAAAATCCAGCCATCAAGGAAATGCCCATTCCTCGCATGCAGAGAAGGAAATACGGGATTTTTGGGAAGGATCAACTTCATTAGCAGATTCATTTCTCAACTCACAAAGAACTCGTGAGCCTATCTTCAAATTGTTAAGGAAGAACTCATCCATGAAATGGAACGATGAGTGTCGAAAAGCCTTCCTTACCATTAAAGAGCAACCGATTAACGCCCCCTGCTTTGGTACCTCCTGTGGATGATGTTCCCTGCTCATGTACTCGCCCATAAATGACAATGCTATGGGTCGAGATGTCAGGCAAAAAGACAATAGAGGCCAAGAACGAGCTATCTATTACCTCAAAGAAAAGATTCAAAGATCAAGAACACAAGTACACTCGATCGAGAAGACTTGTTGTGCTTTTAGCATGGGCTTCCATGAGGTTACAACATTACCTCCATGGTCACACAACCCATCTCATATCCCGCGTGGATCCTCTCAAGTATGTGTTCAAGAAACCCATATCAATTGTCGATCGTCTGTATGGCAGCTGATCCTACAAAGAATTTGACATCGCTTACGTGACGCAAAAAGTCTCGCTAAAGGTCAAGGAATTGCGGATCAACTCGCCGCCGCACCGCAGGGGGATTACAAACCCTTAGAAACATACTTTCCCGATGAAGGGGTAATGATAAATCAATTACAACATCAAGACGATACATGCCGTGAGTGGAAAATGTATTTTGATGGAGTCATTAATTCGTAAGGCTCCGAGCCGAGCAAATTTAATATCCGCACGGGGAGCAGATCCCGTCATTCAAAATTAGCTTTGTCAAGACCAACAACACAAACCGAAAGTATATGAAGGTCAGATCATGGGGCTAAAACTTGCCCGCTCAATGGGCATCAAAGCGTTAATCGCTTTTGGGGATTCCAAATTGGTAATCAAGCAATCCACAGAATCTATCAAACCAAAGAATTGCATTTGTCACCTTACCACTCGAAGTAGTTTTACAGATGGCTTTGGAGTTCAAGAAATCTCCTTTCTACACATTCCTCGTAATAGAATGATTTTGCAGACGATTAGCAACGCTGGCCTCCTCGGTTACATATACCTAACAAGGAAAACATGCCACGCATCACGCTTGCTTTCACAAAAAGCCCCAATCTATGGGAATTACATTGAGAAGTATCGATGAGCTACCTCCCATCCACAACCCTTGGTACCAACACATCAAGGAGTATCTCATGAGATGGATCTACACCCGCGAGGCGAGCCTAACCGAGAAGAGAGCGGATTCATCGACTTGCTATGAAATTCTACCTGAGCGAGATGCACTCTACAAAAGAGATGCAGATTAGGTCTCCTCGTATGTCCGGACAAAGACCAAGCTTCAACCGACTCATGGATGAGATCCATGGTGGAGTATGCGGCCCTCACATGAGCGGACCCCTACTTGTCAAGAAAATTCTCGTAATCGGACATTATCGGCTTACACTCAAAGTCGACCGTGATGATCACGCCAAGAGATGCTATCAATGCCGATTCATGGGAATGCTATCCACGCCTCCAAGGAACTCCACAATATGAGTTCGCCATGGCCCTTCTCAATGTGGGAATGGACGAATCGGCCCATCGAGCCCAAAGCCAGTAATGGACATCGATTCATATTCACCATGATCGACTACTTCACCAAATGGGTAGAAGCAGCTTCCTTCCCCAAGGTTACTAAAGAAGTTATCATTGCTTTCATCAGAAACAATGTCATCTGTCGATATGGACAACCAGAGGTCATCAGGTCGATAATGCTAAGAACCTCAACAACAAAAAATGATGGAGGAGTTATGCAGAAAAATTCCACATCAAACATCTCAACTCCGCATATCTACCGACCAAAGATGAATGGTGTTGTTGAAGCGCTAATAAAAACATCAAAAAGATCATGCAAAAATGTCCGCCAACCACAAAGGATGGCCCGACCTCTCTTGCATCCGACTTTTATTAGCCTACAGTAACTTCCATGCGAACTTCCACCGGGCAACCCCTACTCATTAGTCTATGGATGGAAGCAAAGGTTCTATAGAAGTGGAAATGGAATCCTCAGAGTATTGATGGATGCTCACTTGATGAGGACCTATGGGTACAAGATGTATCACCAATTGTCTCTCGATAGACGAAAAGGCGAAACCGCGGCTATCTTCCATGGTCAAGATATCAACAAAGGATCGCATTTATCCTACAATGTAAAAGTCCGACTACGGCAATTCAAACAACATGACTTGGTTTTGAAGAAGATCATTGACAACCAAGATCAATCTAAGGGAAAATTCGCCCCTAACTGGAAGGCCCATTTATTGTCAAAGAAAGTATCGACAGAGGTGCTCTCGTTATTGCAGAAATGGATGGCGATGAATTTCCACAACTTTATCAACTCTGACACCGTGAAATGGTACTATGTCTCGGGTTACCATCAAACAAACATCCCGGTTTTGATCACCAAATCACCAATCATTCCGCTTTTGAACCCTTTCACCCTTTTTACATGCTCTTCTCCGCCTCGTGGAAACATACACTTCAAGCCAAAGAACTCGTTTTTACTTCATTCCAAACCTTCCATACAATTTTGTTATCCTCAAGACGGATTGAACCTTTCTCAATTTTGGCTATCCTCAAGACGGATTGAACCTTTCACACCGCAGCTTTATCCTCAAGACGGATTAAACTTTTCTACGCCGCAGCTTTCCCCCGAGGACGGATCAAACTTTTTACACACTTGCAGCTTTGTCCCCATTATGGGATCAAACTTTCTTCTCCCCGCAAAGATAGCCTCGCATACGGGATTTACACTTCTCTTCGCCTTCAATTCGCCCCGAGGGGCTAAACTACACGCCGACCGATCTCCCCGATACCCGGAGTACGAGGCAACCATATGCTATATGGCCCTGGCCGCAATAAAAAAAAAAACAAAAAAACATTTCTACCCTTTCTTCACAAAAACAACAAAAAACAACAACAAAAATACTTCTACACCCTTCTCGCTTTTCACATTCAAATATTGAACCTCCCACACTAGGTTCGAATCACGCAGACTTGATCTCCTCTTCAATAGAGTACGAGGGCGCACCATTTATGGTGCAAATAACCCCTACCGTAACAAACATACTTGTCACACTAAGATCGGGATCAACCTTCAATTTGCCCCATTTCATCTGCTTTTAGATCAAAGGGATGGAATTACCCAACCTCTTCTCACAAATAGAAGATTCTATGACCATCTAAGTCATGATCGCGTCTCAAAGAGCAATGCCAATCCATAAGAGATGGAATTAACTAGGCTTCTCACAAATAGAAGTATCATCAGCACCATCTGGGGTGCGGTCAATCTCGTAGAGGAAGAAACTACCTCCTCTCACTTTTTTCCATACAGATACCAAATCCCAAGACACCAAAGATGGTAGGGATTCACGTAAATCAACGATCCGCTTCTCGAGAGACCTCATGACGCCTCAATGTCCATCTATCAAGGATAAGTTCGTAATGCATCAAGATCACAAGGCCCTCGGAGAAACAGTAAACATCAAGCAAGTATCAAGGCATAACTAAAAGGGAAGTGAATCAAAATATATTTCCCCGCCATACATAATAATCGCTTTGATATATACATCTCATGGTTATATATGACAAAATGGCTAAGTTTAGTCTGTAGGCAGAAAATACAAAGCTATCTACAGATCTCAGATACATGCGACTATCGATCTAACATAGCATCCTCTCTCAAGACGGAGGAAGCACCGCAAGCTCCCCGCCCAAGGGTATCTACACGAGCTAGCAGATCGTAGGCTAACCGCATGGTGGTGGCATAATGCTCATCAATGTAAGCACTCATGCTCACCAGATCGACAAATATCCGGGATCTAATGGAAGTGCTATCCGCAATGGCCACATCCCTAGCAGATAAGGCGGCATCCCGCTTCTCCAATCAATGCATCCTCGGCCGATCTAGCCTCATCCCTCTCTAACAGAGCGCAGATCTCTCTCATCAAGAGTCACAACATCGCGCCCTAGCCTCGATCTCTATCATAGGTCATCGATGTAAGCTCGCCCCAAATGTTGTGCCAATACTGGGTAACAAAGGCACTCTGGTGGGAGAATCCATCACAAATGTCGGCAAATTTCAAAGAACCAAATCATCTGGGAATAATAACCTCTCTATAGCTCCTCATCGCCGTAATCACCCCCTCAGACTGGATACCGCCACAAATCGATGCAAATCGCTCCATCCATGCGAATACTCGCAGAATAACCCGATGATCGACAGAAAACTCAAATAACTCGGCCGATCCCAACAGTATACAACTCGGATCTGCCTCCACCGACAAACGGCAGACGCGGTTACCGACTCATCGCCTCATACGGATGGAAATCCTAAACCGTCAAACCGACACATCACGCCCAAAGGTGGTAAGTGATCATGCCCTCAATCCAAATTAGAGGGAGATAATCCATGCCCGAGCATGAGTAATGAAGTCAGTAGGGTGAGTCGAGCCCCAACACGACAATATATATCAAATGGATCTCTAATCCCTCGCCAGAAAGCGGACCAAGATGCAAATTCAGACACTCCGCAGTCGAAGGAATACGCCATGGCTATATCATGGGTGAAACAAAATCCATGATGTCTAAATGTGCTAATCGGCCTCAAGTGTGACATAAACCACACATACAACATGACCGAAGCTACTCGTGAAATACTCCCACCGGATAAGTGCAAAGAAGATGTAGTCAACCTCAAGGTCTCTCGCAATGATCATCGAAATAATGGTATGACCTCTCCCGAGAGCTCTCACCGCCATGACGACGCCGATATCTAGCTCATCCATGTACCGCGCAGATGTAGACGTATGACAATACGCATAGAAGCAAAGATATCTACTCGGGCCGAACGCCAATGATCCTCCGGTGTGGTGAAATCCCTAATGCCGCATATAGTCGTCCTCGTGAGCCAAACCTCACAAACAGAAACGCCGGATATAACATGGCTTGATGTAATCTCATCCTCGCACCACTCACGCTTCAATCCTCGTGAGAGTCATGAACTGCCTACTCATGTCTCCCATCACCATATGCACGCAAGGTCCGTCCAGAGGCAAGATCGCAATCGTGCATACCCTCCAAAGTAGAGTCAACTCACGGGTCCCAAATCGAAATACATGTCCGTCCGCACCTCAAAGGTTTCAAAGATGCCCTCTACAAATCTCGGAGGAACCTCAAACATCAAGAAGGTCATAGTATGTCAGAAAAAATCATCTACGATCACCATGTCCGATGGTGATATACTATCATACCATGATCGATACCAAATACCACCACAAATGGTGGGGTATGATCGATACGGCTAATCGTCAAGAAGACATCTCATGGGTCGTGTCATAAGACCATCCAGGGTCAATGCCGAGTATCTCTCGACATACATATATATGCATAACATAATAACATGCATGATACAATAGATGGCAATATGATATAGGAATGGAAAACTGTACATACATTCCTAAGTATATCATCATCTAATACATCTCTCAGATAAAAAAATACAGGAAATGGGGCGGCTACCCAACATACAACAGAGGCCTATCAAAAGATATAGCGAGAATGGGGCGGCTACCCAGATGCTAACAGAGGCCTATCAAAAGAGATAACGAGAAATACATCGAAAAAAGTCAATAGTATCGATGTTCACATCATCGATCCTCGCCCACCGATGTAACTCCTCCCGAGTCACCGGATCTCTATCTACAGTGGATGTCAGCCGATACAAAGGAGGATCTCGCGCCGCAAACCATATGGGTCACCCGAGGGACCAACGCTACCAGAGCCGGAAGGATCAAAAGTATCTACCGCAGGATCTCCGCCCCAAATGCCGAATGAAAAGATGTGACCGGCCCAAATTACCGAAGTCAATCATTAATCTGTGTCACATGAGTCGATCTCCGACACATAAAGCTAGCTAATCCGCTATCATCATCACGATCCCGAACCATATCCCCATAAACTGTGTGGCGCGGGTCCGAGCTCCAATCGTACGAGGATCCACCAATGCCGAACGCTCTCCCGAGAACAGGGGCCTTCTCGATAATGTAAAACCGCTAATCCCCATCAATGGGATGTCAATGACGGTGATCATGCGAAAAAGCCAATAACGCCTCGGCAGAGAGGCAAGATCAAGATACGGATCTCTCCTCAGAGTGTGCTCTAATAAAGACGCTTCCTAAATAGAGCTCCCATCCTCCATCTCAGAAGAGAGAGGAATCTCATGGGTGGAAATGACGTACTTACTCCAAATGGTACCCATCCTCAAAGCACTCCCAAATGCTCTCAGTAGTAGGGAATCCATGTGATGACATCACCGTCAATAGCTCCAAATTGTAGGCGACAAAATGAGTGAAACCTCAAAGAATGGGACCTCCGCCAAGATGGAATGATGCCATCTCCGCCCTCGTGGATAGGTGTCTAAACCCAACACGCCACAGTGATGCAAACAAGGAAGCCTCTCATAGGCCCAAAACTCGCCAACACAAAGGCAAACATCTCACCAACCAACACTCTTAACCCATACATGGAAAAGACAAGAGAAACACTCACCAAAGTAAATGGGTAGAATCCTAACCACGCCTTGCATTTAAGCCCTCGCGATCGCATGCGATTCCCCGAGGAAATAGGCAAAGGTGTAGAACCCCAATCATACTCTCCTATACGGTCCACGGTCGAGTGGCGCTAATCAAAGCGGCGGACACCGTAGAGAGGAATTATCTCATATGAAGCGTTTCTAATGATCATCAGAACAATCGCCAAGAATGCGATCCCCGACTCTCACATCATCGGCATAGGCTCACTCAATAGTTTCCATTATAAGATCTACGCCAAAGGACCTGTGACGAATAGCCCCGCCTCGAGCGCCTCCACCGAACTCCCAACAAGGATCTGACGGCAGTAGGGGTGATATCCGCCGTGCAAGGCACCGGCTTCCCTCCAAACTCCATACCTGTGATAAATCGCCAATCCATCGGCGCCATCATCACCTCACAATCCAAAGAAATGGAGTGATCGAACCGTGTGAAACCACCGCCAGATAATGCCCCGAGGTAACCCTGTGGACAACGACGGGTAGAATGGAGAAGAACCTCCCGAATCCCCAAATGCATGGACGATCGCTTCATAGTCATCATGCAAGGCCCGATACATAGAGTGGATGCTAAACCAGCCTCCCTCGAGGTCAGGTGAAGCCGAAACCTACATCAAATGCAGATCAACATCGACTTTCGACTCTCATCAATAGGAAATAAGGAAGATTAAAGATCTAACTTCATACCTCGCTTATGCAAGGTGTATATCAAGGATGCCTACTCAAGTCACCTAAGAAGATCCGGGTTCGCCACTTGAATACTCGCAATTTCCTCACGGGAACACGTATAAGAGAGCAGCAGAAACCTCGACGGCATCCTCCTCCTCCTCGCCCCGACATTCGCACCTCAACCCGAATAGACGATCACCGCCTCCGCCAAACGACATTTAGGTCAGTCTCACGTAATCTGCATGCCGAGGCTCTTCAAAAGCCCTCCTCCGCACACCGTAAGTGGTCCCATGCTGAACTACTCACCGATCTCGATCCATGATATCCGGACAAAGAAGTCTCCAAATCACCTCGTAAAGGGTGTGGTAATTTCTTACCCGAGTCTTTTCAAATGCATTCTATGATTACATGCATGCATGCATTGCTTTTAACATACATCTACAAGAGAGTTAAAAATGCATGACTACCCAATACCTACATTTTGGGAAAATTTTGCCATAGCCCCTTTGTAAATGGGACTATCCACACGCACATAGGCATGACTAGGTGGCCATTCAAGAAGACACCTATACACAATATATACATCCTCAGATGCATCAATACATTGCAAAAAAAAAATCTGTAAGTGTAGTCTAATTACTGTGATTATTTTGCTATTCTACCTTTACTCATTTGTCCTCATATAGATAAGAAATGACAAGAAAAGGTGCCAATTTGACTGCTTTAAAAAGTCAAATTTTTTCACATCATTATGTTCAAAGATGGTTTAATACTAACATTTGCTATGTTGAATATTTTTATCAAGTCATATCAAGATGCATATTCACTACTATGTGTCTAAATGCATTTCATGCGATAAGTCATTTTCCAACGGACAGAAATTGGAAAAAATACATGCATGTGTTACCAGGACGTTGAAGAACGCTTGTACGGTGATAGAATATGCAGAAAGTTGCCCAACTCAGCAGATCTGAAGAAGAGCTCTCGATTTCCTTCACATGCAAACTTGAAAATGACTTATGAAAGCAGCAACCACCACCTATACATAGGCACTACCGGGTCAGTAGCTAACCTCGCGGCCCCAGCAGTACACACCGCGCCCCCTACATGGGTCCCACACCTCCTACTCACCCAGCTTAGAGTTGCAAAGGAGGTCTCACATGTCGAAAAAGGCCAAATCAGAATAAAATGCTACGCGATCGAGCTTAATAAATTTCGAATCTCGGTTTCGCTTGGCCGAGTTAAACTCCCGTCACCTCAACGGTATTCACCAATGCGGTATATACTATACCAATGAGCTCAACTTTCACAGATCATGCTCGATAATACCCCACAAAGGTCCGATGTCATCAATGAGTGTCAGTAACCCTAACGATCCCCTACGGGTTACAACGCGAAAAAACCACAAAATATCAAACCTCCCCACGGGGTTACAACGCCGGTTATCAAGCATCTACGATCCCCCACGGGGTCACAACGCGCATCTTTCAAACTTCTACGATCCCCGATACGGGTCACAACGCAAATGTAACCATTGATACACACATCAATGAAGGTCAAGCAAATTTCGACGTCATATCACCGATGGGCAAGTAAACCCATCGGAGCAACCTTACCCAATGAGGGCTACAACACAAATGCTACCATTGACACATACATCAATGAAGGTCAAGCAAATTTTGACAATACACCCAAAGAGGATCTATCCAATGATACACACATCAACGAAGGTCAGCAACCCCGGCAAAGAACAACACTGTCAAGGCAAGAATCTCGACAAAGATGAGGGAACATGTTATACACATCCTCAAATGCATAAAGCCTTATCCCCACAGCATCTCTTCCACACAAGAGGTACCTCTATGGAGTATAAGCCAAAGTCTAGGATTCAAGACTTTGGTGGTAGTCCCAACGTCAACATCCTTGGAAACTTGGATCGCATGTCCAAGTCATCACCGATTGTCATCCCAAAGAGATTACATGACAATCATGCATCATACATTTGCATCATGTTGTCGCATATATAAGATCATGTTTATCTTGCTTGCATTTCAAGTGTCTAGGATTCTTTATCCTATCCATGCCTTGCATTGCATGAATATGATAAAGAGGGGCATCTCAGACACTCAAAATTTTCTCGACTCCTATTACTAACATTGCAGAGGGTAGATTCGCCTTTTGAGATAACCCCGAAGATGTACTTACATCCATCCCGGATACCACCGAAGTTCAGGGCCCAACCCTAACACAAACCGAACATCATGTCAACCCGAAACACACACCGAATGTCATTTCCATCTCTTGAGATAACCCCGAGATATGCAGATCAAAAGACCGAAGAACAACACCGAGAGGATAGCTTCGCTCTCTACGATAACACCGCGACGCTCAGCCCAAATCCCCAGAGAGACAACACTGAGAGTAGCAACACCATCCTTGGTGATAGCCCCAAGGATGCCATTGCGCTTCCAAGATAACCCCGTAAATGCTTGTTTCAAACATATGCAATCGCCTTCAACCTCGTATATCCGTCGAGGCACACACACCTCGCACTCGAGATAACAACGGCGACAGAACATCCACAGATGATGTTGAGGCATACAAACAAGCAAACCCAATCTCGATGTAACCTCGAGCAACGCTCTCTTTTCCGCTTAAACCGCGATAACCCCGTGAGAGGAGTCACAACGCTATCTTACCACGCCAACAAGATGATATCGCAAAGATACCAACAAGTAGTCCAATCTCACCAGAAACCCGAAAGCAACGCCTCACTTTCAACTCAAACCGCATATAACCCCGACGAGGAGTCAAACGTCATCTTGTTCTTTCGATAAATGGCACGCCGCCTCAACACTTCATACATACATACATCCAACAATGTCCCACAAGAACCGAGGAGTGACAATCCCGAGTGACTATTACGTGTGGCAAGATTTTTGATAGAATTTGAAGCTTGAAGACCATGGGCATAGACCCTCTTCCCGACTTCAGACAACCTCTAATCCATGTCATCACATAAATCTCGACACCAAAGTCCATCCAAGAAGGTCGATATACCTCGCTCGGATGCTCGGATTGAAGTTCTAAAGTTCGAGCGACATTATTAAGGTGCATGAGTGCACGTATTATAGAGACGACGGACCATGAGGCTCGGATCCACCACGACCACCCAAGTAGTATAACATCATAGCTACAGCAGTGTACCTGCTACCATCCGCCTATATATATACAAGGCTTGGGTCACCCATTTGAAGAGAGAGAGAGAAGGAAAAAGGCGAGGAAGCCCCGCCCATTTTACTCTCTTATACACATCTTTTGAGTGTTTCCTCTTCTTTAAACACTAGTTAGCTCACATATAGCTATATTTTATCCAAATGAGCCGAGTGTTTATCCATTTAAAGTCATAGAAGTCTACTTTGGCAAATTTCAACCGTAAGCCTTCTTACATTTTATAAAGCCTTCTTCTCATATAGCACACATCTATACACATCGAGAGTCGTGTTGTAAGGCGCTTTTCTTGACTTCTATTCCATGGTTTTCATTTTTCGTTCATATATATATACTAATATATGTATATATTTCATATATATGGACTAACATTATCGAAGTTATGCCTCGATTGAGCCTGCAGACTTTGGCCTCGAGCGTTTAATTGCTTTATATATATATATATATATATATATATATATATCCGATGAGCCCGGATTTTACATCCTATATATATATATATATATATATATATATATATATATATATATATATATATATATAATTGTTGTATATATCCGATGAGCCCGGATTTTACATCCGGTATGCTTAAATCGCTTATATATATATATATATATATATATATGTTGTCCCGATGAGCCTCGATTTTACATCCGCATATTATATATATATATATATATATATATATATATATATATATATATATATACATTCATATAACATATCCGATGAGCCCGGATTTACATCCACATATATATATATATATATATATATATATATATATATATATATATATATATTACATTCTCACAGTTCCCGAGTTTACTTCGTGGCCTTTTACAAATTTTTATTTACATTTTGTCCTCGCCTCGAGTTTACTTCGTGGCAAGCTTGATCGCTTTTACAAATTTTATTTACATTTCGTCCCGCCTAGTTTACTTTCGGTGGTTGATCATGTCCATATATATATATATATATATATATATATATATATATATATATATATATATATATTTACCGCTTTTATATATTTACATTTCGATCCCCATGGAGTTGCTTCGTGGTGGTTGATCATGTCTCAGATATATATATTTACAGCTTTTATATATATAACTCGCTTATCGCTTTCCATACAAATTGCAAGATTATGTGAGCCTAGAATCATGTGATCACAGTGTTCAATTTTATCAATCTAGATTCTGCCTCCCATGATGGATATTTTTCAAATTGTAGCAAATTTGTACATTATTTTACAAAGTCTTCAATTTCCTTGGATGGTCATCATGCCCATGAGGAGTTCTAAGATCATCAGATATTATTTTTTTCTAGAATGCTTCGATCTCAAAAATAAAAAAGCAAATGTTTTTACATTTAATAATAAAATGGAAGTATGAAAAGGTCTCAATTCCTATTGAGCATGTGGTTTGAAAAACCTCTTTACAAAACGTCATTGCTATATCTTGTTAAAACCGAATTTTTCTATAAAATTCAAACCTTGTGTATATAGGTGCTAACGAGGCCTCGCACTACTTTCAAATAATTGCACATTGATCCACACACACACACACACACACATTCATATAAACAATTTCTTTGAAAAGTGGCGGTCACCGTGGTAACACGGATGTCTGGGGTGCCTAACACCTTCCCTCCGCATAATCAAGCCCCCGACCCAAAATGAATCTCTGCTTTCACAGAATCTGCTTTAGCAAAGGTCAAATCACCGGGTCAATGTGCAAGCCTTTTCGGTTATATTAAACCAACCAAATAATACACCAACCGGCGACTTTTAAAGTCCAATCGTCGACATTATACATGCTCTGACCTTTTTCACTTGTTTTTTCAAACAAATCTCACATTAACATGAGAACACCAAAAGAACAAGTAACGAAAAGGACACTCAAAAATCTCAATTGTTTACACTTTACCAAATAATACATTTAATCATTCAAAATGCCATACTCATAAGATTTCATCACCAATGATCAAATCCCTCATCAAAAATCTGGATATACCCTATATAGGATTCCCAAGCTATAAAATCCTATTTTCTAATTTTGTTACTTCACATAACATATTTAATTCATTTACTCATAACTATTTCATTTTCATGAAAAATACCAAATCAGTCCCCAAAATATTTCTTTTCTGGGATTTAGCAGAATATAGTCCCATATACATATATTTTTCTCAGAAATTTTAAAATTTATTTACTATTTTTCATATGGCCAAAACTGTCGAATATTTAGACATTTATCATAAATTTTATTTTTGTCCAAAAATTTCAAAATTTACAGGGTATACTCCTGTTATATACATGTAATCCCAATAAAAATTTCACCAATTTTGGAGTTAACCATAAGGAGTTATAAGGGTTTACTTTTAAAATAGTCTTTTCCCATAAAATCCATAACTCTTAATCTATACATCCAAAAAATCGCCATCTTTGGACACAATATAAAAAACTCATCAAATTATCATTTCAAATTTTTCTAGAATTTTTGAGGGTCAGAAAAATAACAAAACTGCCCATAGCAGAACCCCTTTTGAATGAAAATACTATTTATATGAATACAAAGGACCATTCACCATGCACGCCAGAATCAACATAGGCGAGTTATTCTAATGTAATAATAAAGAATGGAATAACGTAAGAATTCACCATGCATGCGATAGATCGCGATGTGAACGGGTTATTCTCAATGTAATAATAAAGAATGGAACCGAGTCATGCGTAAATCGCATGCATGTGATATTCCAACGTAATAATAAAGAATAGAATCGGTCAAATGCGTAAACCGCATGCATGTGATATTCTAACGAGAATAATAAAGAATGAAATAACAACAGAATTCACCGTGCATGCGATGATAGACCATGATAGGTTATTCTAACATAATAATAAAGAATGGAATAATGTAAGAATTTCACCATGTATGCGGTACTTGGCATAGATAGATTATTCCAACATAATAATAAGGAATGGAATAACAATAGCTCTCTTCATGAATACGAAAAGAAATAATACCCTTTACCTCAAAAGAAAGATCGGATACCGGAATAAGTGAGGTAGCAGACTTCTCTTCTTCTTTCTCTCTATAATTTCTCTCTATAATAATTGCTCTATAGCTTTAGTGAATTGGTGAGAAATGAAGGAAGAATGAGCTTCTATTTATAGAAAAATAAAGTTTCGATAATTGCACGTTTTGGGGCTCGAAATATTACAGTATAATACAATTCATTAGAAGAGTTAAGTAGAGAATGAAATCTTCTATCATCTATGAATTTAAAAGTCCATCATCAATATTTTATCCCTATAACATCAATCAATATACATCTTGAATCAAATATTCATCTTTGCACTACGGGCCAAAGATATTCATTTGTATCACCAGTTGGTCATGTTCATCTCAACACCTGTTCATCTTTGCACTATGAGCCAAAGATATTCATCATGTAATCATTCATCTTTACATTATATGCCAAAGATATTCATCAAGTATCACCATTAAGGACTGAGGATGATGAAAAATATTTTAGAGAACGAATCTAGTGACACAAAAGGACAAATATTAGGGATTCGTATTTCGGTTTACCCAAATTCAATAATTCTCCATAATAACCAAGTGTGAAGTAGAATAAAGATCAAAACATGGATATAATCAAAGATAGTAACCATAAAAGACATCTAGGATGAAAAAGAGAAAATTTTATTTTTTGGTGAATAGTGTCGTATTTGTGAATAGTGCCATATACGTGAATAGTGTCGTATACGTGAATAGTAACTCCGACACAAAAAGGTAGAAATTCCACAATAAAATTCATAACAATATCTCAGCATAATGATATTGAAGAAAATAATATCATTTAAGAAGAAAATTACGTCCCTTACCTCAAAGAATCGATTTCCGGAATGAAAGGTAGGAAGTGATCTTTGAATGAAACTTGTCTTGAATAAAGAACTCTCAAAGTATCTAAATACTCACAAAATACGCTCAATAATATAGAGAGAGAAAGATAGAAAGCTTATATATCTGGTGTGATTTTCAATTCTAACTTAGCCATCTATTTATAGGAAAATGTTAGCCGTGGCAAGAAGCATACTTGACTCACACACGATGGTTTTACCTGCTACTATTGCCACCCACCAAATTTGAAATAAAATTCAGCACATTTCTTCACCAACCACAAGTGGGTCCCACTCAATTCTAGAATTTTCCATCAAAATCATTTATAAACCTAATTTCTGAATCAGTCACCTCTTAAAATTCATAACAAATCATACGTTAATTTTTAACGGTTTAAAATTTGTGAACATATACCCAACTTATATATGTATAACATATCCAAAAATCAGAACGATCCAACGGTCAGATTAAAAATTATAACTCACGCAATATATCGTAAAAATACTGATTTGATTTTTAATACCTCCATTCCGACAAAGATACTGATAAAACACCTCACATTAAATCCTTCAATTATAACCACATAAAATAAATAAATACATCATTTATATCCACATCAAATAAATATTTTCTAATCATATAAATCAATAATTAATTATTCATAAATAATATTACAGAATCATAATTATGACAACCAGACCGTTCTCAGGAAAGAGGGGGTTTTCCAATAAGGATTTCTCCTTACTGGCGCGCAATTAGGTGACCAAACCTCTCCTTAGACAGAACTTTCTAGACATTGCCAATAATGTTATCTAATAATATTATTCAAATAATATGAATTATTGATCTGATAATGGGAAATATTGTGCAGTGATAATTATTAAAACAACAATAATATAAAATATCAACGCAACAATTATTGAATCAATAAAATAAAATATTGAACAAGAATTCACTCAGAACAATTATTGAGTAGTGCCTTCTTACGTAAGAATCAATAATTCAAAATCTTTTATCGCGCAATACCGTGTACTACTCACAACCGACCACGCATATTATCGTATTTTTAACCACCGGGTATTCCAATGTTGTTAATTGTAATGATTACGCCGTTATTTATAAAAACTCAAACTTATCATTTTCTTCATCCGACGCTTATTCTCATTATAAGGCCCACAAATGGCTATGCTTGAGTATTTAATATTCCCGACAACAAGAATATTCTACGACCAAACAAATATTCCCCGTCAAAAATGAATATTTTATAACCACTTGCTTATTTTGTAAAATTTGCTCATTTCACCCATAACCAAAGTATTATATCAAATTAACTCCTAATTAATTTTATTCATAATAAGTTGGGGTCTTACAACCTCCCCTCCTTATGAAATTTCGTCCTCAAAATTGACGTACGTACCTGGTGTTTTGAACAAGTGAGGATACCTCGCTTTCATTTCTGACTCCAACTCCCAGGTCATTTCTTCAATAGCATAGTTCCTCCACAAAACCTTAACTTGTGGTATAACCTTTGTGCGTAGGACATGCTCTTTCATATCCAAGATCTTGACAGGTACCTCCTCGTATGTTAAATCTTCGGCTATCTCGTCTAATTCTAACTCAATAATGTGGTTTGGGTCTTTCACATATTTACGAAGCATAGATATGTGAAAAATATTATGAACACGAGACATGCTTGGAGGTAACGCAAGTCTATAAGCTACACTTCCTACTCGGTCAAGAATCTGAAATGGACCAATAAATCGTGGATTGAGTTTTTCTCTCTTCCCGAATCTTGTAACTCCCTTCCATGGAGCAACACGTAACAATACATGATCTCCAATACCAAATTACACGTCCTTTCGATGAAGATCCGCATAACTCTTTTATCGATCCTGTGCCGTTTGTAAACGTTGTCAAATCGTTTGGATCTTTTCCGTAGTCATACGTACCAACTCTGGTCCTAATAATGTTGCTTCTCCTACCTCGTCCCAGCATACTGGAGAATGAAACTTTCGTCCATACAACGCCTCGAATGGAGCCATGCCTATACTTGCTTGATAACTGTTGTTGTAGGAGAATTCCACCAATGACAAGTACTTATCCCAACTTCCTTTGAAATCAATGACACAGAGTCTTAATATATCTTTGAGGTTTTGAATAGTCCTCTCTGATTGTCCGTCCGTTTATGGATGGTATGTCGAACTGAATCGTAAATCCGTGCCCATAGCTTTCTGCAAACTCACCCAAAATCGTGAAGTGAATCTTGGGTCACGATCCGAAACTATGGATACTGGCATGCCATGCAATCTCACAATCTTATTTACGTACATACTAGCAAGACGTTCAAGAGAATAAGTCTCACGTACAGGCAAGAAATAAATGAGCTGACTTGGTTAATCTATCAACAATAACCCAAATCGCATCTATGCCTTGAGAAACCTTGGGAAGACCTATAATGAAATCCATAGTAATGTGTTCCCACTTCCATTTTGGAATCTCAAGTGGTTACAATGGACCCTTTGGCATTTGATGCTCTGCCTTTATACGGTTACAGGTTAAACACCTCGAGATAAACTCCGCGATCTCTCTCTTCATATTGTTCTACCAAAATGTATGTCGAAGATCATGATACATTTTGGTACTCCCAGGATGGATTGCAAATGGTTTGTTATGTGCCTCCATCATGATTCTATGCTTCAAGTCAGAATCGTTAGAAATGCAAAGTCTGGAGTTGACTCGAAGTATTCCTTCTTCATCGATTCCTGCTTCTGGAATATCACCTTCTTGTACTTTCTTCTTCATACGATCGTTGGTCCGTGTAGCTTGAGCAGCTTTAACTTTATTGATTAAAGTCGGTTCTACTCGTATGTTTGATATCATCATGTGGGTACTTGGAGCCTTTAACTCTATCTCCATCCTTTGCAAGTCATACAAAATAGGCCTTTGTGTTAACAACATTACACTCGTACCCGCATATGACCTTCTACTCAATGTATCAGCTACAACGTTTACTTTTCCATGATGATATTGAATGTTATGGTCGTAATCCTTCAACAGCTCAAGCCAACGTCGTTGCCGCATGTTGAGTTCCTTTTGGGTGAAGAAATATTTGAGGCTTTTATGATCCGTATAAATCTCCACTTTCTCCCCATATAGGTAGTGTCTCCAGATTTTCAATGCAAAAACGACTGCTGCCAACTCCAGATCATGAGTATGATAATTCCTCTCATATTCTTTGAGTTGTCACGAGGCATAGGCTATGACTTTCCCATGTTGCATGAGAACACATCCTAACCCTTTGCCTGAAGCATCGTTGTAGATAACAAATCCATCCTAACCGGATGGTATTGTCGAAACAGTCTTAGAATGAGTCTCCTCTTGAGCTCTTGAAACTCTCCTCGCGTTCCTCGCTTCCATACTTAATTTTGCATCTTTTTCCGAGTCAATGAGTTAATGGAGTAGCGATTCGAGAAAATCCTTCCACGAATCTCCGATAATAACCAGCTAAGCCCAAAAAGCTACACACTTCTGTCACCGACTTCGGTTGCTCCCAACTTTTTATTGTTTCAATCTTCACCGGGTCAACAGATACTCCATGTTTTGACACCACGTGCCCAAGGAATGTTACTTCCTTAAGCCAGAACTCGCATTTCTTCAGCTTGGCATATAGCTTGTTGTTACGAAGTCTTTGAAGTACCAGCTTCAAATGGTGCTCATGATCTTCACGGCTTTTGGAATAGATGAGGATGTCATCAATAAAGATAACAACGAACTGATCCAAATATTCCTTGAATACATGGTTCATCATATCCATGAAAGTAGCAGGAGCATTAGTCAATCCAAAAGACATGACTAAGAATTCATAATGCCTGTACCGAGTCCTGAAGGCAGTCTTTGGAATATCCTCAGTTTTAATCTTCAGCTGATGATATCCAGAACGAAGATCGATCTTTGAAAATAATTGTACTCCTTGCAACTGGTCAAACAGGTCATCAATGCGAGGTAGTGGATATCTATTCTTGATGGTGACATGGTTTAATTCTCGGTAGTCAATACAAAGTCGCATACTCTCGTCTTTCTTCTTTACAAATAAAACAGGATCACCCCAAGGGGATGTACTAGGACGAATGAAACCAATGTCTAACAATTCCTGTAGTTGGACTTTTAACTCCTGACGTTCAATAGGAGCCATTAGATATGGGGTTTTAGAAATAGGCTTTGTACCCAATTCAAGATCAATAAAGAATTCAACTTCTCGTTCTGGGGGTAGACCAGGAAGTTCCTCAGGAAATACGTCAGGAAATTCATTAACAACAAGAATATTATTCAAATCTGATGTGTTTTTGTTCAAGTCCATAATATGGGCTAAGAAAGCTTGACATCCATTTTTTAATAAACGAATAGCTTTATGGCCTGATATGATGCTGACTGATTTTAGTGGTTTAGTTGTTTGAATTCGTATAACAGGTTGGTTAGGCATATAAAAACTAACAACCTTACGAAAACAATCAATTTTGGCATGATGAGTGGTTAACCAATCAATTCCTAAAATCACATCAAAAGCAAGTATCTTTAAAGAAATTAGATCAACATGTAAGGTGATTGTGCCAACTTGGATCAAGCAAGATTTATAAACTATAGATGTAACGAAGGTTTCACCCAACGGAGTTTCAACAGATAAGTTAAAGTCCAATTTTTCCGGAGTCAAGTTTAAACGTTGAGCACAAGCAGGAGAGATAAAAGAATGGGTAGAACCGGTATCTAGCAAGGTATAAACTTCGCAAGAGTTCAAGATTAGCTTACTCGTGATCACCTCGTTCGGGTTTCTCGCATTTTGGCCAGTCGCGACAAACGCCCTTCCTTGAACCAATTAGAGCTTGGTTTTGTCGTAGTCGCTTTGGTTCCGCCAGTCCCTAGTTGGACTTGACTTATTCTACGGACAAAATCGGGCTATGTGACCATCTTTTCCACAATTGAAACACACCTTGGAAGGTTTGTGAATGGCTTGGACTTATGTGTCCCTCCTCTCCGCATCTCTGTAGCATCTAACCCAAGGTCGATTCTCCTCCCTAGAATTTGTTGTTGGTCTTTGGTCTTCATCTGCTTGATGTCTTCCCGTCATTGTTGAATCTCCTCTTTTGAAATTTCCACTTGACTCACCTCTCCTATTATCATGGCCACGATTACCACCCGAGTGGTTACCGCTTTTAATCCGTATTCTTCCTCCTCGCTAGTTATCAACGCTCAGATAATTCTTTGTCCACCGATGTGACCTGATTTGATTTTTAATACCTCCATTCCGACAAAGATACTAATAAAACACCTCACATTAAATCCTTCAGTTATAACCACGTAAAATAAATAAATACATCATTTATATCCATATCAAATTTTTATCATATAAATCAATAATTAATTATTCATAAATAATATTACAGAATCACAATTATGACAACCGGTGTGCCGCCCGAGAAAGAGGGGCTTTCGATAAGGATTTCTCCTTCTTGCCAAGGCAATTAAGTGACCAAACCTCTCCTTAGAGCGAACTTTCTAGACATTGCCAATAATGTTATCTAATAATATTATTCAAATAATATGAATTATAGAACGATAATGGAAAATATCATGCGGTGATAATTATTGAAACAACAATAATATAAAATATCAACGCAAAGAATTATTGAATCAATAAAATAAAATATTGAGCGATAATTCTACTTCAAACAATTATTGAGTAGTGCATTCTTATGTAAGGATCAATAATTCAAAAATCTTTATGCAATCTGGTGTAACTTTCTTGTGCAACCACGCATATTACTGTATTTTTAACCATCGGGTATTCCAACAGTGTTAACGGTAACAATTATGCCGTTATTTATAAAAAAATCAAACTTGTCGTTTTCTTCATCCAACAGTTATTCTGTTATGAGGCCCACGAATGATACGCATTGGTCGTCTGAATATTCCCCGACAATAAGAATATTCCACGACCAAACGAATATTCTCCGTCAAAAATGAATATTTTATAACCACTTGCTTATTTTGTAAAATTTTCACATTTCACCCATAACCAAAGTATTATATCAAATTTACTCCTAATTATTTCAAGATAATAAATAGAAAAAATTTAATTTTATTCATAATAAGTTGGGGTCTTACATGATGCAGCAATTACTGTAGCAATAATTGAGTATAACTGAATGACTTCTCACGTAAGCATCAATAATCAATACTGGTATCTTACTTGTGCAACCCACAGCGTATTCTTTGTTTTTACTATCGAGTAGTTCAATAGTTTTAATGGTAACACTTTCGTTGTTATTTTTATAAAACATAATTCTGTCATTTTCTTACTACGACAATACTTCCGTTGTGGGTTCCACCAATGATTGTGTTGTCCTACGAATATTCTCCGACAAAAAGAATATTCCTCGACCAAACGAATATTTTATAACAACTTGCATACTTTGAAAAATTTTCACATATCACCCTTAACTTTAACCTTTTATCAATTTAACCATTTACTAAATAGAATAATTATAAGAAAATTGAATACTTTTATTTCATAAAATTCGGGGTCTCACAATCTCCCCTCCTTATGAAATTTCGCCCTCAAAATTTACGTACCTGGTAGTTCGAAGAGATGAGAATACCTTGCTTTCTTTTCGGATTGTACCTTCCCGGTAATTTCTCTGTATCATGATTTTTCCATTGCTCATCTCCTGTATTTCAAATATCATTCTAGAATATACCTTCAAAACAAAGGTTAATTGACATATCACAATTTGTCAACTTATCAAGTAAACAATTTCAGCTTAGGTAAGTCACACACTAGCGAAGTATATTACTCGTCTCTCCCCTCCTAGTTCTAGACTCATATCTGCCAGCGACCATATCCCTAAGCTCGGATACCATTTGTGTCGTCCCCAAAATAGGTCTACACGACCCATTCTGAGTCGCCAGATATCATACTATAAAAATCACATACAAACTTCATTTATACAATCGTTGAACGTCGTGCGTAGTACGACGACAACACATAAAGCTATGAGTTTTAATACAATACTGTCTCGTGAGGTGATTCAAACTCAAATTGTTACAATGCCATATAAAATACAGCAGTAAATATTTTAAGACCCCAAAGAAGAACGAGAAGATTACTATCATATTCATTCTAAAGAGGTGCACTTTTGACGCTTTCAAAGTCGGGTTCTCATCACCCTATTGTTGTTCGCCAAAATAAATTATTAAGTGACGTATAAAATATGACACACACACACATCTTAGGTCCTCAATACAATTATCTGTTGCATGTCATGCCATTTTATAATGTATTGAGAAACTTCGACAGCCTCGGACCATCACACTATTTCCCTATTATCCCCGCTCGACCCAGCTACACTCTTATTACCTGAAAGGAATTGTGAAGCAAAGGGTGAGCACAAATAGCCCAGTAAAGAATATCATGACTAAAGATAATTAAATTATCAATAGCCTTCGTCAATAATAAATCAAAGATTTAGAACATATGGTAGATGATAAAACTTTTCAACCATAGTTAAAAGAAACGAGCAATCCATTAGAAGAGTCAAAAAGACCATCGAATTCTATTATCTTCTCCATGTTAAAAGTCCACCAATAATGTTTTATCCGTAACATCAATCAACAATTCTTGTCCACAATCATATGAATAACTCATAATCATAATTGTGATTCTAAATTCTCTTCGCACCGGGGACGAAGATAATTTTCATCACCTATCTTCACCGAAACATCAAAAATCATGGTTATACCAAATCACAATTCCTGCTCACAATCATACTAATAAATTCATCTTTGCACTACTACCGAAAGATATTCATTAACAATTCATCTTTGCACTACGGGCCAAAGACATACAATCAGTATTTTAGAAGAGTCAATTAGAGCATGATATCTATTATCTTTTTTACGAATTAAAAGTGTATAATCAATATTTTATCACGAGAGACTCGACAATAAATAATCCACATCATCAAATCATCCACGAACCACGGCCAGGATATTCATGTAATCATCAATGGTCATGATTATACTCGAATAATCCACGGTTATAATCATACGAATAATCGTCCATCAACGCATTTCTACGGGCCATGAGGACTTTTACCACATCATCTATAACATTACGGGTCATAATTATACCAAATGATCCCTGGTCATAATCATACCAATAAACAGTTCATCTATGCACATAAGCCAAAGATACTCATCAATCAATAGTTCATCTTTGCACGTAAGCCAAAGATATACAATTGTAAAACCAATAATCAACAGTCCATCTTTGCACGTAAGCCAAAGATATAGAACTCAATAATCAACAGTCCATCTTTGCACGTAAGTCAAAAATGACTTTCATCATAATATAAGCATGAGGATGATGACAATGATATAAGCATTAATCAAACGAAAACAAGGATAACTATTAAAGACTTTAAATTTATCTAAATATTATCAATCACTTAATAAACTCATAATCTAATATTATTAATATTATAACAATATTTTAATCACTTCTTGAACTTATAAACAATTTATTTCAATTGTTTACACTTTACCAAATAATACATTTAATCATTCAAAAATGTCATACTCATAATATTTTATCACCAATGATCAAATCCCTCATCAAAAATCTGGATATACCCTATATAGGATTCCCAAGCCATAAAATCCTATTTTCCAATTTTGTTACCTCACATAACATATTTAATTCATTTACTCATAACTAGTTAATTTTCATGAAAAATACCAAATTAGTCCCAAAAATATTTTTTTTCTGGGATTTAGCATAATATAGTCCCATATTGAACATATATTTTTTTCGAAATTTTTAAAATTTATTTACTATTTTTCATATGGCCAAAACTGCCGAATATTTAGACATTTATCATAAATTGTACTTTTGTCCAAAAATTCTGAAATTTACAGGGTATACACATGTTATATACATGTACTCCCAATAAATATTTCACCAATTTTGGAGTTAACCACAAAGAGTTATAAGGGTTTACTTTTAAAATAGTCTTTTTTAATAAAATCCATAACTCTTAATCTATACATCCAAAAATCTCCATCTTTGGACACAATATAAAAAACTTATCAAATTATCATTTCAAATTTTTCCAGAATTTTTGAGGGTCAGAAATATTATGAAACTGCCCCTGGCAGAAACCCCTTTTGAATTAAAATACTATTCATATGAAAACAAAGGACCATTCACCATGTATGCGGTAATTCACATAGACAGGTTATTCCAACAGAATAATAAAGAATGGAATAACAGAAGAATTCGCCATGCATGCGATAGACCACACAGACAGGTTATTCTCAACAAAATAATAAAGAATGGAACCAGGTCATGCGTAAACCGCATAGATAGGATATTCCAACAGAATAATAAAGAATGGATCCAGGTCATGCGTAAACCTCACAGACAGGATATTCTAACAGAATAATAAAGAATGGAACCAGGTCATGCGTAAACCGCACAGACAGGATATTTCAACAGAATAATAAAGAATGGAATAACAACAGAATTCACCGGGCATGATATGATGCATGCATGAGACGGTTATTCCAACATAATAATAAGGAATGGAATACCAATAGCTCTCTTCATGAATACGAAAGAAATAATACCCATTACCTCAAAAGAATGGATACTGGAATAGTGAGGTAGCAAACTTCTCTTCTTCTTTCTCTCTATAATAATTGCTCTATAGCTTTAGTGAATTGGTGAGAAATGAAGGAAGAATGAGCTTCTATTTATAGAAAAATATAGTTTCGATAATTGCACGTTTTGGGGCTCGAAATATTACAATATAATACCTTCAACTTTTCTTTCATTTTTAATTTAGTCCTGCAAGTATTATCAAACTTGCACCACCTCCCATAATAGTAAATAATGTGAATTAATAGTACAATCATGTGACTCAATTGTTATAATCATGTGAAAATACGAATTATAGTATAGTACCTCTATCTATACCTCTATTTTTAACTTAGTCATGCAAGTATTATCAATCTTGTACCACCTCCCCTAATAGTATATGAATGTGAATCAATAGTACACACATGTGAACAAATAGTTATAATCATGTGAATTAATAGCAATTAATTGCTCATTTATTCGATTAATTACCCGATTGGTTAATATAACCTCCAGACATGAATTATTATCGAAATAAATGTTGATTTTCACTAACACTAATAATTCCAACACAATGAAAATATTCTTCTCAAAAATTTCATTTTTGAAATTTTGAAGTTTGACTTTTTTTGAAAAAGTCAACTATTGACTTTTTTGACCAAAAAGTCAACCCCGACAAATTTTGTGTTTATAGTCTATTTTTACTAATTTCATTGTTCCGGACTCAAATATCACGTCCGCATCTCCAAATTCAACTCCAAACTCAAATTTAATTTTTAATAACATTCATCATTAATATTATAACTCTCAATATTTAACAATCAGGTCGTTCCCAGGAAAGAGGGGCTTTCGATAAGGATTTCTCCTTATTGAAAAGATTTAGGTGACCAAACCTCTTCTTGGCGAGAACTTAGACATTGTAAATATTGCAAATAATAATATGAATAACTTTGTCGTCTCAATTATTGATTTAATAATATAAAATATTATGCGAGATGATCTTTGTGATAATAATTGAATCGATAATATGAGAGATATGATCAAAGAATTCTCAGAGCAATAATTGAGTATAATTGGTGACTTCTCACGTAAGCATCAATAATCAATACCGTGTGTCTACTTATGCAACCCAGCGTATTCTTTGTACTTTTACTACCGAGTAGTTCAATGGTTTTAACGGTAATATTTTTTTTGTATTATTTTTATAAAAGATAATTACGTCATTTTCTTTTCTACGAAAATACTTCCGTTGTAGGTCCACCAATGATTGTGCGGTCCTACGGATATACCCCGACAAAAAGAATATTCCTCGACCAAACGAATATTTTATAACAACTTGTATACTTTGAAAAATTTTCACATATCACCCTTAACTTTAACCTTTTATCAATTTAACTATTTACTAAATAGAATAATTATAAAAAAATTGAATACTTTTATTTCATAAAATTCGGGGTCTCACCCTTGTCTCCTAAGATACAATGACAACATATACTATAGCAGCACTACAAATAGTATACTCAACGATCCAAAATAAATGCTCTAACTTTCTCTCAAAAATAACTATGAAATACTGATGAAAAATGAAGACTCGAATTACTGATAATGCTTGATTGCTTGTGAATTGAATGACTCAAAAGGCTGACCCCCTTACGTTATTTATAGGAGGGATTAGTGATCCATCAGATGGGACACAACACTTTGAAAAGACACCATAAGCTAAAAACAACGTAGTTTTTGGCTTTAGCAGAAAGGGCGCGTCTTTTCGGGCAAAAAAAGATATAGTTTTAGGATTAGCAGAACCAAAACGACGTAGTTTTAGGTTTATTGAGAAGGCCGCGTCCGTTCAGGCAAAACGACGTAGTTTTAGGGCGTCCGTTCAGTCAGATAGCGCTTCCCAAAATGACATAGTATTGAAGCGTCCGTTTGGCAAATAATGCTTCTCAAAACGATACAATTTTGTTAATAGAATTAAAATAAAATAAACAAAATTTAAATAAATTTTGTCCAAAAAATTAGACCGGTTAGCACGTGGATTTGAACCAAGACTTGGCTAGGTCCTCTCACTTCCATAAAAGTGGGGTGCCCATTGAGACCTAAACTCAAGAGCAACTTTAATGTATATAAACTCATTTAATATTTAGTTCTTAACTGATGTGGAACTTAGGGGCTATTTGTTTAGGACTGAATGGCTGAATCGGTCAGCCATTAAATGCATTTGTTTTGGGAAAAAAATCGTCTGAATAGCTGAATCGGTAAGCCATTCAGACGATTTGGGTTGCATGATTTAGTGTCATTTTTTGGCTGAATGAAGTTTTTTTTACAATATTAAGTGATATTAAATAAATTTATAAAAATTTTGAATTTTTTTTAAAGGGGTAAATAATAAAAATATGTTATTCAGATGTTTCAGACATGTCAATTATCAAATAACTTTTTTTATTCAGATTCAGATTCAGCTCATTCAGATTTAGATTTAGATTCATTCAGTTTTTATCAAACACCCCCTTACCTTCTCACAAATATTTATTATCATTTTTAAGGGTAATCTTTTGGAGTTAATTTCTTATTCATTACTCTATAGATTTGAGCTTCCAAATACTTAATTTAATCTACTCATAAAATAAAATACATTAATATATGAAATTATTTCAAATAATTAATGACATCCACCTTAATTTAGGCTCAAAATCTAACATATAATTCTACTATTAAAAACGTAACTTACCAAACGACACCTTATTAACTGCACATTTCAAAGGCAAATATCCTAAAAAGTATATGATCTTTCTTGTCAAGTTTAAATACAATGTTTCCACTTTCCAATTGTCGGTGAATTTATTCGAAGAAATTTCCTCAAAATTGTGTGGTGCATATTACCAGTTTGAATTGCACTACTTCATAACATTTATTATCCGTGCGTGGAATATAAATAAATAAACAAGTTAGACTTTAGAACCCATTTCCCCTTTTCCCCCTTGTCCATGTATAGCTTCAACTCAATTAGAGTAAAAAGTATACTGAAGGTAACAATTGCTAGCTAGGGTTTAAATAGAGAATTGATATTTTCACATAAAAAATTAATATTTTTATAAGATTTATCTCACATAAATAGTGAGTAGGTTCCACCTTCATATGAGAGAGACTCGTGTAGCAATATCATTTTAGCATATAGAAATATCAATTTCCTTTAAATATTCACAAAATATATCCTTTAGGTTATGTTTCAGAGTTGAGACATGGGAGAAATGAAAAGGAAATGAAGACAAAGTTAGGTGTTTGCTTGTCCACCGACATATAAAGTGTTTATTGCGTCTAGAATTATAAACGTATTTAAGAATCTTGTTTGTTTATAAGTAATTTATTTTATACATATCGTATATAATTCAGCGTGATTTAGAGTTCAAATGTATCGTAATATTTTTGATGTGGTGGTCAAAAGTATTAAACTATATAATATCGCTGCAAAATTATAAAAAGCATTCTACTGAGTATAGGGAGAGTACACTTCATCTGACATTATTTTTGTTATTTTTTTTTTAAAATAGTAAAAATTTTATCCAACTCTATTTTCCTTTCAAAACTATGTATTACGATTTGATGGATCGAGTTTAACTTTATGATAAGTTGGTCAATTAATTAATAGAGTCTTGATCTGTGAGAGAGATCACCTCACGACCGCCGCGTTTATTAATCTTGACGTGATTAGTCGGTTCATAGAAAGTTAATTTCATGCTAACCACTCTTCAATTTTATTATGGTTTATCGGTCAGAATGGTCACTAAATGCATATATTTTTTGAGAATTGATATTTTTATAAGTAAATTTGATAGTTCCACAAGTTCATCTTCACATGAATAGAAAGTAGGGTCCACCTCATCTGAGAGATGACCTTGTAAAACTATCAAATTTACTTGTGAATATCAATTTTTTTGTTTTTTCCTGCTATTTTTTTCATTACATGATTCGTTGAATTCAAATGTAATATAAATGATGAGAATTGAACTTGAGACTCAGAGGCCTCATGATCTTAGTCTTAACTATCATGGCTATTTATCTATTAATAGCCAACTAATTTGATTATATCAGCATTATCCAACTAATTTGAGATATAAAGCATTGTTGAGTTAAGTATGAAAAGAAATATAGAATACTATTATGATTAACGTGGCAGGTGGAGAAGTACAAATGATAGAGACAATTTAAATGGGCCCAGATTTCTAATAAATGGGCTGAGACTTGAACCAGATCAATCCATATCTTACAGAAACTATGTCTGTATACTGGATCTTAGGAAACGTATAGCATATCAAAAACGGGACATGAAAATTGAAGATGAGTGTATTTGAATTTTACTTATTTATATTTTGACTCTAATAATGGGTAAAAATACAAATAAATAAAATTCAAATAAATTTATTTTTAATTTTTATGTACACCTAGAAGAACTCATAACATATACTCCCCCGTATAACACAACACACCCCAACACAATTATATGTTGGTCCAAATCTGTTAACGTGGCCTCTTCTTTTTTTTCATTTCTTTTTTCTGTCACGTCTGTTATTTTATTGCTCTCAAAGTAATTTTTTATTTATTCATAAATTAATTGTAGATAAATAGGAGTAATTATGATTAATAGAATTTTACTCGAGTCAATTGGATAACTCAGAGGCCTCATGATCTTAGTCTTAACTATTGGTCATATTTCACTTTGGTAATATGTATCTTTTAATTTTATCAATTAGATGATTAAATTATTAATTTTTTCTACTTTAGTTCAATTAAAATGCCACCTCAAAAATTGAGGACGTGGCAATTTAATATCTACGTGTAATTATAAAAATAGATTTTTGATGAAGTTTTTTTAATTATATTAGATTAAGGGACAAAACAGTTAAAGAACAAACAAATCACTAAGCACAGAACAAATTTAAGGGGAAAAATCAAAACATAACATAGTACGATTGGAACAAAGAACCACCACCACCACCACCATCTAAACAACCCAAAATCACAATCCAAGCCCACAATCAAATGTCCACACAACTCCCATCACACCACCACTAAAGCAAAACGCAAACCACTAAAGAAAATAAAAAAGCAACTTTCAACCACCACTACCCCCACCATCGATTGAATTTTTTTTCACCATCATCGTGAATCACTTCAACTCATTAGTAAATAACTATCACCATCAATACGCCGACAACCTCCGCTCATAACCCCCAATTAAAAATACAATCAATTATTCTCAGGGCAAAGGTCCAAAAATACCTCTGATATTTTTTCTGAAATCCCACTTACACCCTGAACTTTTTTTTTCTTCCAAAAGTATCCTTAACGTTACAAATTTCAGCTCAACTAGTACTCTGCCCCTCCCGTTAACAGACATGCCACCTAGACTAATATGAATAACACGTGGATATATTTTGCTGATGAGGCATGAATTATACACCTTTGTCCATATTAAAATCCAAATCCAATACTCCCTAATTCTAAACCTGAACCCGAATCACAAATCATGATCCGGTTTATTCATCCATATTCCCTTCTTTTTTCATCTCTAATTTATACATCAACCATGACAACGAAGAACAAAGTTCTACCGCCTCCATCGTCCATGGTCAAAGAATAACTCCTCGTAATCAATCAAAAATCAAAAAAAAATAAACCCCAAATTTCATACAAATTTTCGCCAATTAACACTACTAAAAAAATGGTCATTTGTGATGGCCAAAATCTATTACAAAAAGTAGGAAAACCATCACGAAAGGTTTACGTGATGGTTTTAAGCATCACAATGGTCATCTTGTATACGCCAATCATGAAAGGTTTTACGTGATGGTTTCGGCAATCACGCAAACGCTTAGTTCTTTTGTGATGATTAATATAATCACATTAACACATAATCTATTGTGACTGTCAAAGTCATCACAAAAAAACAAGACTTTAAGGATCAAATGTAAGAACGTAAATGTGACGCCCCCAAAATAGGTATACATCACCCATCTTGAGTCGCCAAATACATGGTACAGAATACAAATACAAACTTAATTATACAACAGTCGTGTAATATACGACAAAATATAGCTGAGAGTTTAAACAAGAATGTTGCCTTTTAGACAATATCCACTCTCAAATAGAGTCCTCATTACATTTATCGTCACACTATTTTATAGAATAGTGAGGACTCTTAATACACCATCTCGGGACCATCACTCCGGGTTCCCAAGCCCAGTCCATTACGTTCTCATTTCACAAGAAACAATTAAAGAAAAAGGTGAGCTCAACTAGCCCGAGAAAGAAATATTATGACTAAGATAATGCGAGAATAAATTATCATTAGTCTTGAACAATGTTAAACCGATAAAATACAATAGACATCAAGTTTAAGCTGCGGTAGAATAAGCAATCCATTCAAGAAATCGAGTAGAGCATGATATCTACTATCTTACATAATTTAAAATGTTTTCATCAATTTTTATCATTTGAGACACAACTTAATAAATAAACCACATCATCGAGTCATCCACCTCGCACTACGGGCCGAGGATATTCATTAAATCATCAATGGTCATGAATATACCGAATAATTCCTGGTCATAATCATACCAAAAAGCGTCCATCAATGCCTACAGAATGCCTTTGAGGACTTTTACCACATCATTTATAACATTATAGGTCATGATTATCTTAAGAATGATCCCTCGGTCATAATCATACCAATTCCATCTATGCACGTAAGCCAAAGATGACTTTTATCACAATATAAGTATGAGGATGATGACAATGACATAACAATTCAATAAAACAAGTTCAAGAATAAATTTTAAAGATTTATAAGTTCATTTATCCTGAAATTAATTACGTCCAAATTGTTAACATGATATTGCTTTGTGGAGTAAAATTCAAGAATGCTCAGAAGAATATTTCCATGAAAAGAAACTGGATGAAGCGCAAATATCCAGGATATTCTACTAATTTCATGGAGTATAGAAGCCAAAACTTTAACCAACTGAGTATAATAGAATATATGAAGCCCGAAAATGGATTTTTACGCGCCGTGCGATAATCCACGTGAAACGAATCATTTTCAAAATTTAATAAGGAATGAATGTAAGACCCCAACTTTTATGAATAAAAATGAATTTTCTATAAATATCATTTTGAATATTATGGAATAAATTTGATATAATGTTATAGTTGTGGGTAATATTTATAAATTTTGCAAAATCACGCAAGTTGTTATATAATATTCGATTGGTCGGGGAATATTAAATGCAATGGCACAATCATTGGTGGACCCTACAATAGAATTATTATCGGATTGAAAAAGCGATAAAAATATTTTTATGAAAATAACGGCGGAAGTTTTACTGTTGATCTTGTTGAACTACTCGGTAGTAAAAAATACAATAATCTGGCGTGGTTGCGTAGTAGCGCACGATATTGATTATTAATGCTTATGTGAAGTCACTTTCAGGTTTGATTCAATTATTGTCGATATTTTATATGTTATTAAATCAATAATTGAGATGATTGGTTGTTAATATTATTATTTGCATTATTAACGATGTCTAGAAGTTACGCCAGGAGAGGTTTGGTCACCTATTTATGGCGCTTAATGGGGAGAAATCCTTATTGAAAGCCCCTCTTTCACAGGAGCGACTTCGATCGACTAATAGTGTGAATAATAATAATGATGATGACGTTTTGTTTTATTCAGTATTATTAACATAATAAAACAAAAAAACTTTTTATATAAAAGCAGAATACTTTTATAAAGTTATTTATTTTATTAGGCTAATAGTAAAATCTTTTATATAAAAGCAGAATACTTTTATAAAGTTATCTATTTTATTAGACAATAATTAGAATATATTATATTTTATTATGCATAGTATTTGTATAGTGCTTGCATAGTGTTTTGCATAGTAAGATCTTTTTAAAAAGTTATTCGTTTTATTAGATTATAAATAGAATATATTATATTTTATTTAAAAGATTTTGCTTTAAATATGGATAAAGTCAGATTAAAATAAATCAATCTGGACCGCTTCATGGATTGGTTTCTTATTTATTCCATTCATCTATAAATAGAAGCTCATTCCTTCATTATTTCTTATGAATTCACTTAAACTCTGTAGAGAAAACTATAAAGAGAAACTATAGAGAGAAGAAGAAAAGTATTACTTCGCTACTTCACTTTCTCGATATCAAGTTTCTTTTACGGTGAAATTATTATTTCTTTGTATTCATGAAGAAAAATTCTATTATTCCATCTTTATTATTACATTGGAATAACTTTTGTATCACGCTGAACTACCTATACTTGGTGAAATTCTTCATATTCCACTTATTTATTATTACATTGGAATATCTTGTGCATGCGTTTTTACTCTGGACACTGGTTAAAATCTTTATTATTACATTGGAATATCACATGCAATGCGTTTTCTGTGGGACTGAATTCCGTCATATTATTACATTGGAATATCACATACATGCGTTTTACGCCGGACTGATTCCGATTATTTATTATTACATTGGAATAACTTTGTCTATCAAATCTTTGCATGCATGGTGATTTCTGTTGTTATTCCATTCTTTATTATTCTATTGGAATATCACAGCCGGTGCGTATTACGCTTTGACTTTGGTTTCTCATTATTTATTATTACATTGGAATAACTTTTATCTATCTGAATCTGCATGTATGGTGGTTTCTTTTGTTATTCTATTCTTTATTATACTCGGTTGGTTAAAGTTTTGACTTATACTCCATGAAATTAGTGGAATATCCTTGATATTTAAGCTTCATCCAGATATCTTTCATGGAAATATTCTTACGAGCATTCTTAAATTTTACTCTACAAAAAAGTATCATGTTGACAATTTGGATGTTATTAGTTCTGAATAAATTAATTCTTGAACTTGTTTTATTGAACTCTTATATCATTGTCATCATCCTCATGTTTATATTTTTTTTTGAAAGTATCTGTGGCTTTTGTAGTGCGTAGATGGACTTGGTATGATTATGACGAGGATTATTCGGTGTAATCATGACCGTAATGTTATAAATGATGTGGTAAAAGTCCTCATTGGCTCGTAGTGCATTGATGGACAGTTGTTGGTATGATCATGACTATTGATGAATACACAAATATCCTTGGCCCGTAGTGCATGGATAATTTGTGGTCGTGACCCTAATGAATATCCTTGGCCGTAGTGCATGGATGATGTGGATTATTTATTAAGAGTCTCAGCAATAAAAGTGATGAAAAACCTTTTTAAATCATAAAAGATAGTAGATTTTATTCTCTACTTGACTCTTTTAATGGATTGCATGTTCTACTACAGTTAAACTTGATGTCTATTGTATTTTATCGGTTTAACATTTGTTGAGGACTAATGATAATTTATTACGCATTATCTTAATCATAATATTTCTTCTTTGGGCTAGTTGAGCTCACCCTTTCTTTCAATCATTCTCTTGAGAAAATGAGAACGTGGCGGGGACTAGTCGGGGAGCGGAGTGATGGTCAGAGATGGTGTCTTAGTAGTCCTCACTATTACATTAAATAGTGTGATAATAAATATAATGAGGACTAAATTGAGTGTGGATATTGTCTAGATGACAATATTTGTATTAAAACTCACATGACGTGTATTTTGTCATATTTTACCATTTGTTGTATAATCAAGTTGTATTTGAACTTAGTACCATGTATTTGGCGACTCAAGATGGGTGATGTATACCTATTTTGGGGCGTCACGAGTTGGTATCAAAGCTTAGAGATATGATCCTGGTGAGATGTGAGATAAGAACTAGGAGGGAGAGCAGGGAATTCCTTACATTAGTATGACCTATATAAGTTTATTTGGCATTTAATTGGTGGGTCGAGTATAGGAATAATATGTGATATGTTAATTAACCCTTGTTTTGTGGCGATGTTTGAAAATGGCATCAGAGAATGTTGAGAACATCAATGGAGCACGGGAGGCCGTTGAGTCTCCACGGATCAATAATCGGGATAATGTGCATCGAAGGCGATAATCCTAATGCAAACAACAACACCGACCAAATGATGAACAATGGAATGTTCCGAGGCTTCATGCAATTCATGCAACAACGGTGAGGCGGCTCTGTCCAAAATGCGGTGGAAACAACAGCAACTCTCGGACGATCCACCGCCAAAGCGATTCAAGGCTGGGACCATCGGAGTTTTTGGAGAGCCAAAATCACTTAAAGCGGAGACGTGGATAAAGAAGATCAACAAGATATTTGATGTCTTGGGTTGCTCAGGGAGTAAAGGTTCCTTTGCCACTTTCATATTCTTTGGAAGCGTGATTCTTGGTGGGAATCATAAAGCGTACTCAACTTTTGCCGCCTTTGAAGATGTCTTGGGAGAAGTTCCAAGAAGCTGTTCAATGACAAGTACTTTCTCGAAAGTATTAAATCACATGAAAGAGGTAGATTTCATTAAACTGGAACAAAACAACATGGCCGTGTCCTGTCTGAAGCCAAGTTTGCCAAGTTTGTCGGGTTTTCGTCCCATTTGGTTGATAATGAGGAGAGAATGGCGAATGAATGTTTCTAAGAGGTTTGAAACCGAGATCGTCAATATCTTATCTCTCATAAAACGTGTATGTATTCGAGATGTTTTTAATAGGGCTCGATTATTGGAAGCGCGATAATGAGTCAACCCAACCAAAAGAGAAGCGGTAAACAAAATGATAATACCGGTGATAATGTAGCGATCGAAGCGGTGACAATAAGCGTGGAGGGAATCAACATGCCAAAAATGATAACCACTTTGGTGGTAATCATGGCCAAAACAATAAGAATGGACATTTCAAGAAAAGAAGATTCAACAATGATGGAAAGGCGTCGACGCCATTTTGTCGTTAAGGAAGGAGAACGACCACCTATCATATGCTTCAAATGTGGAGGGGAGGGACACATCAGTCCAAATTGTACGATGGCCTCCAAAGCATGTTACAATTGTGGAAGAGAATGACTCCTGACCCGATTTTGTCGTGCACCAAAGACAAGTCCAGCTGGGATGGAGGCAGCAAAGGCCGTCCCAAACAAGACAAAATCGATTGTTCAAGGGAGAGCATTTGTCGTGAACTCCAAGAAAGCAAGGAACCCGAACGAGGTCATCACGGGTAAGCTTATCATAAATTATAGTGAAGTATATACCTTATTTGATACCGGTTCTACCCATTCTTTTATTTCTCCTACCTGTGCTCAACGTTTAAATTTGACTCTAGAGAAATTAGACTTTGACTTATCTGTTGAAACTCCGTTGGGAGAAACCTTCATTATATCCACTATTTATAAGTCTTGTTTGGTCCAAATCGGTACCCTCACATTACCTGTTGACCTTATTTCATTGAAAATACTTGCATTTGATGTAATTCTAGGGATTGATTGGTTAACTACTCATCATGCAAAATTGATTATTTTCGTAAGGTTGTTAGCTTTCATATTCTTAATCAACCTATTATGCGAATTCAAACAACCAAACCATTAAAATCAATCACTTTGTCATCTCAAGCCATAAAAGCTATTCGTTTATTGAAAAGCGGATGTCAAGCTTTCTTAGCTCATATCACGGATCTAAACAAAAATACGTCGATTTTGAATGATATTTCTATTGTTAATGAATTTCTCTTCATGGCCTACCCCGAGGCGTGAAATTGAATTTTGTATCATCCTTGAACTTTGGTACAAAACCTATTTCCAAAGCCCCATGTCGAATAGCTCTATTAAACTTGAGGAGTTAAAGACCCAAGCTGCGAGGAATTTTTAGACATTGGCTTTATTCATCCTAGTACTTCTCCTTGGGGTACTCTGTTACATTAAGTGAAGAAGAAAGATGGGAGTATGCGACTTTGTATTGATTATCGGGAGTTGAATCATGTCATCATCAAAAATAAATAGTACTCATTGCCGCGTATTGATGACTGTTTGACCGATTCTGGCCGTGAAATTCTTTTCAAAGATTGATCTTAGATTAGGATATCACCAATTTTAATATTAGAGCCGATGACATTCCAAAGGCGGCTTTAACTCGGTATGGGCATTATGAATTCCTAGTCATGTCTTTTGGATTGACTAATGCTCTTCTTTGCCTTCATGGATATGATGAACCAGAGTATTCAAGGAATATTTGGAAAACTTTGTGGTCGTCTTTATTGATGACATCCTTATTTATTCCAAAACCAGTGAAGATTATGAGCAACACTTGAAATTTGATACTCCAAAAGCTTCGTGAATATAAGCTTTATGCCAAGTTGAAGAAATTGAGAAGTTACGGCTTGAGGAAGTAGCATTCCTTGGGCACGTGGTATCAAGTCATGGAATATCTGTTGACCGAGAAAAGATTGAAGCTATTCAAAGTTTGGGGCAACCTAAATCGATGAGCAAAATATGTAGCTTTCTCGGCTTAAATTTGGTTATTATCGGAGATTCGTAGAAGGTTTTCTCGAATCACTACTCCCTTAACTCGGTGACTCGGAAAGATACAAAATTCGGTTGGAACGAAGAATGTGAGAAGAGTTTTCAAGAACTTAAAAGAAGACTCATTTCAGCACCTGTTCTGACAATACCATCTGGCTCGGAGGGATTTGTCATCTACAGTGATGCTTCAGGCAAGGGGTTAGGATGTGTTCTCATGCAACATGGGAAAGTCATAGCCTATGCCTTTCGACAACTCAAAGAATATGAGAGGAATTATCCTACCCATGATCTAGAGTTGGCAGCTGTTGTCTTCGCACTAAAGATTTGGAGGCATTACTTGTATGAGGAGAATGTGGAGATCTTTACGGATTATAAAAGCCTCAAATATTTCTTCACTCAAAAGGAACTCAACATGCGACAATGACGTTGGCTTGAACTGTTGAAAGATTATGATCATACCATCCAATACCATCCTGAAAAAGCCCAAGCGTGGTAGTTTTACGCATTGAGTAAAAGATCATATGCGGGTACGAGTGCAATATTGTCAACGCAAAGGCCCATTTTGTATGACTTGCAAAGGATGGAGATAGAGATAAAGACTCGAGGGACACATGTGATGATGGCCAATATACGAGTAGAACCGACTTTAATTTATAAAGTTAAAACTGTTCAAACTACAGACCTGGAACTGATGCATATGAGAAAGAAAGTGCAAGAAGGTGCTATGCCAAAAGCAAGAATCGATGAAGAATGAATACTTCGAGTCAACTCCAGACTTTGTGTTCCTAACGACCCTGATTTAAAGTATAAAATCATGATGGAAGCGCACAACACACCGTTTGCAATCCATCCTGGGAGTACCAAAATGTATCGCGATCTTCGTCATACATTTTGGTGGAGCAATATGAAGAGAGAGATAACGTTGTTTATCTCAAGGTGTCTAACTTGTCAACGAGTCAAGGTGGAGCATCAAGTACCAAAAGGTCCATTGCAACCACTTGAAATTCCAGAATGGAAGTGGGAGCACATTACCATGGATTTCGTTACTGGTCTTCCCAAGGTTTCTCAAGGCATCGATGCAATTTGGGTCATTGTTGATAGATTGACCAAGTCTGCTCACTTCTTACCAATACGAGAAACTTATACACTTGAACGTCTTGCTCGCATGTACATAAACGAGATTGTAAGACTGCATGGTATGCCAGTATCCATAGTTTCTAATCGTGACCCAAGATTCACTTCACGATTTTGGGTTAGTTTGCAAAAAGCTATGGGCACGAATTTATGATTTAGTTCGGCATATCATCCTCAGACGGACAGACAATCAGAGAGGACTATTCAAACTCTGGAAGATTTATTAAGACTCTGTGTCCTTGACTTCAAGGGAAGTTGGGACAAGTTCTTACCATTGGTGGAGTTTTCCTACAACAACAGTTATCAAGCAAGCATTGGCATGGCTCCATTCGAGGCATTGTATAGAAGAAAGTGTCATTCTCGGTATCTTTGGGATGAGGTGGGTGAAACAACGTTGTTGGGACCGGAGTTGGTACGTATGACTACGGAAAAGATTCAAATGATCCGACAACGTATAAAAACCTCACAATATCGACAAAAGAGTTATGTTGATCTTCATCGAAAGGACGTGGAATTCGATATTGGAGATCATGTATTGTTACGTGTTGCTCCATGGAAAGGAGTTACGAGATTTGTAAAGAGAGGAAAGCTCAATCCTCGATTCTTTGCCCATTTTTAATCCTCGGTCGAGTAGGAACTGTGGCCTATAGACTCGCTTTACCGCCAAGTATGTCTCGTGTTCATAACGTTTTTCACATATCCATATTACTTAAATATGTGGAAGACCCGAACCACATTATTGAATTAGAACCAGACAAAATAGCGGAAGATTTAACGTATGAAGAGGTTCCTGTTCAAATCTTGGATAAGAAGGAACATATTCTACGCTCCAAGGTTATATCTCAAGTCAAAGTCTTGTGGAGGAACCACGATGTTGAGGAAATGACCTGGGAGTTAGAATCTGAAATGAAGTCAAGGTATCCTTACCTCTTTGATATACCAGGTACGTACCCTAATTTCGAGGGTGAAATTTCATAAAAAGGGGAGGTTGTAAGACCCCAACTTTTTGAATAAAGATGAATTTCCTATAATTATCATTTTTGAATATTATGGAATGAATTTAATATAATGTTATAGTTGTGAGTAATATTTATAAATTTTGCAAAGTATGCAAGTTGTCATATTATATTCGATTGGTCGGGGAATATTCGTTTTAGCAGGGAATATTCGTACAATGACGCAATTATTGGTGGACCCCACAACGAAATTATTATCGGATTGAGAAAATGACAAAAATATTTTATGAAAATAACGGCGGAAGTTTTACAGTTAAAACTATTGAACTACTACCAGTAGTAAAAGAAATGCGATGTCTGGCGTGGTTGCATAGTAGCACACGGTATTGATTATTGATGCTTACGTGAGAAGTCACTCAGTTTTGTTCAATTATTGCTATACTAATTATTGTGAATTTTGGCGTATTATTTGGACCCTCCACTTTCCCATTTTTAAAAATTGTCGGTAGAAGTTATCTCAGTTTTTATTTTATATATATATGAATACATATATATATATATATATATATATAGTATTATATATACATATATATATATATAATATTGTTAATGGAAGGTGGGTTGGGGGGGGGGGAAATTAGGGTGGATGGGAGGAGTATTATTAGGTATATTATATTATATATATATAAGTTTGAAAAAATGGGCAGAGGGAGTAAGATGAGTGCACGGGTCTTCCACCCGTGATTTTTTTTCTTTCTTGCACATGTTATATATATAATATATTATATTTTATTTAAAAGATTTTGCTTTAATTATGGACTGTCAGATTAAAAGTAACTCAATCTAGACCGTTCATGAGTTAGTTCTTATCACATTCCATTCTTACTATAAATAAAGCTCATTCCTTCATTATTTTCTTACTTAATTCACTTTGAAACTCTAGAGAGAGATAAATTGCAGAGAAAGAAGAAAAGTATTCTCTTACTTAACTACTATTATATCCAGTTTCTTTTACGGTGAGGGATATTATTCTTTTGTATTCATGAAGAGAACTTATTATTCCATTCCTTATTATTACATTGGAATAACTTTGTATCTGTGAAATTACCACATACTTGGTGACATTCTTCTATTATTACTACCTCTTTATTATTACATTTGAAATATCATATACATGTGTTTACACCTAACTGGTTTCCGTCTTTATTATTACATTTGGAATATCACATGCATGTGTGTGTTTACACATTGACACAGTTCCATCTTTATTATTACATTGGAACATCACATTGGTGCAATTTCTTTGACTGGTTCCGTTATTATTATTCTGTTGGAATAACATGTCTATAAAAAGCACCGCATGCATGGGTGATTTCTTTTGTTATTTCATTTTTATTATACTACTCGGTTGGTTAAAGTTTTGACTTCTATACTCCATGAAATTAGTGGAATATCCTTGATATTTGCGCTTCATCCAGTATCTTTTCATGGAAATATTCTTCTGAGCATTCTTGAATTTTACTCTACAAAGAAGTATCATGTTGACAATTTGGACGTTATTGGTTCTTGGAAAAATTAATTCGTGAACTTGTTTTATTGAATTCTTATATCATTGTCATCATCCTCATGTTTATATCATGTTGAAAGTCATCACGTATTTTGTAGTGCATAGATGGACTTGGTATGATTATGACCGAGGATTATTCGGTGTAATCATGACCGTAATGTTACAAATGATATGGTAAAAGTCCTCATTGGCCCGTAGTGCATTGATGGACAATTGTTGGCATGATCATAACCATTGATGAATACACGAATATCCTTGGCCCGTAGTGCATGGATAATTTGTGGTCGTGACCTAATGAATATCCTTGGTAGTAGTGTGGGGGATGATGTGGATTATTTATTAAGCTAAGTCTCAAAGAATAAAAGTGATGAAAAACTTTTTAAATCATAAAAGATAGTAGATTTTATTCTCTACTTGACTCTTTTAATGGATTGCTTGTTAAATTGCAGTTAAACTTGATGTCTATTGTATTTTATCGGTTTAACATTGTTGGAGACTAATGATAATTTATTACGCATTATCTTAGTCATAATATTTCTTCTTTGGGCTAGTTGAGCTCACCCTTTCTTTCACTTTATTCTCTTGAGAAAATGAGAACGAATTTGAGACAGCCGGGGAGCGGAGTAATGGTCCGGATGATAAGCAGTGTTAGCTAGTAGTCCTCACTATTCTGTTAAATAGTGTGAAAATAAATGTAATGAGGACTTATTACGAGAGTGGATATTGTCTCAGAAGATGATTTGTATTTAAACTCACACTCTTTTGTTGTATAATTAAGATTGTATTTATATTCAGTACCATGTATTTGGCGACTCAGAATAGGTGATGTATACCTATTTTGGGGACGTCACATTATACCTCAAGTCAAAGTGTTATGGAGGAACCACGATGTTGAGGAAATGACCTGGGAGTTAGAATCTAAAATGAAATCAAGGTATCCTTACCTCTTCGACATACCGTGTACGTACCCTAATTTCGAGGCAAAATTTCATAAGAAGGGAGATTGTAAGACCCCAACTTTTATGAATAAAAATGAATTTTCTATAAATATCATTTTGAATATTATGGAATAAATTTGATATAATATTATAGTTGTGGGTAATATTTATAAATTTTGCAAAATCGCAAGTTGTTATATAATATTTGATTGGTCAAGGAATATTAAATGCGGACGTCGTCACAATCATTGGTGGACCCTGACAATGTAATTATTGTCGGATTGAGAAAACGACAAAAATATTTTTATGAAAATAACGAAGGAAGTTTTACCGTTGATCTTTGTTGAACTACTCGGTAGTAAAAGTACAATAATACTGGCGTGGTTGCATAGTAGCACACTACGGTATTGATTATTAATGCTTATGTGAGAAGTCACTCAGGTTTGATTCAATTATTGTCGATATTTTATATGTTATTAAATCAATAATTGAGATGACAAAGTTGTTAATATTATTATTTGCATTATTAACGATGTCTAGAAGTTCTACCAAGGAGAGGTTTGGTCACTTAATTGCGCGCCAATAGGGAGAAATCCTTATTGGAAAGCCCCCTCTTTCCTGGGAACGACCTGATCGATTAATAGTGTGAATAATAATAATGATGATGATATTTTGTTTTATTCGTATTATTAACGTAATAAAACAGAAATTTTTTTTATATAAAACAGAATACTTTTATAAAGTTATTCGTTTTATTAGGCTAATAAGTAAAATCTTTTTATATAAAAATGAATACTTTTATAAAGTTATCTATTTTATTAGACAATAATTAGAATATATTATATTTTATTATGCATAGTGTTTGCATAGTGCTTGCATAGTGTTTGCATAGTAAAATCTTTTTAAAAAGGTATTCGTTTTATTAGATTATAAATAGAATATATTATATTTTATTTAAAAGATTTTGCTTTAAATATGGATCCAGATTAAAGTAAATCAATCTGGACTTTGCTCATGGATTAATTACTATTCATTCCATTCTTCTATAAATAGAAAGCTCATTCCTTCATTATATCTTACGAATTCAATTGAAACTCTAGAGAGAAAACTATAGAAAGAGAAACTATAGAGAAAAGAAGAAAAGTATTCTACTACTTTACTACTCCTTATCAAGTTTCTTTTTACTGGTGAGGGTATTATTTCATTTGTATTCATGAAGAGAACTTCTATTATTCCATTTTTATTATTCTCGTTGGAATAACTTTTGATATCGCTGAAGCTACCCTATACTTGGTGAAATTCTTACATATTCCATTCTTTATTATTACATTGGAATATCCTGGTGCATGCTTTTACGTGGACCGGTTCTCGTCTTTATTATTCTATTGGAATATCCTCATGCATGCTTTTACTGTGGGACACGGTTTCGTCTTTATTATTCTATTGGAACATCCTGTTGGTGTGAATTTCACGACTTCGGTTCCGTCGTTTAGTATTACTGTTGGAATAACTTTTCTATGCAATCCGCATGCATGGTGATTTCTGTTGTTATTCCATTCTTTATTATTCTATTGGAATATCCTATTGGTGCGTATTCGCTTTGACACAGTTCCGTTATTTATTATTCGGAAGGAATAACTTTATCTATCTTAATCTGCATGCATGGTGATTTCTTTTGTTATTCCATTCTTTATTATACTCGGTTTGGTTAAAGTTTTGACTTCTACTCCATGAAATTAGTGGAATATCCTTGATATTTGCGCTTCATCCAATATCTTTTTATGTAAATATTCTTACGAGCATTCTTGAATTTTACTTTACAAAGAAGTATCGTGTTGACAATTTGGGCGTTATTAGTTCTCGAATAAATTAATTCTTGAATTTTTTTATTGAATTCTTATATCATTGTCATCATCCTCATGTTTATATTATTTTTGAAAGTCATCATGGCATGTAGTGCATAGATGGACTTGGTATGATTATGACTGAGGATTATTCGGTTGTAATCATGGCCGTAATGTTACAAATGATGTGGTAAAAGTCCTCATTGGCTTGAAGTGCATTGATGGATGATTGTTGGCATGATCATGACCATTGATGAATACACAAATATTCTTGGCACGTAGTGCATGGATAATTTGTGGTTGTGACCTAATGAATATCCTTGGTACATAGTGCGGGGATGATGTGGATTATTTATTAAAATTGAGTCTCGGCGATAAAAGTGATGAAAAACCTTTTTAAATCATAAAAGATAGTAGATTTTATTCTCTACTTGACTCTTTTAATGGATTGCATGTTCATTATGCAGCTTAAACTTGATGTCTATTGTATTTTATCAATTTAACAATTGTTGAGGACTAATGATAATTTATTACGCATTATCTTAGTCATAATATTTCTTCTTTGGGCTAGTTGAGCTCACCCTTTCTTTCACCGTTCTCTTCAGAAATGAGAACGTGGCGGGACTAGTCGGGGAATGGAGTGATGGTCCGAGATGGTGTCTTAGTAGTCCTCACTATTCCATTAAATAGTGTGATAATAAATGTAATGAGGACTAAATTGAGTGTGGATATTGTCTAGATGACAATATTTGTATTAAAACTCACAGCATGTATTTTGTCGTATTTTACACGACTGTTGTATAATCAAGTTGTATTTGAATTTAGTACCATGTATTTGGCGACTCAAGATGGGTGATGTATACCTATTTTGGGGGCGTCACACAGTTGGTTAAAGTTTTGGATTCTATAATCCATGAAATTAGTAGAATATCCTGGATATTTGCGCTTCATCCAGTATCTTTTCATGAAAATATTCTTCTGAGCATTCTTGAATTTTTCTTCGCATAGCAGTATCATGTGACAATTTGGACATTGTTGGTTCCTAGATAAATTAATTATTGAACTTGTTTTATTGAATTATTATGTCATTGTCATCATCCTCATGCTTATATTGTAATGAAAGTCATCTTTGGCTTACGTGCATAGATGGACTTAGTATGATTATGACCAGGGATCATTCGGTATAATCATGACCTGTAATGTTATAAATGATATGGTAAAAGTCCTCGGTGGCACCGTAATACATTGATGGGCCAGCTTTTGGTATGATTATGACCGAGGATTGTTCGGTATAGTCATGACCATTGATGATTTAATGAATATCCTTGGCCCGTAAATGCGAGGGATGATTAGATGATGTGTTTTATTTATTAAGCTGAGTCTCAGCGATTAAAATTGATGAAAATATTTTAAATCATAGAAGATAGTAGATTTTATGCTCTACTTGACTCTTCTAATGGATTGCTTATTCCGCAGCAGTTAAACTTGATGTCTATTGTATTTTATCAGTTTAACATTGTTAAAGACTAATGATAATTTATTCTGCATTATCTTAGTCATAATATTTCTTACTGGGCTAGTTGAGCTCACCCTTTCTTTCACTATTCTCTTCGAAATGAGAATGTAAATGAGAAATTTAGTCGGGGAACAGAGTGACTGGTCCGGATGATAGTATTAGTAGTCCTCACTATTATTACATTAAATAGTGTGACAATAAATGTATTGAGGACTCCTTTGAGTATGGATATTATCTGATGACAATATTTTTATTAAAACTCTCAATTTATGTTTTGTCGTATTTTACACGACTGTTGTATAATTAGTTTGTATTTGTATTCAGTACCTTGTATCTGACGACCCAAGATGGGTGATGTATACCTATTTTGGGGGTGTCACAACATGTTTGTTCAATATTTTTGTATATATATTTGGTTGTATAGAGAGAAATATAATAATTTAACATATTGTTTTGTTTTAATATAGAATAAAAGATGTTTACGAACTTTACCCCTGCTTAAACATTTTAATTTGACAAAATGGTGAAAAATTATTATTTTAAGACACATCAGCTATAGATGGGCCCACTCCGACGGCCACGTCAGCAAATTCTGACGTGTCAAGAGAAATTAGACAGAAGTGGATAAAATTAATAGTTTACTCATCTAATTGACAAAATTGAAAGATAAATCACTAAAGTGGAATATAGTCAATAGTTTACGATAGTAAAACATATTTAAGCCTTTAAAAAATTGTATCACATGATGCGTCGTCATTACATTAATTAGACATATCTCTTGTGATGGATTATACTATAAAGTATCACTAAAATATTCAAACACCACATTATTTGAGACTTCTAACATTGTCCTTTTGTAAAACAGATCAAAAACTAAATGACACAATTTGAAAAAAAAAAATGAGTAGTGATTATTACAAGGAAACTGATATTTCTACATGTTAGAATGATATTTTCACATGAATCTCTCTCACATAAAGGTGGAACCCATACATTATTCACGTGTGAGGGATCATGTAGAAATATTAATTTTTTATGTAGAAATATCAGTTCCCTTATTATAATTCGTTGATGATAACGACATTCCAAAACTAAATAATTTTGATTAATACTCTACATAGTTTAATATATATATATATATATATATATATATATATAATATTAATGAAAATGGATAAATAAAA